>VZQC01008050.1:3724026-4038573 GCA_009823505.1 Rhizomys pruinosus | reverse complement strand
GGGGGAATGAGCGGGAACACGGGTCTAGATTTGTTAAAAATAAATAAATAAATACAATAAAAAAAAAAAGGAAAAAAAAAAAAAAGAAAAAAAAAATAAACTTCCCTCTTAGGACTGCTTTTAAAATGTCCCATAGGTTTTGCTGTGTTGTTTTATCATTGTCATTAAGTTCCAGGAATGTTTTTATTTCTTTCTTTATTTCTTCCTTGACCCATTCATTATTCAGGAGAGTGTTGTTTAGTCTCCATGTGTTCTTGCAGATTGTAGGGTTTATCCTGGTATTGAGTTTTATTGCACTGTGGTATGATAGAATGCATGAGATTATTTCAATCTTTTTATATTTGTTGTTTTTTCCTGTGTCCCAGTATATGGTCTATTTTGGAGAATGTTCCATGAGGTGCTGAGTAGAAAGTGTATTCTCTTGTGTTTGGGTGAAATATTCGATAGATGTCTGTGAGGTCCATTTGGTGTATTGTATCATTCAGTTCAGATGTCTCTCTGTTCATGCTCTGTCCTATTGATCTTTCTGAAGGACTTAGTGGGGTATTGAAGTCCCCTATTATTAGTGTGCTGAGGTTAATCTGTGCCTTGAGATCCTGAAGATTTGTCTTTATAAAGTTTGGTGCACTGGAGTTTGGTATGTATATATTCATGATTGTGAGATCTTCATCGTCAATTGTTCCTTTAGTAAAGATGTAATGGCCCTCTTTATCTCTTTTGATTTCTTTTGCTTTGAAGTCTATTTTGTCTGATATTAGAATAGCAACACCTGCTTTCTTTTTGGTACCATTTGCTTGGAATATTTTCTTCCATCCCTTCACCTTATGTTGGTGCCCATTAGTAGTTAAGGTTGTAATTGAAAGATATTGCTTCCTTTCACCTTATTATCCATTTGGACTTTTAAACTCTGATTCTACTCCTATGGTTATGTTTTTATTAGTTTCTTTACCTAGGTGTTTGAGGATTGTTGCTCCTCTCTTCTGCCCTTTGAATTGCTTCAAGTATTTTCTGAAGAGTTGGTTTTCCAGACATGTATTCTATCATCTTGTTTATGTCATGGAAGATTTTTCTCTCTCCTTCAACTATAATGGACATTTTTGTTGGGTAAAGTATTCTGGGTTGGCATCCATAGTCCTTTAAACTGGGAATGCTTTGCTCCACGTTCTTGCTTTCATGGTTTGTGCCGAGAAGTCAGTTGTAATTCTAATGGGTTTCCCTTTGATGGGACTTGCTTTTCTTTTGTAGCCTTCAGAATTTTGTCTTTGTTTTGGGCGTCTAACATTTTTGCTATGATATGGCATGGGGAGTTTCTTTTCTGATCTTGTCCATTTGGAGTCCTATGTGCTTCTTGTATTTGGATGGGTTTGTCTATTTTTAGTTTGGGGAAATTTTCATCTATTATTCTGTTGAAAATCTGATCAATACTTTTCTCCTTCCTCTTCCTATGTTGTGGAGGTTTGATCTTTTCATGGTGTCCCATATTTCCTGGTTGTTTCACTTTTATGTATTTTTTAATTTTTCATATTCTTTATTTGAGCTTTTTAGTTGTTCTGTGTTATCTTCCTCTTTGTTCTGCTTCCTCTATTCTACTTCTGAGGCTTCTTTCTTTCCTTTCTTCTTGATTGGATGAGTGTTCTATTTCCTTTTTCATTTCATCCTGTGATTTCTTTAGCATTTCCATTTCCTTTTTGTGCTTCTCAATCTTTTCTTGGTGCTCCTTACTTTGTTGATTGGCTTGCTTTTTCAGCATTTCTACTTCCTTTCGGAGTTTGTTTTTCTCTCCCTCTAGTTCTTTCTTTAGTTCTTTCTGAAGTTTGTCATTGTATCCCTCTAGGTCCTTTTTGAGTTTTTCATTCTCTCTCTTTAGTTCTCTGAATTCTTCTTTATTTTCTTTAATTTCTCTGCATAGGTCTGCAATTATTCCTCTAAGATCTGTTCCTTGGGTCACCTCCAAGGGCATCCCATCGTAGCTATTACTACAGGTTTGGTAGAGCCTGGTGCGGGATTATCTAGCATCTTTACCATGTTGTCCCTTCATCGTGTCCCTGGCATGTGGGTTTCCCTTTTGTGATTCAAATCACAAATGTCTTTTCACTATGTTAGTGGATGGTTTTGTTTGTCTCCTTCTGATGCTTTTTTTTTCCTCCTCCTTGTTTATGGATTATTGACTTGTGTAGGTTTCAGGCTTTCAATTTTGTTTACATATTGGATATTGGGATTCTTCCTCACTCTTCCCTTCCTGTTCTGAAGCTTCTCCAAAAAAAGTCCTCTTGGATACTCTCTCATCAATTCCAGTTGGCGGGGGGGGGTATGCCTGACTTAGCACGTGCCCTGGTACCTGTCTGGAGCTACTTCCAGGCTCCTGTGCTTCAGAAGCCTGCCTGCACAAAGACACAAAAGCACCAAACCAGACCCACGTGGCCCTGGCTGCAAAGGCAAAGGGCAGCTCTGCCCAGACAGCCACCCCTTACAAGGGTTTAAAGTTGAGACCATTTTCCAGCAACCCAGGAGTCAATCTACCCTAAAATCTACCTGTCTGGAGTGAATTCCGGGCTCCTGTCTCAAATCTTTTTTTTTAATATAAAGCATACCACACATTTTATAACATTATGAGTTTTTAAAAGGGAAAGAAAGCATAGTCTTGAAATTTTGATTAAAAAAATAATCATGATCTCCTTGAGTCAAGCAAGACTCCTCAGTCAGCATCAGGTACACCTCACCTGCCTGGAAATACTGTGCAGCAGTGGCAGCCATATGTCTGTATATCCCAAATCTGATTGGCTATTAGCTCTCTCCTTGGAGGAATAATTCATGGCTGATGCCACAAAGTTACATCCTCTAGTGGTTAGCAGATGTTATAAGATACTGTAAGACCTTGTTATCTTTTACAGAAAAGCTATAGTTCATGGATTAACATACCATCCAAACATCTGTGCCTATACCAATGTAACCTACCATAATAATTAGTACTGTTTAAATGCCTGTATATCTAATTGCTTGTGCTTCATCAGTAGGAGTAAAAGGTTATTCCTGGATAAACCGTCAACCCATGAAAGGAAACAGCCTGAAATGATCACAGTCCAAAATGACATTTTCAGAGAAAGTAGACTGTTTTGCTTCTCACCCACTTGTGTACCTTTTCTAAAGCTAGGGAACAATCTGTGAAAGAGGGAGCATGGTAGAATGTAAGGGCTGTGATTGGGGTGAATTATGAAACTACAGAAATACAGACTGGACTCTGATCAACATGATTGTACATACAAGCCCCTCCAGCTAGACAGAGGGGGCCTTGGACTGTATAAGTTTAGGCATAGCTGCTTGCAAGTTGATTTTACATGAAGGATACCTGTATTCATTACTTATTACTTATTATTTTAAAAATGTAGATCTGCTGGGCATGGTGGTGCAGGCCTTTAATCCTAGCACTCTGGAGGCAGAGGCAGGTGGATCCCTGTGAGTTTAAGACCAGCCTGGTCTACAGATTGAGCTCCAGGTCAGCTGGGACTAAGGGGAGACCCTGTCTCAAAAATACCAAAAAATGTAGATCTGTCTCTAGACTAATATGTAGGTATTGATTGTCATGAAGATATTGAAAATAAATTTTGGTTTGGCAAATGCTGATTAAAAAAAGATATTTTTCTTTCTTAAATACCTTATACCTCCAAAAAACAGACATAAATTTCAAGCTATATCTATAGTAATATCAGTCAATATGGTATATCATAGTTACTAACAAATTAATCACATTGACTTACATATAAGTATTTGGTGCTAGGATCCACAAATGAGGGACACCATACATAGTTTGTTTTCTGAGACTGTGTTACTTCATTTAGCTTAAAAGCTTCTAGCTCCGTCCATTTACCTGCAAATTTCATGATGTTGTCTTTCTTTATTGCTGCATAGAATTCCACTGTGTAAATGTACCACATTTTCATTATCCATTAATCTACAAAATCAGTAGCCTTTCTATACATCAATAACAAACAATTGGAAAAATCCATGGAAACCATCCCATTCACAATACCTCCAAAAAATTAAAATATCTCAGAACAAACCTGACCAAAGATATTATAGATCTCCATAATGAAAATTTTAAATCTTTGAAGGAAATTGAGGAAGACACCAGAATATGGAAAAAGTTCCCATGCTCATGGATTGGATTAATTAATAGAATGAAAATTAACATTGTACCCAAAGTACTATATAGATACAATGAAATACCAATCAAAATCCTCATGACTTTTTTCACAGAACTGGAAAAAAATCCTAAAATTCTTATGGAAAACCAAAAGGCTCCACATAGCCAAAGCAATCCTGAGCACAAAAAGTAATGCAGGGGGGGTAGGAGTGGGGTTTCTGTTCCAGATTTCAAGATATATTACAGAGCTATAGTTATAAAAACAATGTGGTACTGGAATAAAAATAGACTCATATATCAATGGAACAAATTTGAAGTCATAAACTTTAGTACATGAAATTTCAGCCCTGTGATAGGTGACAAAGGAGCCAAGAACACGCAATGGAAGAAAGGCAGTATCTTCAGCAAATGGTGCTGGAAAAACTGGATCACTACTTGTAGAAGAATAAAACTAAACCCCTACCTTTCACCTTATAAAAAAGTCAACTCTAAATGGATCAAAGACCCTAATGTGAAACCTGAAACTCTGAAAATATTAAAGGAAAAGATTGGTAGTAACCTACAAGATACAAGTGTAGGAAAAGACTTTCTAAATCAGACAGTAGTTGTGCAGGAAAGGAGGTCAATAATCAAAAAATGGGACTTCCTTAATAAAAAGCCAAGAATACTCAATAGAGGAAAGGCAGTATCTTCATCAAATCATGCTGGCAAAGTTGGATAACTACATCATTAGTAATTAAAGAAATGCGACTTAAAACCAGTTTAAGATTTCATCTTACCCCAGTAAGACTAGCTGTGTTCAAGAAAACAAAGGATATCAACTGCTCAAGAGGTTGTGGGGAAAGGGCAACACTCATTCCCTGCTGGTGGGATTGCATATGTCTGCAACCCCTATAGAAAACAGTGTGGAGAACTCTGAAAAGACTAAAAGTGAACCTACCATTTGACCCAGTCACACCACTCCTGGTATACCCAAAGATCCATCCTATAACAGAGATACATGTGCAACCATGTTTATGGCAGCTTTTTTCACAATAGCAAAGAGCTGGAAACAGCCCAAGTGTCCCTCAGCTGATGAGTGGATAATGAAAATGTGGTACATTTACACATAGATTTTTAAAGAGAAACAAAATCAAGTGTAAAAATTCTAAATTGCAACAAATTCTTAGTAACAGGAACGTATGTGATGAGATACAAAGAACACCATAATATGGCAAAACATCATGCTGAGTATTTCAGCATAAAACATCTGTTCTAATTTGCTTTCAATTGCTGTGACACAACACTCTGACTTATACCGACTTGGGGAGGTAAATGTTTATTTGACTTGCAAGCACAGTCTATCATCAAGGGAAGACAATACAAGATCTCAGTGCAGGAAACTGGAACACAGACCATGGGATCCAGCTGCTTACTGGCTTGCTCCTCTGACCTGTGTTTAATCTGCTTCCTTATACCATACAGGATCATCACCTGGCCAGTGGGCTGAGCCAACTTCACATCACTTACCAATCATGAAGATGCCCCACAGACAGGGACACAGGCCAGTCTAATGGAGCTATTTCCCCAATCAAGGATCCCTCAACACAGTTGCATGAAGTTGACAACTAAAGCTATCCAACACAGCATCTGAGTAAGAACAGAAATAGAAAGTTTTTATGAACATGTTTGTCTCCAGTACCGAACTATGCATATTCTCTCGTGGGTGTCATGTGTTCATATGTAACATCTCATGTTTGGGAATTTGTTATGTTACAGAACATGAAGAACCATGTGTATGCATGTGTGTACTTTATTTGTGAATCTATTGATTATATATTATATGTATATTTTATATTTCCATTTTCATGTTTTAAAATTCACAGATAAAAGTTATTCCCATATGAGTATAGACTAATAAAATGGTTCATTACTACAAAAAATATCATGATAGTGTTTCACCATAAAAATCATGACAGTATTTCACCATAAAACTCATGACAGTGTTTCACCATAAAAATCATGACAGTGTTTCACTGTAAAATTGATTAGCTAACTTTTGGTAACACCTTTTGTTTCTTTTTATGTTTCTAATAATGGGCATTTTTAAAGTGCAGAAATGTTTTGGTTTTTACAGACTTTAATAATTTGTGTTAATAAAAAATTCATATTGACTCAAGTATATATAAAAAAAGAGTTCTCTGTACTGAGTCAGAGCCGCAGGAGTAGTAGCAGCCAGGCCTTGCAGCTCAGTGAGATTGCTTTGCACGCATCTCTGCAGCTGTCAGAATGCCCAAGAGGGTCAGCTCTGAGGCAGCAGCCAAGGAGCCCAAGCACAGATCAGGGAGGTCAAAACTTCTCCTGCCAAAGTGGAATCCAAGCAGCCAAAAAAGGTCACAGGAAAGGATAAATCTTCTGACAAAAAAGTATAGACAAAAGGGAAAGGAGGAGCAAAGGGAAAGCAGGCTGAAGTGGCCAACCAAGAAACTAAGGAAGATGTGCCTGCAGCAAATGGAGAGGCTGCGAACTAGGAGAGCCCAGCCTCTGACCAAGGAGAAGAGAAAGACACCAAGTCTGACTGAGCACACATCATGTCCATCAGTCTCTCTACCACCCTTCTTGTACAATCCAGAGGAATATTTTTTATCAGCTATTTTATAAATTCAAGTTTTTTGGTAGGTCTGGAAACATTTTTGAAAGGGGAAAAAAATCTCACCTCATCCATTTTCTTAAGTGTAAATTATTTTTTAAGAGGTGAAATCATTGCTGGTTGTTTATTTTTTGGTACAACCAGAAAATAGTAGGATACTGAATCAAAGGAGGCTGTGATGCTCCTGGGTGTCAGTGTAACATTCCATCGAGGGGGATAGTTTTATATCTACTATGATAAGTGGCAATCTAGAGTCTCAGTCGTGCATTTAATGAATATGGATAATTTAGATGACCTCTGGTCCTGTTTTTTAATGACCTTATACTTATAAAAAAAAAACTTTTGTCTTCATTTTGAAAAGCCATTAGGTTTTGTGCTCATGCCAGTGGTTTTCATCTTTTGGCTTGAAGTGAAGCCTCAGTTTAAACTTGCTTTTGCAGTTGCTCTGGGAGTCAGATTTCATATGGACAATGAATTTCCAGGAAATTCTTAAGTATATTGATATATATGTAACAATTTATTATCTTTTTCAATTTAGATCTTTGCCAGGAGAGGTTGGCATACAGTAAGAAGTGAAAATCTGGAGCTCTCAGTATGCCAGGTGCAATGCAGGTAGTGCTGTGATGAAGAGAGCCCATGCAGAAACCCACAGTGCTCATTTCAGCATCACTGGAGAAGTCCTGTGTTTTTAGTATGTTGCCCTGTCAGAACTGTGTGACCTCTGTAACATCTCTGTTCATGGTGGTCCAGTTTTCCTAACAGTTGATAATGTGCTATGAATGATGAAAATTATAGTGTGCAGCATATGTGATAGAAAATGTCAGTGGAAGTGAGGTCTGTCGGCATTTGATGGTCCTGCTGCATGAGATCCTCTTTAGGAAAATGTGCTGTCAAGGTTGAAGAATTCTGTACATTTTCATTGTTTCTATTTCATTGATTTCTGCTCTGATTTTTAAAATTTCTTCCTGTCTGTTGGGTTTAGGGCTCATTTGTTGTTGTCTCTTAAGTGTTTTTAGCTGCAGTGTTAGATTGTTTATTTGTTCCCCTTCTATTTGTTTAATGTGGGCACTTAGAGCTATAAATTTCCCTATTAGGACTGCTATTAATGTATCCCACAGGTTTTGTTGTGTTGTATTGTCTTTTTTTGTTCAGGTCCATGAATGCTTTTATCTTATTCTTTATTTCTTCCCTGACCCATTTATTATTCAAGATTGTGTTGTTTTGTCTCCATGTGTTCTGGTAGCTAATAGGGCTTATTCTGGTGTTCATATTGAGCTTTTTTGTACTGTGGTATGATAGAATGCATGAAATATAATTTCAATCCCTTAGTATTTGTTGAGGGTTCTTTTGTGTCTGAGTATGTGGTTGATTTTGGAGAATGTTCCCTGAGGCGTTAAGTGGAAAGTATATTCTCTAGTGTTTGGATGGAATATTCTGTAGATGTCTGTGAGGTCCATTTTGTGTATTGTATTGTTCAGTTCTGATGTCTCTTTATTTTTTGTCCAGTTGATCTATTGAAGTCCCCCACTACTAGTGTACTGATATTAATCTGTGTCTCGAAGTCCTACAGATTTGTGTTTATAAAATTTTGTACAACAGAGTTTGGTGCATAAAAATTTAAGATTGTGAATCTTCCTGGTTAATCGTTCCTTTGATAAGGTCTCTTCTGATTAATTTTATTCTGAGATCTATTTTGTCTGACATTAGAATAGTAACTCAAAGAATCAATGAATCCAAAATTTGGTTCTTTGCAAAGATAAACAAAATATCCAGACCTCTAGCCCAGTTAGCCAAAAGAAAGAAAGAGCAACTCCAAATCAATAGCATTTCTGATGAAAGGGGAAACATCACAGCAGACAAAGAAAAGATCCAGACAATCATTTGAGAATACTTCAAAAACCTATATTCTACTAAATTTGAAAACCTTAGAGAAATGGATGAATATCTGAAATCCTGGAAATCAACAAAGCTTAACCAAAAAGAGGTTGACAGTTTAGACAGACTCATAATACTTGAGGAAATTGAAGATGTAATAAAAAAAAAAACAACTCCCAACTAAAAAAAGCCCAGGCCCATATGGTTTCACAGCAGAATTCTATAAAACATTTAAAGAGGTCTTACAACCATGACCACTCAAACTGTTCAGAAAGATACAAACAGAGAGAAATCTCCCAAATTCCTTCTATGAAGCCAGCATCACTCTAATACCCAAACCAGGCAAAGATACTACCAAAAAAGAAAACTATAGATCCATCGTATTAATGAAGACAAATACAAAAATTCTCAACAAAATACTTGCAAATCGCATAGAGAATCACATCAAAAAGATCATACATCATGATCAAGTTGGATTCATAGCACTAATGCAAGGATGGCTCAACGTACGTAAATCAATAAATATCATAAAACACATAAATGGACTGAAAGACAAAAACCACATGATCATCTCAATAGATGCAGAAAAAGCCTTCTACAAAATCTAGCATCCTTTCATGCTTAAAGTCCTAGAGGGAATGGGACTGGAGGGAACATTCCTCAACATAATCAAAGCCAAATACAACAAACCCACCACCACCATCATTGTAAATTGAGAAAAATAAGAAGCATTCCCCTTAAAGGCAGTGTGCTGGATAGCCGTAGTGTCAACTTGACACACCTGAGTTGAGGGAGCCTCAATTGGGAAATTGGCTCCATTGGATTGGCCTGTGGCCACGTCTGTGGAGTAGGATCTTGATTGTCAGGCAATGTGGGAGGGCCCAGCCCACAATGAGTAGTGGCACAATGGGCAGGTTGTTGTGTACTGTATAAGAAGGCAGGCTGGGCATGATCCAGGGGAGCAAGCCAGTGAACAGTATTCTTCCATGGCCTGTGCTTCAGCTCCTGCCTCCAGGTTCCTGCCCTGGGCTCCCTGAGTGATGAACTGTGACCCAGGAGATGTAAGCTGAATAAACCCTTTCCTCCCCAAGTTGGTGTCGGTCAGAGTGTTTTGTCACAGCAATGGAAGACAGACTAGAACAGAAATTGGTACCAGAGAGTGGGGTATTGCTGTGACAGACCTGGCCTTTGTGTTTTGGGGAAGGATTGTGGAGGTGTTTGGAACTTTGGGCTGGGAAAAATCATTGAATGCCTAAAGATCATTGCTGTGGAGCTTGGAGCAGTTTTGTTGAGTTGTAGAAGATGGAGGCCTGGCTTGTGAAGTCTCAAGTTTCAAAGGGGAGCAGAGATCATCAGGACTGTTTAATCTGTGGGTTCTGGTCAGCTGGGGCTGAAGAATCAGCTGTAAGTAACAAGAGATCAGAAACTGAAGTGAAAGTTTTGCTTTTCTGGGACAGTTGATGCTGGTTAGCTGGGGCTGAAAAATCAGCTGTAGGTAAAAAGAGACCAGCATCACTGTGATGAAATCTTCTGGTAAAAAATTTCTTCAGGGTCAGCACACAGAAGCTATGTTCCAGAAGGGGCCAGAGCCTCCATGTCAATCAAGCCAGAAGCAGGACTTGGTAGTGTGTAAGAGTCTCCTATATGGTTCTGGTGTTGAAATTTGAGGGGGTCACAGAGAGCAGCAGAGGCTTGGCACTGTGAGAGGTCAGGAAAGACCATTGGTAGAAGTGCACCTCAGTTGCAGTGGAGACCCCAGGATTGCAGGGGTCATGGAGAGAAGCTGAGGCTTTGCACCAGGAGAGGTCAGAATAAACCATTGGTGAAGGTGCTGCCTCAGTTTCAGTGGCGACCCCAGCTTTTTGGAGATGCCAGGACCACAGGACGACCACCAAGATCAGTGGCAGGTGTGGAATGGAGTCAGCCTGGGCCTGCGAGATGAGCTGTGTGTGCTGTGGATGGCAGAGTCAGAGAAGGGGAGCTGCCGAAACCCTTTGGAGCCCAGAAGACCGTGAGTGAATCCCAGGTGTCCAGCCTTGAGCTACTTGCTCGATTTAGGTTTTGTTTGAGAGTGCCTGATTCTTCCCTTTGAAATAAGACAGTACTTGTTTTGGATTTTACAGCAGCCCACAGTTAAGAGACTTTTAATAGACTGAACTTTTAAACGTTTGGACATTTTAAGGACTGTGGGGGCTTTAAGGTTGTACTGTCTTGGTGATTATGTTAACATCATACTTTGGGGATAAGAACTGGAAAGGTGGTGGTTTAATAGTGATGTGTTTTGTGTGTCAAGTTGACAAGGGGTCAATTGTGCTGGATAACCTTAGTGTCAACTTGACACACCTGGGTTGAGGGAGCCTCAGTTGGGGAATTGGCTCAATTGGATTGGCCTGTGGCCACGTCTGTGGAGTATTGTCTTGATTGTCGGGTAATGTGGGAGGGCCCAGCCCACAGTGAGTAGTGTCACAATGGGCAGGTTGTTGTGTACTGTATAAGAAGGCAAGCTGGGCATGAGCCAGGGGAGCAAGCCAGTGAACAGCATTCTTCCATGGCCTGTGCTTCATTCAGCTCCTGCCTCCATGTTCCTGCCCTGGGCTCCCTGAGTGATGAACTGTGACCCAGGAGATGTAAGCTGAATAAACCCTTTTCTCCCCAAGTTGGTGTCAGTCAGAGTGTTTTGTCACAGCAATGGAAGACAGACTAGAACAGGCAGGAACCCAGACAAGGCTGCCCCCTATTGCCATTCCTCTTCAATATAGTGCTTCAAATGCTTGGTAGGACAATAAGGCAAGAAAGGGAAATTAGAGGAGTACTAATTGGAAGAGAGGAAATAAATCTATCCATTTTCGCAGATAATATGTTAGTTTATCTGAGGGATGCTAAAAACTCAACCAGAAAACTCCTAGAAACAATTAAAAGTTTCAGTAAAGTAGCTGGATACAAAATTAACCTAGAGAAATCAGTAGCCTTTCTTTAAACCAACAATAAGCAGCTGGAGAAGGAATATAAGGAGACCTTCCCACTCACAATAGCCTAAAAAAATGCCTGGGAACAAACCTAACCAAAGACACCAAAGTCCTCTACAGCAAAAATTTTAAAACCTTGAAGAAGGAGATTAAAGATGATAACAAAAGATGGAAAGACCTCCCATGCTCATGGATTGGAAAAATTAAAATAGTAAAAATGTCCATTCTACCCAAATTAATATACAGATTAAATGCAATCCCAATCAAAATCCCCATGAGGTTCTTCACCGAATTAGAAAAAAAAAATCCTTAAATTCATATGGAAAAACAAAAGATAGCTAAAGCAACCCTGAGCAAAAAGTGCAATACAAGGGGGATTACTTTACCAGACTTCAAGCTATATTACAGGGCTATAGTCATAAAGACAGCCTGGTACTGACACATAAACATACCTGTTGACAAATGGAACAAAATTGAAGATCCAAATTTGAGCTCATATAACTTCAGCCACCTCATATTTGACAAAGGTGCCAAAAAAGGCCAATGGAGGAAAGATAGCATCTTCAGCAAATGGTGCTGGCAAAACTGGATCACCATTTATAGAAGAACAAAATTTAAATCACTACTTCTCACCCTGTACAAAAATCAACTCCAAGTGAACCAAAGATCTCAACCTGAAACCTGAACTCCTGAAGGTGATAGAAGAAAAGTTGGCAGCAACCTATAAGACATAGGCATAGGAAAAGACTTCCTAAATCAAACAGCAGCAGCACAGGAAATAAGGTCAACAGTTGACAAATGGGACCTCATCAAACTCAAAAGCTTCTGTACAGTGAAAGAAACAATCAAGGAAGTGAAGAGAAAACCCACAGAGTGGAAGGAAATCTTTACTAGTGATACATCTGACAGAGCATTAACACCCAGAATATATAAACTACTCAAAAAAACAAAAAAAGCAAGAAAACAAATGACTCACTCAAAAGATGGAGTAAAGAGTTAGAGACTTCACCAGTGAAGAAGTAAAGACAGCTGAGAAACATCTTAAAAAGTGTTCAACATTGTTAATAATTAAGGAAATGCAAATTAAAACCACTCTAAGACATCATCTCACTCTGTCAAGAATGGCTAAGATCAAGAAGAAAAAAAGACACCAAATGCTGGGCAGGTTGTGGGGAAAGGGAAATACTCATCCACTGTTGGTGGGAATGTAAACTCATACAACTACTATTGAAGGCAGTGTGGAGAACACTTAAAAGAGTCAAAATGAGCCTACCATCTGATCCAGTCATACCACTCCTGGGTATATACTCACAAAACTCATCCTACCACAGAGATACATGCACATCTATGTTTATTGCAGCTCTTTTCATAATAGTGAAAGGTTGGAACCAACCCAAATGCCCCTCAACTGATGACTGGATAACAAAAATGTGGTACATCTACAATGGAGTTCTGTGCAGTGGTAAAGAAAGATGACATCATGAAATTTGCAGTTAAATGGATGGAACTAGAACTTATTATGCTAAGTAAAGTAACACAGTCCCAGAATTTTAAAAAAGGCAAATGGTTTCCCTCATTTGTAGATGCTAACAACAAATCCCCAGTTGAAATGCAAGCTGAGTAATATTTATTGTTATACTTCTATTTATCTGAAAGCAACTGTGCTGTCATATAATGTGAAACCCTTAATGGGCTCTAGAATTAACCCAACACTTATTTTCAGACATTGTAACTGCTGGATATGGGTGGAAGATATATATTCATATTCAGAGTAACATAAGTTAAGGGAGAAAATGTGAATTCCAAAGCATATTTTGGAATGAGCATATAGTTTATTCTTGGAGCTCATAATTTTGATACATATGTGATGCTTGTATAGGCATATTTTGGAGGAAAAAACAGGGAGGGAACAACAACAACATAAGTACTGGGTCAAAGAACTAACTGAAACAGTTAAATTCTGCCTAAAACAACAAGCCTCTGCAGAAAAAAAAATATCTGGAAAGACAGAGAAAGATGCAAGACATGTATGACAAAGTGCACGAACTGGGGTGGGGTGGGGAGCAGAGAGAGGGTAATTTATCTGAACTGGACTGAAAGATGATGTACAAAATACACAAAAATACGAATTGAAATGTCTGTACTTTTCCTCAACCAATAAAATCTCAGTACGGGAAAAAAAAATTTCTCTGTACTAATTTCCACAGAGGTTGCACCAGTTTGCTCTGCCACCAATAGTGGATGAGGGTTCTCCTTTCTCCACATCCTTACCACCATTTAGTGTCATTTGTTCTCTTAATCTTAGCCATTCTGACAGGTTAGATGAAGTATTAAAGTGGTTTTCATTTGCTTTTTCCTAATTACTAATGATGTTGAACACTATTTAAGGTCTTTCTTAGCTACTGTTATTTCTTCTTTAGAGAACTCTGTTCTGTTCCAATCCATATCCCATTTTTTAACTGGGTCACCTATTTTCTTGCTTCTTTGTCTTTTGAGTTCTTTGTATATTCTGGATATGAATTCTCTGTTAGATCAACAGCTGTTAAAGATTTTCTCCCACTCTGTAACTTTCCTTTTTACTCAGTTGGTGGTCTCCTTTGCTTTACAGAAGTTTTTAAGTTTAATGAGGTCCCATTTTTTAGTTCTTGACCTTAATTCCTGAGTGACTGATTTCTGATTTAGAAAGTTCTTTCCTGTACCTATATCTTTTAGGGTATGGTGTATGTATTCTTCTAACAGTTCCACCTTTACAGGCTTCATATTGAGGTCTTTAATCCACTTGGAGTTGACTTCTGTGCAGGATGATATGTATGGCTCTAATTCCATTCTTTTATATGTGGCAATCCAATTTTGGCAGTGCCACTTTTTAAGATGCTGTCTTTCCTCTCTTGTGTTTTTGGCACCTTTGCCAAAATATCAGGCGGCATGCACTCATGTTTCGGTCTTCTGTTTTGCTCCATCAAAATATGTCTGTTTTATGCAAATACCATGCTGTTTTATGACTACATATCTCTAATGCACACTGAGGTCCTCTGAAATTGCTCTTTGCACTCAGGATGTTTTTTTGACTATCTGGGGTCTTTTATGTTTCCATATGAATTTCAGGATGGATTTTTATTTCTGTCAAGAATACTATGGGCATTTTGATTGGAATTGCACTCAATCTGTAAATGACTTTAGATAGGCTGGTCATTTTCATATATTGATTCTACCAATCCATGAGCACAGGACGTGTTTTCATCTCCTTATGTCTTCCTCAATCTCTTTCTTCAAAGATTTAAAGTTTTAATCAAATAGGTCTTTAAATTCTTTGGTTTGGTTTATCACTAGATATTTTTTAGGATATTATGAATGGAAGTGCTTCCCTGAAATCTTTCTCTGATTGATATTTGTATCAATCAGAGAACTGATCAATCAGGCTACCGATTTTTGTAGATTGATTTTATAACCTGCCATTTTTCAGAAAGAGTTGATCATTTCTAGAAGTTTTCTGGTGGGATTTTGAGACTCTCCTACCATCTGCAAATAAGGATAATTTGTCCTCTTTTCCAATTAGTATATGCTTTAATTTCTTTCTCTTTTCTTATATCTCTAGTCAGTTTCAAGCACTATATTGAAAAGGAATGGGTATTGTGGACAGCCTTGTTTGGTACTTGGTTTTAATAGTAATTCTTCCAATTTTTCTCCATTCAAAATGATGTTTTCTCTGATGTGTGTCTATATGCACTCTGTAACTCTTTTGTTGAGAATTTTTTCATTTATGTTCATTGGGGATATGGGCCTATAGTTGGTTTTTATAGTTTTGTAGTTCTTTTGCTGTGTCTTTTCCTGATTTGTATATTAGAGTAATACTGGCATCATGAAGAAGTTTGAGGTTTCTCCATGGATTCTATCTTTTTGAATAATTTAAGTAATATAATATAAGTAGTTGTAGATCTTTAAAAATCTGGTAAAATTCTTCTGTGAATTGATCTGGGCCTGGGCTCTGCTTCTTGTATCTATGTGGGTATGTCTTTCCTTAATTTAGGGAAATTTTCTTCTATAATCCTCTTGAAGATCTGGTTAATGCCATTGACCTGAGATAATTCCTCTTTGCATAAATTTGGTCTTTTCATTGTGTCCTGCAATGTTCCGTTTTCTTTTTGAAAAAAAAAAAAATTCATGCTCTTGAGCATGAATTCTTCAGCTTTATAATTCAATCTTGATATTCTTTTTTCCATTTCATTCCTTTTGTTGGTGAGGCTTTTTCCTGTCATTTCAATTAGGCTCATTTAGTTTTTCAATCCATCTTCACTTCAGTCTGTCTTTTCTTCACTATGTCTACCTTTCATTAGTTCACATTTCCAATCCTTAATTGTCTTTGTCATTTTATTCATCCATATATTTGTATCTTTTTAAGTTTCAGTCAGGAGTTTATCCCTATTCTCTTTCAGTCTCTTGAGTTGTTTGTTAGTATGTTCTTTAAATTTGTTGAATTCTGTTATTACATTTATGACTTCTTTTAAATTCTTTGTCCTGGGATTCATCTAAATAGTTGTAGAAAACTTCTATAAGACTGGTGGGATTTGGTGGGGACATATTAATTTGGTTTTTAAAATTATTTGTATTTTCATTGTGGTTTGGGCATGTGGATTTATTTTGTTTCTTGTGTGTCTGATATTGACAAGTCTGCTTTTTTTGAGTTGAAGTTTGGTTCTGTTTATGTTGTTGATGTAGCTTGGTTGCTTTCTGGTTTGGTATGAATTAGTTAGTTGGTTTGTGCTTCAGATTCTCTCCTTTCATTCTTTTTATTAGAGGAACAGGATGGATCCAGGCAGGCTAATCAGAAGTTTTCCAAGAGGGTGTGGGAGCATAGACTACACAGAAGGTCTGTGTCCTGGAGCCAAGCAACGGGGATATTCCCTGCAGTGGAATGATGACAAGGCATAACAGGAGTTTGCTATCTCTGCCACCTAGTCATGTGATTTGGGGCAGCCTCAGCAGGATAGGGCCAATGCCCAAGGAAAGCCAATGGAAATAGGATGGACTGGTTCTTACTAGTGAGCAGGGAGGGCTTGAGCTCCTAAGGGGCCCTTTTAAAAAATTAAACAAAAGTCTAGGTGTGGTGGCACATGCTTTTAATCACAGCACTCAGGAGGCAGAAGCAGGTACATTTCTATTGGTCTACATAGTGAGTTCCAGGACAGCTGGGGTTACAGAGAGACCCTGTCTCAAAAAGACAAAATTAATTAATTAATTAATTAATTAATTAATTAATTTTAAAAAGTGTCCTCAAATTCACTGAAATGACAGAAAATAACCAATTAACAGTTGGGTAAATGGGGCCCAAGGCAATAGTCGTTTCTGTAACTATTTCCCTTTTGTGTAGTGCTGGGCCAAATTTCTCAACAATTATCTGAGAGATGAAAACTTACAACATCCTAAATGTTTTAATGTTAGTGGATTACTTAAGTGAATTTTTAATCACTGTAATTAAATTTTATTACATCTTATTCATGTAATTATTTGTAAATGAACAATGTGGACTGGTTTATAGAGCTAATCAAATATATATATATATATATATATATATATGCTGACATGTTACTAAATAAGTAAAAGTAGCAAATCCATGTTCAAGATTCAGAGAGAACCCTTTTTACAAGCATGTTTTGACTTGGTTTTCAGAGTTGAGGATGACTGTGTGCCTGGGCAGACATGAGGAATGCCATCAACTATCAAGCACCATCAGCATAACACAGACAGATAACGGAAGGACTTAGTCTTTGGGCACATAAAGGATGCCACCCTATAAGTTTATCAAGGTGAATTGGGATTATCTGAACCCATGGAGCTATTCAAATCCTATCGGGAAAACCAGGTCCAAGAACTTAAATTGATCTGAACCAATGCAGTATTTACTACACCAACATTACAAGTACTTGACCAAAATAAAGGCCTAACAAATTTAGTTTTTAAGTGTGGGCCAAAACTTGCAGGACACTCATACCCTTAAATATTTCTTGGAGATGTCTGTCTCCTGGAACTTTCTGCTGAAACTCTGTCCCTGGAACTATGTCCCAAGTTTGGAGATCAGGTGCCAAGGTCACAAGACAGAGGAGCTGGGGTTAATTAAAAGTCATTAGTACATATTATGTCCATTTATAAACATCATTGCCATAAACTAGTTTACCTTCATGAGCAATAAGGCAATCTGTGTCCTTGGAGTGAACGTTTAGGGAGAATCTCAAATGTATCATCTCATGCCTGTGCCTAATTAAGAGCACATATGGTTACACTCAGATACATCATGGGAAGGGACATGTGCAATGACAAAGGCTTACATAGTCCAACTCTGCCAATCCAAACAGAAGCCCCCATGCTCCTTCCCTAATCCATCCATGTGGGGCATCCCTTTATTCTCAGGACGATCCATATTGAAAATACACACAGGAAAGCACACCACATGGACACATGTTAAAGTCCAAATACAAAGAGAGTGTTTTATTCCAAAATGTCTGGTTATATAGACAGCATGGCTCAACTCCCAGGGCCAAATCCTAAACCTTTTAGTCACTACATCCCACCCCATGGGTGTGGCCAGGGAGGTCCCATTGGTTTAGAATGCTACCCATCTAAACTAAATTTTTCCACAAATCTTTCTTTCTCTCTCTTTCTTTCTTTCTTTCTTTCTTTCTTTCTTTCTTTCTTTCTTTCTTTCTTTCTTTCTTTCTTTCTTTCCTTCCTTCCTTTCTTTCTTTCTTCTTTCTTTCTCTCTTTTTCTTTCTTTCTCTTCCTCTATCTTCCCCTTTCTCTCTCCCTCACCCTCTCTTCTAAGTTACAAAATATCTTTATTGTAAAAACATTAAATAGAGGTTGGTAATACAAATGTTATCTCAGAGCACTTCCTCTTGCTTCCTGGATTTGTGAAGCTCTTTTGCATTAGCATTTTCCTGGTTTTCTGGTACTTTTCAGATAACCTGTATGACTATTTTATAAGTTGCTTTGAAACAATATTATCTGATATTAAAACACCAAAATAACACAAAAAGAAGATATAAACCCCATAATTCTGTTGAGCTCTTTCACAATTGTATTTCACAAGACCCATGTATCTTAAAAAAACTTCAAATTTGAATAGGAAAGCAAAATTAGTGTCATAGCCAACTTAGTAAGAGACCCAAAGGGAAAAAAAGGCTTCTAAACATGAGCTATTGAACAAACCTCAGGACATCTGCAGAATTGTCTAAATTTAAAGATTAGAAATAATTAGAACTTATAATTTATAGTCCTCTGGATTTCTACATTGAGAAACTATAGTAGTTCCTACAGCATAAAAATGTTAAGCAGTACACAACACATCCAGTTTTATGCCCCAAATAGGTTTCAACCAAATGGCTACCTCCAATAGCAAACAGGAAAATGCCCGCTCTTCAAAAGCAATGGAGACCGACTTGTGTTCACAATTTAGAAATATCAGTTGCCTTGCCACTCTATTTCTATATATTTCAAAGTGATTTCAGAAACATATTAAGCTACAATTGTTTTACAAAACTTCATAAAATATAACACCATTTATAAATCAATATAATTTCAAAATGAAAGACAATAAGTACACAATAAGAAAATAGAAGATAAGAGAATATTTGGTCAAACTTGCAGTGGTCTGCTCTCACCTTCTTACATGCTATTAAAACAAACCTCAGCACATCTGCAGAATTGTCTAAATTTAAAGAGATTAGAAATAATTAGAACTTATAACTTATATCCCTCTGGATTTCTACATTGAGAAACTATAGTAGCTCCTACAGAATAAAAATTCCTTTGAATATTCAGGTCTTAGCAGATTCATATTATATCATGGGACTTTCTTAAAAGACTTTTATTTTATTTTATTTTATTTTATATTTATTTTTGAGATAGGGTCTCTGTCAGCCCCAGCTGGTCTGGAACTCACTATGTAGACCAAACTGGCCTTAAACTCACAGAGATCCACCTGCTTCTGCCTCATGAGTGTTGGGAGTAAAGGCATGTGCCACAATGCCCAGCCAAGAAGGTTTAGTTTTAGTTTTGTTTTTTTAAAATAAGACTTCTCCTTTAAGAAATGACATAAAACAGATGAAATTATATCTAAAATGTCTTAGGAAAAGTAGAAGCTAATGGAATATGCCACTTCTATGCTAGTGATAAATTTCAAACCAAAATTTTTTTTTAAATTTTTTTTTATTAATTTTATTTATTTCCGTATGTGTATGAATGTACTGTCTGCATGCAAGTCTGTGCCCCCGTGTCGTGCAATGCCGCGGAGGTCAGAAGAGGGTCTCGGATTCCCCTGGAACTGGAGTTCTCCTGGAATTGGAATTTCAGACGGTTCTCGGCCGCCATGTGGGTGCTGGGGATCGAACCCGGGTCCTCTGTAAGAGCGGTCAGCGCTCTTAACCGCTAGGCCATCTCTCCAGCCCCTCAAACCAAATTCTTAATGCTAGCAACAAATTAATTTTAAATGTGGATGTGAACATTACAATTTGGTTCCTATAAGATGTAAATATGTTGACACAACTATTTTATGAAAAGTATGTACTCATAGAATGAAAATACTTGTTAATTTAGTTCCTATAGTTGTCAAGTTCCTAACTACATCATTCATAAACAATCATTTCATCACCTATTAGAGCACCAGTTAGGTCTGGACTTCCCAGAATTCCAAGGAACATACCTACTTCCTCCAGAGGCTGTCAATCTTCTGACCTCTTCCCCTGTACCTGAGGTCCCACCACGTAGCTATAAATGGGTGGGCCCTAGTTGCCATTTTGCCCTCGCTCCTGCTCCTGCTCCTGCTCCTGCTCCTGCTCCAACTCATGCCTGCAGGTAGCCCAGTATGGCAATTCCAAATGGAAGTAAATCATGTTCCTGAGTGACTTAAGTCTCATGTGCCTTCTCATCTGGGGGTTGTACCTCTAAAACCTAATATAATGGTGCCACAAACTTGGTTGGGTCTTGAGATGTTTTCATCAGGTGGAGCACTCACCGGCTCGAGATTTTTTGATCATCCAGAGTGGCTGCCAGCTTTCCACTCAAACAGACCCTAACTTTTTGGTGAACACCTGGAACTTGCCAGCAGCGCATTTCTCTAGAGAACCATCTTCCAGGTTTCACAATAAAGTACCATTCTCTCTCTCCGCTCTCCTGCACTCTTCCTCCATCCCTCTCTCTCCCCGCTTCTGCCTCTTGTGTTCTCTCCCTCCTCTCTCTGCTTTTCTTCTCAGCCTTAGACCACCACAATATTGAACCCATTGAGATTTGCAGACTATCTCAACTGGGTTCCTGAGTCTGCCACACTCCTAACTGACCTCCCCTGTGTTCTCAGAATGCTGAGTCCACAGGCATATGGGACCTATTCTGTAGTTGACCTCCCCTGTCCCCCCAGGACGCTGGGCTCACAAGCCTGTGGGTCCTGTCTGTACTTCTGAGTTTAAGTAAGGATGTTTCCTTAACACTCAAAAGTACTTCTAAGGCTGAGTTTCCCTGCTCCACGGTGCTTTGCTCCCCTCCCCCACCCCATGTGCTCTTGATATCTGTCTCTCCCTCTCTCCCAAACTCCCTGCAACCTTAGCAGATTTCTGCAGTAAAAGACTGCACCCTTAAATCCAGGCTTTTATTCTCCTCCTTTTGTCTTTTTTCTTTCATATTTTACTATGGCTTTTTCGCATTCAAACAGGAAAGGGTAGAGCGAGGCTGTGTTTGCACATGGCCCATTTCCATGTCAATAAACCACACCCACCCCTTCACAGCGGCCATCTTAGCTATGTTTATGGCTTCCATGGTATGAAACTGCACCCACTGAGCCGCCATCTTCACCACGTGTCAGGAATGCCTTATGGGAAACTTGAATTTACATCAGAGTTTATAACTACTAATGCCATGTTCTAATTATTTTACAGTTTATTTATTGGCATGTTCTGATCCTTTTACAATTTTGGCTTTTGGGTTTTTATATTGAATTTTTATAAACAGTCAATTGAGATTCAATTAATGTTTTTCTGACAGAGTAACTGAGTTTTGTTTTTATCATTTTTCATCTCTCAAAATAAAATCAATTTTCCATTTTTACTATTGTATGGACAGTTGATTCTTTTTTACAGGCTGTTGCTTGAGATTTTTACATCATCTGGCTTTTTAACAAATGCTGTTTTTGTTGTTGTTGTTGTTTATATTTTGTTTACAAGAACTTTACCTAATTTTAAGGGAGTATTTCAGATTTTGGCATTTTCCATTTCACTGGTTTTCTTTCTAAACCCCATTTTATTCAGAAATCCATTTTTGTTTTGGCTTCTGTATACAACTCTCTGTATCTGAGATTAACAAGGTGTGTCCACCACACGCCATCCCACCTGGCACCCAGCTCTTGCCTTGGGCAGTAAAGTTTCACCTGGCTGCCTCTCCTTAAGGGATTTTTTATTTTTCCACTAAAAAAAGTTTATTGTCATTAAATTAGCAGATAACCTATGCAAGCCAGATCCGCCTGACTGTGCAGGCATGTGCACATGTGCACACACAGCCTGTGCTGCAAAGCACAGTATGGGCACACAGACTCTTCCCACCTGAGTAGATGTCTTAAACTCGAAATGATTCTGTGTAAATGTGACAATTGCAATTAATGGTTCCACAGCCCTGCACAGTGATGGACGACTTTAGGGTTATGTGTGCAGCAGATCAGGGAACTGAGAATTTTCTGTGCTTTGACATCAGGTTATTCTGGGTACCAACACTTACCTATGACATTCTAGGGGGAAAAACTCATTTCCCATTGTCCAGAGTTAATGGTTACAATTAAGTCATGTGTCTGTCCAACCTGTCTGTGTGTTATATTCATCCTCCAATGTGTCTTTGTGATTCATATAACTGTCATGTGTCCATGTTCTCCTGTGTGTTTTCTGTCAAAATAAAGTGGCCACTTCAAACTTCTTTCATCTATATTGTGCACAAAAACAAAAACAAAAAAATAAATTAAGGTTACTTTTGGTATGCCTCTTAAAGTTTTTCAAAGGCCTGATTTGAACCCGAGTTCATAGGTTTCTATACTGGTTATCTGGAGGTTTTATTTCTTATCTGTCCAAATTATTTTCTTCAAAGATATTATAACTAAAATTTCCTTCCAGTTTTTTTTTTCACTTGTTTCCAGACCTTTGAAGACCTGATTTTTGACCCTTAGGGGTTCACTAACAGATTTTCTTTATTTTCTCCTACTTAACCAGGCTTCTGACAGCTGTGCCACTGTCCTTATGACCAGAGACCATTTTAAAACTCCCTGATTCATTCATACTCTGGCACTTGGACAGTGGTATGTGTTTCTCCTGAAATATCTTCCTTTGAATGAAACAGCCAAAATACCTTTGGTACTGTCAGTTACTTAATTATTATATATATAGTTGTTTTCCATCACTTATTAAAATATTTCAATAAATTCACAGTTTTAGAACCAAAGGGGCAAGATATCAATGCCATCATGCTAAGGAAACCGTATTAGCCATCACAGCAGTGCAATTAATTAGAGCTGCATGTTTTAGTTAATATTTCTAAAGGTGTTTTTTCCAATGTATGTGACTGTTTAGTGCAAACACTAAGATAAAAATCTCTTGAATGAACATGTGGATAAATGTATGCTATTGTTAAACAGTATATTAAGATCTGTCTGTGTATGGTAGCAATGCATGTACTCTGCTCAGTACAACCTTTATAAACTGCCATCGCCAAATTTATTTATTAGAACCTTATTTATGAGTTTATGCATGAAATACTGTTCAGTTTTAAGAATTCCATAATGTAACTATGTCATATACAAGAAATTGTGTCAGACCTACCAAGTACTATATACCTTGTTACAGCCTCAAGTGAAACACATATATAAATATTGAGTTACCCATACATACTAAAACTGTTTTATATATCTGTTATACTTTGTACATGTTACTTTTAATATTTTTAAGAAAAATTATGTTTTACTTCTGGTGACCACATGGACAGTCCTAATGTAACTCAATGTAACTAATGAGCCCTAAGTATTTCCTGTCTGCTGTTGGTATGTGACAACGCCCCCTTCCTTTTCTTTCTCAAAGCTATAATTCAAAATCTGGGGACAAGTGACATGGCCTTCATTTGAGAAGTTATTGGTTTTGGCCTCTTTATTATCTCGGGTTTGTTTCATGGGCTATGTTAGAACTATTTTTGCCTTTCATGGTTTCAATCCATTCTACTTTGAGTAC
The DNA here is from genome assembly GCA_009823505.1 of Rhizomys pruinosus. NCBI lineage: Eukaryota > Metazoa > Chordata > Mammalia > Rodentia > Spalacidae > Rhizomys > Rhizomys pruinosus. The sequence continues at coordinate 4,014,720 of VZQC01008050.1, read as the reverse complement.
CTAAATGACCTTTATAGACCTTAAAGAACAAATTGTAGACCTTACTGCATAGGTTTAATGTCAACTTGATACATCTGAGCTAAGAAACTTCAATAATTGCCTTCATTGGACTGGCCTGTGCCCATTGTGGACAATGCCATCCTTGGCCAGATATTTCTTTCTTTTTTTTTTTAATTTTTTTTTATTTATTATTATTTCTGTATGTGTATCAATGTACTCTCTGCATGCAGGTCTGTGCACCCGTGTCGTGCAATGCCGCGGAGGTCAGAAGAGGGTCTCGGATTCCCCTGGAGCTGGAGTTCTCCTGGAATTGGAGTTTCAGACGGCTCTCGGCCGCCATGTGGGTGCTGGGGATCGAACCCGGGTCCTCTGTAAGAGCGGTCGGCGCTCTTAACCGCTAGGCCATCTCTCCAGATATTTCTATATTGTATACAATAGGCTGAACATGAGCCTGCAACACAAGCCAGTAAGTAGCATCCTTTCCTTTCCTGTGCTGCAATTACTACCACCAGGCTCCAACCATGAGCTTTTATTAGTCAAACTATTTTGCCACAGGAATTAAGAATTTATTAAGAGTGTTTAACTCAATGTCCAAGCTTTACTTAGGTGTTATATAGTAAGGAAAATACCAAGTTTATTCAAATGATCCTCTTGGAGGTTCAGCAACCATACTTAAACCTCCAATCTGATTTAGCAAGAGAAATTTGAAGGGACAGTCTTTTGGCCCTTACCCTCTAAGGTCAACTTAAGTCCTAGGGTCCTGCATCGGCACCTTTACATGTCCTATGGCAGTGAGTCACCAGTCATCCCACGCCAGGAAGGTCTTGTAGATTCACTCAAAAGGACTTCTTCCAGCCAGTGTCCTGTCAAGGGAGGAAAGTCCATATAGAGGAGAAACTCTTCATGCTTCAAAGGGAAGTCCCTGTCAAACAAGGCCAGACTTTGTCCTCACATAGATGGAACTGGTGAAAAGAGTCAGGTGCAAGGCCTGAATGACCCCCTAAGGACCAGAACCTCAACTCACCTTAACACCAAAATTAATTAATATCTGAGCTGTGTGGTTTTAAACACCCCTACAGGAAACTATAATCAAAAGAAGAGAAAATTAAATAACTTATTACCAGAAAAATAGGTGAGAGACCTACTGTGCCAAGTTAGTGCCAAGTTAGAAACCTGCTGTGTCATGTGAGAAAATACCTCAGAGATAGGTGACAGATTTAATGTGCCATGCCAGAAAAATGCCACCTTTTATATTTTCATGGTTATGTTTCTCATTCTAGAGCTCTGTGCACTAAATTTTTTTCCCAATTCCTCTCTCCCTCTAGAGACCCTAGACTAATATACCCAGTACCCCCTCCCCCCCATTGGTACTGTGAAGTCCCTGCACTGGTATACTCATATAAGACCCAACCAGCTTGTCTTTTCAGTTGCAGAGAAAATGTCCACTAGAGAAAATGTCCACTAAGTACCAGCCACTATTGATCTGGACCAAAACCATCTGGCAGAGCACCTGGAGCAGCCAAGATGGGAAACCAGATCCTAATCCTCCAGCCTGACATGCATTCCCTCGAGACTTCCTCCCCACCTCCCACCCCCCACCCCCCCAAGACTTCACCCCACACCCCACCCCCTTGCTCAGCTCTGAAGCAGATACAGAGAACACCATCCCATTTCCTTATCATAATCAAAAGTCTGGAATGTTAGGTCTGGGCTTCCCAGAATTCCAAGAGACACACAGATGCCCACTTCCTCCTTGTAAATCTTCTGATCTCTTCCCCTATACCTGAGGTCCCGCCCCATGGCTATAAGTGGGTGGCCCCAGTCACCATTTTGTCCCTGCTCCTACTCCTGCTCCTGTTCCACCATGTGCCTGCAGGTGGCCCACTCTCGCAGTTCCAAATGGAAGTAAATCATGTCCCCAGAGTGCCTTAAGTCTCATGTGCCTTGTTATCTGAGGGTTTTCTCCTTTATAACCTAATACAATGTATTTTTAGTTTAATATTTTAAAAGATTGTTACAGAATTCTTTTGTATTTTTACTTTTTTGTCATACTCCATACATATACCAAATTTACAAAGTCTAAAATGTACTATAGGTTAATTCCAAAATATATTTGAATGCAAATTGCATGAAGGTAAAAAGAAGTATAAATTTGCAGTCCTAAATTATATAGCCCATTGATGTATGTCTTAATGTACTTTAAAACAGATATTTATTCTTTCTTATAAATCTTAGAACTGAGGAAAATAGAGACATATACTTCAAGCTATAACTGTAGTGATAGCAGTCAATGTGGTATTATCTTTACTGACCAATTTCCCACTTTGACTTATAAATAAGGATTTGGTGCTAGGATGCACAAATGAGGGATACCATACGTTGCTTGTTTTTCTGAGACTGTGTTTTTTTACTTAGGATAACAGCTTCTAGTTTCATCCATTTACCTGCAAATATCATGATGTTGTCTTTCTTTTTTTTTGGTCTTTTTGAGGCAAGGTCCCCCTATAACCCCAGCTGTCCTGGAACTCACTCTATAGACCAGGCTGGCCTTGAATTCACAGAAATCTGCCTGCCTCTGCTTCCCAAGTGCTAGGATTAAAGGCATGCACCACCATACCTGGTGATGTTGTCTTTCTTTACCACTGCATGAAACTCCATTATGTAGATGTACCACATTTTTATTATTCACTCATCCATTAAGGGACACTTGGGTTGCTTCCAGCTCCTCACTCTTGTGAAAAGAGCAGCATTAAACATGGTTGTGCATGTATCTTTGCTATAGGATGAATCCTTTGGGTATACACCTTGAAGTGACATGATTGGTCAAATGGTAGGTTCATTTTTAGTCTTTTAAGGGTTTTCCACACTGTTTTCTATAGGGGTTTCATGAGTTTATATTTCCCACCAGCAGTGAATGAGTGTTTCTTTTTCTCCACACCCTCTCCAACATTTGGTATTATTTGTTTTCTTTTCTTTTTTATAAGGTATAAGATTACATTTATTTTATCTTTTTTATTTTTATGTGTATGAGTGTATTATGTGCATGTAGGTTTGTGCACCCATGTCGTGCAATGCTGCAGAGGTCAGAAGAGGGTATCGAATTCCCCTGGAACTGTAGTTCTCCTGGAATTGAAGTTACAGACAGTTCTCAGCTGCCATTTGGGTGCTGGGGATTGAATTCAGGTCCTCTGCCAGAGCAGTCGGCACTCTTAACCTCTAGGCCATCTCTCCAGCCCACGTTTATTTTATCTTTAGGAATGGAAAGTTCTAATTATTCAAACAGTTTTATTATAAAACTAAACTCTGGAGGTGTCTACAGAGTTGGCTTTTTAAAATATTTTTCTCTTTAAATCAGTAGTCTAACAAGGATTAGGAAAGGCAAAACTGTTCAGTGACAAAGTAGAAAGGGTGAAAACATAAATAAGGCTTTAATTTGGCAAAATATAATACAATGCCTTCTCTTCTCTTCCAATGAATAGTTTCCCAAGTACTTCACTTGGTGTTCTTTTTTTTTTCACTTTGCTCATTTTTAAGTTTTGTGTTTCATTTAACTGTGTCTTCAACAAATTAACTCTTCATTATGTCTTACTGCTTCAGAATATGAATCATCAAGTTTTTTTCTGCAGTCCAGTCAACAGATCTTTGAGCTCTCTGACTTCTGTCACATAGGTTGCTCATTCAATCCCTGCCTTCTCCAGCTCCAGCTCCAGCTCCAATTCCAAGTGCTCACATTCTCTTTTCAGATTTTCAATATCTTTATTTTCTCCTCTTAATCACTCCAACTCTTGTTCTGAAGATCTAAAAGAGGACTGCATTTGTTTAATAGCCTTCTGTGATTCATCACCTTTCATTTTCCATTTATTTTCTTCCTGCTCCACACTTCTCTGTAGCTTCTGTAAAATTCCTTCTGTTTCTGCAAGGACAGATTTATATTTTTCACACTCTAGCTATAACAATGTATACATTTCATCTTCTTTCAACTTGTGCTCTGGAACTTTAACTCCCTCTGAATCTGAAGTCCCAGCTATATAGACTTTCGCTTTTTTTTTTTTTTCAAATCCATGCAACCATTCACTATAAATCAAATTAGAAGGAACAGATACCCTTGGAAACAATCTTTTGAGTAGTTCTTTAGCCTCTGACTCAACAACTTCCATGTGCTGCTGTCTTTCCTTGGAAGTCTTGCTCGCTCTGTCCTGAAGCATTTTTTCGGTTGATGCCAATGCTTCTATTGCTTCTCAGTTTTTCTCCTGAAGGTCATTGTTTTTCTTCCTCTGCTGTTCAACAGCAATCTTCAAATAATCTAACTCATTCTGAAGAATGGTTATTTCATTTCTCTTTTTCAGAAATTACTGTTAGTAATTCTTCATGAGAAGGGAAAGAAGACGCCTATTGGTAGTTTTGCTGTTTAAGCTGTTCAAATTGGGATTTAAACGATTTATTTTCATCTTGTAACTCCTGTAATAACTTTGTTTTGATAGAAAGATCATTCTTTGTGTCCTTTAGTACAGCATCTATTTTCTTCACTTCCTTTTCCTTTTTTTTTAAACACAATTTCAAGTTCTTCATATAGTGGTGTCAAACACACTTCTTGTAAATTATAATGTGCTACTTCCTGATCCTGTGTCCATTTCCCTCTACTGCTTAGGTCTTTCTCCTTGTCTTCTAATATAGCTTTCATGGTATTCGTCTGTTCTTCTTTGCCTTTTAATAACTTCTGATGCTCTTGAACTTGAGAAGTGACAGTTAACTGTTGAGCCTTTTCAAGCTGGGCATTTCCTAGTTCTTCTTTTAGAATCTCTATTTCCTGTTTCAAAGCCTGAACAGTTTTCTCCTTATTAGCAACTTTGAGAAGCTCAACTTTTAGAAGCTCTGCCACAGACTTGATCTTTCCATCTTTCTCATGGATCACTCTCCTAAGTTCTTCAACTAAAGATACAAAAGAAACCTGATCACTTTGCTTAGCCTTTAACTCTTGAACTTCTTTTGTTAAGGTTTTGTTTTCTGTTCTTATGGCATTCATCTCTTCCTCTTTAGTGGCCACCTGAATAAGTCCAGTCTCAAGTAATTCTTCTACAGTCTTTAATTTTCCATCTTTTTCTTGAATGCATTTTTCCATTTGTTGCACAACATCTTTATTAGGTTGTTCAGAAACAAGGATCTGTAGCTTCTGAACTTCCAATTTTAATGCTTTATTTTGGTCACTCAGAATCTTAAATTCTTCAATTTGGGGGGGAAATTTCATGCTGTAGCTGCTCTTCTAGCAGTCTTATTGTATTGTCCTTAACATGAATATGTTTTTGCATCTTCTCCATTTCTTGTGCTGCAGAAGCCTTTTCATTAGCCAGCACCTGTAATTTCTGCCCTTCAGCTTTTAATAAGAAATTAATATTCTGTATATCCCTAAGTTCCTCCTCTTTACTTGTTAAGTTATCATGATCATTTGCTAAGGAATCTTTGGTCTCTTTTATCTGCTCATCCTTTTCTGCAATCACTTTATGTAATTCTTCTGCTAGAGCTGAAGCAAAGATCTGAGATGCTATCTGGGAATGGATTTGTTAAATCTGAGCTTTCAAAGCTTTATTTTCTTCCAAAATATCCCAAGCTTGCATTTTTAGGGACTCTTATTTGTTCACCCATTTTTGCTCTGATTCCATTAACTGCATTAGTCTTTGCTCCAACTGCTATTTTGATACCAAGGTATTTAGGTATTTGTAAGTTTACTATGTAGACTCTGTACTTCATTTTCTTTGACCAAAAATTTATTCTGTAAATCTTGCTGTACTGCCTCGTGCTCTGCTGTTTTCTTCCAGATGTAGCTTTGAATTTCTTCCCACCTCCTCTCAACTTCTGGTAGTTGAACCTTCAGCTGGGTGGCCGCTTGCTCAGGACTCTTCTTCTGGACTTCCTCTTGCTGTAGCTTGCCTGTCTTCTCATTCAACTCACTTACCAACCTTCCATAATCCTGGTGCAGTTTATTTAGTTCTGCAGATTGCTTGCTTTCTAGTTGGTTTGTGGTGTTGCTGACAGCATCTCTCCGTATACCATTTTCCTGCTTCAAGTAAGATATCTCTGATTCCATTTGTTACCAAACTTGTTGAAACTTTATCTGTGTCTGCTGTCTCTTGCTAATTAATATGCGTTTTGTTTTGAAATACATTTGTGTTCCTTTTCCAGTGTTCCAATCCGATCTTTCACCCTTGCTATAACCACATTACTTCTTTCTTTCTCTGTCAAAATTTCCCGAGTTAACTACTTACAGCAATCCTTTGTGGCAGCAGCATCTTCCTTCAGAGCAGTAAGCAGCCTATCCTTTTCCTGAAGCTGATGCAGAAGTGCTGTGGTCAATTCTCCTTTATTTGACTTCTTGGAAGCATCTTGTATCACACCAGACTTCTCCTTCAGCAGCTCTACAACACAAAAAGCCTCATCTTTGGTAAACATCATAGTCTTCAAGGACAGAAGAAAATCTTTAAATTTCATTTCAGCATTTTCTTTGTCAGTTTCAATCTTTAGCTTTTTAACTCCAGATTTTTGGATCCCTTCTCCATGGTCAGGTTTAATCAGATCAGTAATTTCTCTCTTATCCACCACAATATTTGAGTTTGCATTATCCACCAAAGGAATGTAAGTAGTTGCATGAATAAGGGGTTCATCTACCAACACATTTTCTGTCTTCTGCTTCTTTGATGAAACTTTCTTCTTTCCTGATCCACTTTCCTGTTTAGTCTCTTGATGGAAGAGTAATACTCCCTGCTTTTTTTAATGGTGCCATGAGTGTTTCCACCTTTATATCCTGGTCATTGGTTCCATTTTTAGAGTTTTTCTGCCCTGGTTTCTTCTTTGAGGCCATTGCTTCAGAGGGGGGGTGGGCTGCTTTGTAACTGGGACAGGTTCATTTTTTTTTGCCTGGAATCTTTGACACATCACTTTCTTTGATGACCTGCTCTTCAAGTAAAGGTTTTTGTTTATTTTCCTTCTTCTTTCTTTCCCTAACGCTACTGGAAGTTTCAACCACACTTAACGGAACAGATACAACTTGCTCACCTTCCACAGCCAAAGCATCAGATAATTTAAAGTCTTGAGGTACATTCTCAGAATCGGATTCATGAAGGTTTCCATTCTAGACTTCTTTCTTCTTATTCTTTATTTTCTGCCTTCTTTTTATCTGTTTTTGAAGGAATTAGCTTTTGTTCTCTTTTCTGTTTTGCAAGAACTTTGTCATATAATGGTTTTTCCATAAAAAGGCAGAAGAAGAAGAAAATTACCATAATAACTATGGAAGGAATAAGGACAATAAAATATGTTGATTCATAAAACTCCATGGTGCTTCTCTTGTGTTTGTTTGTTTGTTTGTTTGTTTGTTTGTTTGTTTTTCAAGACAGGGTACATGGTGCTTCTCTTAACATGAACTACAAAATCCTGTGTGGCTAGAGAAGGATCCCAGGAGGATGTGGCCAGCAAAATGGAGTCTTAAAGTGGTTTTAATTTGCATTTCCTTAATTACTAATGATATTGAAAACTTCTTAAGCTGTTTCTGAGCCATCTTCGCTTCTTCTCTTGGGAGATCTCTGTTCAGATCTTTAGCCCATCTTTTAATTGGGTCATATTTTTTTCTTGGTCCTTTGTTTGTGGAGTAGTTTATTTACTCTGAATGTTAAACTTTTGTCACATGTGTCACTGGTGAAGATTTCTTCACACCCTGTGGGTTTGCTTTTCACTTCTTTGATTGTTTCTTTTGCTGTATGTATGGAAGCTTTCTAGGTTAATTAGGTCTCACTTCTTAATTGTTGACCTTAATTCCTGTGCAAATACTGTCTTATTTAGAAAGTTTTTTTCTACCCCTACATCTTGTAAGTTACTACCAATGTTTTCTTCTAACATGTTCAGAATTTCAGGTTTCACATTGAGGTCTTTGATCCATTTAGAGTTGACTTTTGTGAAAGGTGAAAGTTAGGGCTTTAGGTTCATTCTTCTACAAGTGGTGATCCAGTTTGCCCCATTTGCTGAAGATGCTGTTTTTCCTCCATTGAGTGTTTTTGGCCCCTTTGTCAAATATCAAGGGCTGAAATTGTATGTACTCAAAATTTGGGTCTTCAATTTTATTCCATTGATCTTAAAGTGTATTTTTTAAATCTACTAAAAACATAAGATGGCAGGGGTTTCATTTGACTTTACTGTGTGATTATAAGGCATTACCTGGCCTTCAATTAAGAATGTTTACCAGTTTTGTTTTGTTTTGTTTTAGTTTGGTTTGGTTTGGTTTAGTTTGGTTTGGGTTTTGTTTGTTTGTTTTTAAGACAGAGTCTCCCTTTAGTCCCAGCTGGCCTGAAGCTTGCTATATAGACCAGGCTGGCCTTGAGCTCACAGAGGTTTGCCTGCCTCTGCCTCCCCAGTGCTGGGACTAAAGGCATGTGCCACCTTGCCTGGCTCATGTTTACTGTTTTTGCAACGCACCTAAGTTGGTTCCAGCATCTACATGGCAGCTCATAACCAACTGTAACTCCAGTTCCAGGGAAATTTATGCCTTCTCTGGACTCCATGGGACCTGAACGCCTGCAAGCTCACACACATATGCATAAATAAAAATAAATATAAAATTAAAAAAAATGTACACAAGGGAGACTTCCCAAGACCACCCAAAGCACAGGTAGGTAGGTAGGAGCTGGGTGCTTCAGCAAGGTGGATTGTTGTTTGACTTAATCTAGTTAATCTAGTTGTCTTTGACTTAATTGGCTTTTGTAGCTATAGGGGCAGAGTTATCCTCCCAGCTGGTATAAAAGGTGGGGTTGTGTGAGTCTTGAGATCAGAGACCACCCAAGACCACCTGAAACACACAGGTACCAGGGTGTGGGCTAAAGAGCAACCCCCCACCCCTACACCAATTGGGATTACAAAGACATCTGAAGAAGGCAAGCAAAGCAAGCCTTCAACATAGTGAAAAGGCATTTGGGACTCACATTGGAATACAGGCAAGGAGAAGCCCATACGCCAGGAACATGAAGAAGAGACAATATGGGAAAGGTGCTGGATAACCCCACACCAAGCTCTACCAACTCTGTGGACGATTCCTACAGTGGCATTCCCCTGGGGATGGCCCAAGACACAGATATCAGAAACACAATCGTGAACATACTTAAAGAAGTGCAAGATTATAAAGAGCAAATCAAAGAATTAAGAAAAGAGAATGAAGAACTCAAGAAGGAAGTGGAAACACTTAAAACATCCTATGTTGAAAGAGATAAGGAAACCAACCAGCAAAGCAAAGAGCTACAAGAAGGGATTGAGAAGCTCCAAAAGGAATGGGAAATACTAAAGAAATCAGAAGAGGAAATCAAACACTCATCCAATCAAGAGGAAAGGAATGGAAAAAGCCTTAGAAGCAGAATGGAGGAAGCAGAACAAAGAATATCAGACCTGGAAGATAACACAGAACAACTAAAAACCTCAAGGAAAGATTATGAAAAATTTAAAAATACACAAACATGGAACAACCAGGAACTGTGGGACACTATGAAAATATCAAGCCTCCTCATCATAGGAATAGAGGAAGGAGAAGAATCCCAAGAGAATGGTATTGATCAGATCATCAACAGAGTAATAGATGAAAATTTTCCCAAACTAAAAAAAGACAAACCAATACAAATACAAGTAGCACGTAGAACTCCAAACAGACAATTTCAGAAAAGAAACTCTCCACTCCACATCATAGTTAAAATGCTAGACACACAAAACAAAGACAAAATCCGTAAAGCCACAAGTGAAAAACAACAAGTGACCTTTAAGGGGAAACCTATCAGAATTACAACTGACTTCTCAGTGCACACTATGAAAGGAAGAAGAATGTGGAGCAAAGCATTCCCAGTGTTAAAGGACAATAGATGCCAAGCCAGGTTACTATACCCAGCAAAAATGTCAAGTACAATTGAAGGAGAGAGAAAAATCTTCCATGACATAAACAAGATGAAAGAATACATGTCCAGAAAACCAACCATTCAGAGAATACTTGAAACAATTCAAATGTCAGAAGAAAGGAGTAACCATCCCCAGGAACCTAGAAAGAGAAATCAATAAAACCATAACTGCAGAAGCAAAAACCTATACTAAAATGGCAAATGGATAATAAAGCAAAAGGAAGCAACACAAACCTATCAGTCATAACCTTAAATATTAATGGACTAAATTCCCCAATCAAAAGACATAGACTGGGAGATTGGATTAGGAAACAGAACCTATCGAAATGCTGTCTACAAGAAACACATCTTACCTTCAAGGACAGGCACCAACTTAAAGTGAAAGGATGGAAAAAATATTCCAAGCAAATGGTACCCAAAAAGAAGCAGGTATTGTTATTTTAATATCAGACAAAATAGACTTCAAATTTAAAGAAATCAGAAGAGACAAAAAAGGCCATTACATCTTTATTAAAGGAACAATTCATCAAGAAGATTTCACAATTATGAATATATATGCCCCAAACTCTAGTGCACCAAACTTTATAAAGACAATTCTCCAGGACCACAAGTCACACACTAACCCCAGTACACTCATAGTAGAGGACTTCAATACCCCACTGAGCCCTTTGGACTGGTCAACAGGACAAAGAATAAACAGAGGAACATCTGAACTGAACGATATGATACACCAAATGGACCTCATAGACCTCTACCAAATATTCCACCCTAGTACCAGACAATACACTTTCTACTCAGCACCCCACGGAACATTCTCCAAAATCGACCACATACTGGGACACAGAAGAAACCTCCACAAATACAAAAAGATTGAAATAATTCCATGCATTCTATCAGACCACAGTGCAATAAAGCTCAACATCAACACCAGGATAAGCCCTACTGCCTACAAGAATACATGGAGACNAAAGACAAAAACCACACCATCATCTCAATTGATGCTGAAAAAGCCTTTGACAAAATCCAGCATCCCTTCATGCTTAAAGTCCTAGAAGGAATTGGATTGGAGGGATCATTCCTCAATGTAATCAAAGCCATATACAGGAAACACACAGCCAATATCATCCTAAATGGGGAAATGTCAGAAACATTCCCTTTAAAGGTAGGAACTCGGCAAGGCTGTCCCCTGTCACGAATCCTCTTCAATATAGTGCTTGAAACACTTGCTAGAGCAATAAGGCAAGAAAAGGAAATTAAAGGAGTACTAATTGGAAAAGAGGAAGTCAAGCTATCCCTATTTGTTGATGATATTACTGTTTACTTAAGGGATGCTAAAAACTCCACCAGAAAACTCTTAGAAATGATTAAAAGCTTCAGCAAAGTGGCAGGATACAAAATCAATGGCCTTTCTTTACACCAAGAACAAGCAACTGGAGAAAGAATTCAAAGAGACCTTCCCATTCACAATAGCCTCAAAAACAATAAAATACCTAGGAACAAACCTAACCAGAGACACCAAAGATCTCTACAACAAAAATTTTGAACCCTTAAAGAAAGAAATTGAAGAAGACATCAGAGGATGGAAAAACCTCCCATGCTCATGGATTGGGAAAATTAACATTGTAAAAATGTGCATTCTCCCAAAAATCTTCTATAGATTTAATGCAATCCCAATCAAAATCCCTAAGAGTTTCTTCACAGGCTTGGAAAAAAAAAAGTCCTTAAATTCATTTGGAAAAACAAAAGACCCCGAATTGCCAAAACAACCCTGAGCGAAAAGAGCTACATAGGGGGGACCTCTATACCAGACTTCAAACTATACTACAGGGCTATAGTCATAAAAACGGCCTGGTACTGGCACAAAAACAGACCTGTTGACCAATAGAACAAAACCAAAATCCAAACCTGAGCACATAAAATTTCAGCCATCTCATATTTGACAAGAGGGCCAAGAAGACACAATGGAGAAAAGACAGCATCTTCAGCAAGTGGTGTTGGCAAAATTGGATCATCACTTGTAGAAGAATGAAATTAAGCCCCTACCTCTCGCCCTGTACAAAAGTCAACTGCAGATGAATCAAAGACCTCAACATGAAACCTCAAACTCTGAAGGCGATATAAGAAAAAGTTGGCAGCAGACTACAAGACATAGGCAAAAGAAAAGACTTCCTAAATCAGACACCAGCTGTGCAAGAATTAAGGTCAACAATTGACAAATGGGACCTCATTAAACTCAAAAACTTGTGTACATCAAAAGAAACAATCAAGGAAGTGAAGAGAAATCCCACAGAGTGGGAGTAAACCTTCACTGCAGAAACATGTGACAAAGCATTGATTTCCAGAATATGTAAACTACTCAAAAAAAAAAAAAAAAAAAAATAAAGAAAAGAAGAAGAAGAAATGACCCACTCAATAGTGGAACAAGAGCTGACAGAGACTTCAACATAAGGAATCTTAGAAGATGTCTGAGAAACAATTTAAGAAGTGTTCAACATCACTAATCATTAAGCGAAATGCAAAATCAAAACCACTTTAAGATATCATCTTACTCTAATAAGACTGGCTAGGATCAAGAAAACAAATGATACCAAGTGCTGGAGAGGTTGTGGGGAAAGGGGAACACTCATCCACTGCTGGTGGGAATGTAAACTCATACAGCCACTGTGGAAAGCAGTGTGGAGAACCCTTGGAAGACTTGGAATGAACTTGCCACCAGACCCAGCCATACCACTCCTAGGCATGTACCCTCAAGACTCACCCCACTGCAGAGATACGTGCAGGGCCATGCTTATTTCAGCTCTTTTCACAATAGCAAGGGGCTGGAACTAACCCAAATGCCCCTCAACTGACAAGTGGATAGAGAAAATGTGGTACATCTACACAACGGAGTTCTATGTAGCAGTAAAGAAAGACGACATCATGAGCTTTACAGGAAAATGGCTGGAGCTAGAGAACATCATGCTGAGTGAAGTAGCATAGTCCCTGAAAAACAAACAATGAATGGTGTCCTTCATCTGTGGATGCTAGTGCCAATTACCTAGTTGCAAGTATTTCTGTGCATGGCCCCTTGAGCTTTTGTCCAAAGCAGTTGGGAGTGATGCATATTGGAAATGACAACAACAATGACAACAACAACAACAACAACAACAACAACAGAAAGGACTGCATCAAAGAACTGACTGAAACAGTAAACTTCTGTTCAAAACAGTCAACTTCCACTGGAGTTATTGATATTCCACATGGAGAATATTGAGAAAGACTGAGAAAGAGTTGAAAAGCATATTTGGCAGAATGTATGAGCTCTGGTGGGGTGGGGGGATGGGGGGACACGGGTCTAGATTTTATAAAAAATATATAAATAAATTAAAATAAAAATTTTGAATCAGGAAAAATAACTCTGTTGGAGGTTGACTCTTGTATGGACCTATCCCTGGGTCAGTCCAAACTGGTGGGTTAGCCCCTAGCAGAAATAAACTCCCTCTCCTCACAGAACTTTGGCTTTGATCTCATGATTTCCCACAATAATACTGCCTAATAGTATGCTGCAAAAAATCAAAACATCAAAATAATTATATGTTAAAAAGACCATATCAATGAACTTAAGAGCCTGGAAATAAATTCAAATATTTATACTAAATTTATTTTTGATAAAGGTGTGAAGAAGAAATTGAGAAATGAAAGTTTCTTTAGTTAACAATGTTGGTTAAGTTGGATATCCCAGGACACACACACACACACACACACACACACACACACACAAACTAACCCTTATTTCACAAAATACACAAAAATCAATTCAAAATAATGTGAAGATTTAACTGTAAGAACTGACAATTTTAAACTACAAGCACTAAGCACAGGGAGAAATCCACAGCATTGTTCTAAGGAGGATTTTTTTTTTCTATCCCTGTTAAAAGAAACTCTGTTCAGTCAAGTAAATAACCAGAAAAGCAAACACAAACATATTAAATGTGAAAGAGTATTTGCAAAGCAAGAATATGTAAAAGACTGATGTAGGAATGACATAAAATAGACATAATCTGAATTAATGACTATTAGGTTTTATGCATATGGTTCAAATTATGCAGGCACAAATCCTCAAATAAGAGAAAGACAGACGCCAGGCTTAAATCACTCTGGATTTTCTTCAGGCATAGCCAGGGATGGGCAGCATGTTATTAACATGTGTCAGCCAACAGCAAATATGGCGGTGGGGTTAGGCCCCTTTAAATGTCTTGGATGGGAAACCAGGTAAAGAGAAACTGGGGTCATTGACTGACAGCTTCTGGGTGGAGTGCGCATTCTGTGAGCCCCTTGGAATCCTGGGAATTCCAGCTCTTGGGGAACCCAAAACCTAACAGTCTAGCCTTTTGGTTATAATAGAGAAGTGGCATCACACTCTTCTTACTGCTTCTGGCTGATGGGGGCCATAGTTGGGGGAAAGGGGGATTTCAGGCTGGAAGATCAGGATCTGGTTTCTATCTTAGTCATTCTGGATGACTGGTATTTAGTCTGGATCTATATTGGTATGCTCCGCTTTTTCTGACTCTATGCTTTAGCCTGTTTGGAACCTTCTGAGATTAGCTAGCTTCTCATTACAGGTTCCCGAGTCTTGCTTGGTCCTGCTTCTGCCTCCAGGATGCTGGACGCAGAACCAGGTCCTTGACTCACTGATCCCCTCTGCACTCACAGGACGCTGTGTTTGTGGACCCAGGATACCATCTGTCGCCTCTGGACTTTATGGGAGATGTCTCCTACATTCCCAGGGTGCAACTTTATCAGGCTGGTGCTTTATTCTTCCTTTCCATTCCACGTGGTGTGGGAGAAACTCTCTGATCTCTTCCCTCTCTTCCTATTCCATCTACTGCCTTCTCTACCTGAGATGGGGTACCCTGGTTTCTAACGCTAAAAAGAGCCTTAAAAGATTTCTAACAGAGCATTGGGAAAGACATCTCCAATTACCATAAAATCCAGGTGGTTTTTCTTCCTCCTCCTCCTCCTCCTCCTCCTCCTCCTCCTCCTCCTCCTCCTCCTCCTCCTTCTCTCCTCTTCTTCTTCTTCTTCTTCTTCTTCTTCTTCTTCTTCTTCTTCTTCTTCTTCTTCTTCTTCTTCTTCTTCTTCTTCTTCCTTTCCTATTCTGTTAACTTATTTCCTTGCAGCTGCCCAGGATTAGCTGCACAGGTGTGTCCTGGCTTTTGCAGCCAGTTAGCCCAGAAGTAAAAAAAAAAAAAAAAATTAAAACGCCTTGGATAAACCTCATTGGCAATTTCCACAGCACCTGTGCTAGGACGCTCCCCATTCATTCCTCATTTGTTTCTGTTACCTTCAGAATGTCCTTTTTCTAGCAAAGCTTATATCTAGAAATGGAGAGGTCCAAAGAACATTGCTTCACTTTCACAGTTGAAAGGGTGGGTGAGTGACATGCTTTGAGACCATACATTCCATAGTTTGAAACCTTCCATTTATTTCCTATTTGAGACCTACGTATCTGAGGGTAATTTCTCATCTTATATCAAGTCTAACTTAATTGGGTAATGTTCTAAAAGCAAGAGAGGGTTGCTGTAGACATTTAATCTGTGGAATATGTGGCTCCCATGGGATTTGTGTTTTGGTGAGAGATGGGCTTGTTTTATCATGAAGCTTAATAAAACGTCCCTGTGCATTGGTAGCAGTCATAGCTAGTGAACTCACCAAGAAGGAGGCGGCCATCATGGTTGATGACATCATAGCTGCATGGCATGTTTCTTTTTTTAATTTTTTTATTTATTATTTTTTATGTGTATGAGTGTACCGTCTGCATGTAGGTTGGTGCACATTCTGTCATGCAATGCTGCGGAGGTCAGAAGGGGGTGTCAGATTTCCCTGGAAGTGAAGTTAAAGATGGTTCTTAGCTGCCATGTGGGTGCTGGGAATCGAACCTGGGTCCTCTGCAAGAGCAGTCGGCACTCTTAACCACTGAGCCATCTTTCCAGCCCTGCATGTCATGTTTCAAAATGGCAACACCCACAGACTTACCAGGACTACTGAATTTAAGGAGGATCATGTAGTCTGGGAATTTCCTAGACTACAAGTATTTAATCATGTGTTCTAATTATTTGCAATTTATTTTTGTTTTGGTTTTCATCTTGGATTATTATAGAAAAGCAGTACAGTCTAACACAGACCCTGCTGCCTTTTAACAAGTTGAATGCATTTTTATGTCAAATTTAAAAAGTAATGCCAAGTCTCCACTATTGGAGACTTAAAATTTTATCACTTTTAATCTGTTTCTAAATGGAATTATTTTGCATTTTAACTTTTTTTATGAGTATAGTTACTGCTTTTTAAAGATGATTATTTAAAATTTTTACATTGTTTTACATATTTACTGGCTTTTAAAGAAAACTATTTTGGGTTTTGATTTTGTTTATGTGTCATTTACCTACTTTTTAAAGGGACTATTTTAAATCCTTACATTGTTTTACTTAGTTATATTAAGTACCAGCCCCTCCACTTCATTGGTTTTTCTCGATCCTTTACAATTTAATTCCTCTATCTTACCTTCATTTCATTTCATTTCACTTAGCTCCTTATTGGTCTTTAAAGAAATGGCTTTAGGCAGCCTACTTTTTTTGTAGTTTTAACCGTGCCTGCTTACAAAAGATCATCATAATCAAATTTTATTAATTCATATAATTATTTATAACCAAAAGATAAGTAATCAGTGTAATTTTTTTAAAGCTTGAGAGACTGTGTGAGTTCAGACACCACCGCCAAATGAAAAACAAAGAGAAACAAAATAAATAGATGTGTTGGACCCCTCGTCAAGAAATTCGAATGGACTTTTAAGTATAACATATATCTAACCATTCCTGCCTTCACTTATCCTTCACAGGCACCAGTCAAGGACTTTGTTTTCTCCATAGCTATACTTTTGAAGGTCCTTTAGATAGACTCACTGAGCAGGGGTACCCCAATTGCCACACCCTGTGCCTCTTTTCAGCATGGAAGAAGTCAGAGAGGTCGGTGTTCTGATTCCCTCTTGGCAATTGGAGTGACCGCTTTTGAGGGTGATGTGATAAGAATAGGAAGCTAGAAATTGGCTAGGCAGTTTAGGGTCAAGATATCTCCCCCACCCCCACCCCCAAAAGATCCAGTTTCTTTCTCAGCTGAGTGGTGGAGACTTCTTGGATCTGCCAGTAAACTCATCCCTGCCTGAAACTAGAAATGCAAGAGCCCCCAGGGGGCAGCACTTGCTGGGTGAAGGTTAGACAGGCAGGAAACCCAGCCACAACTGAGCCTCTATGAGTTCCCAAGGTGCTTGGCCTATTTCAGGTAGAACTGTAATTTAATGGAATTAACTAGAAATGTCTTAAAACTCTGAATGAGTGTGTGTGAATGTCACAATGGCAATGCTTCCACAGTGCTCTGAAGCCATGGATAACTTTAGGCTATGCAGGAGATTATGGAACTGAGGACTTTCTGTGGCTCGATACCACAACATGCTGAGGAAGAGTACTTGATTATCAGAAGAGGGGAGGGAACTTGCCCTTAGCTATTAGATTATGGAGAAAGGGATCTCCCCATTGTCCATATTTAAGTCATGTGTTTATGTTGTTTTTCTATGTGTCTGAGATTCATTAACTGTCATTTGTCCAAGTTTTCTTGTGTGTTGATTTCATGTAATTCAATCATGTATAGCTATCTCATGTTTCTGTCAAAACAAACTGGCCACTTCAAGTTTCTCTCATTCTTTACAGTGCACAGAATTATTAGTTTTGTTTTGGCATACCAGATTAAAATGCACATGTGCAGACTTTATGGATATTGGATAATGCATTCAGAGGCCTCAAATTTGGATACCCTAGATGTCTTTTAATCTATTATCTCTGAGTATATTGAATATTTCACAACTTTTGAGTGGTGATTGTTCATAGAAAACAGTATCTGAGTTGGCTGCTTAAGGATATTTTTAAGGTGACTTCTGGTTTGTGTTTGCTTTTCATTTTGCTGTATCTCTTTTGTTTTGAAAGTATTTTGCTTTGGATGTTAAGTCTGATTTGTGTTGCTAGGACCCTGAGAGCTTTGCTATATTTCTGTAATGATTTTGTTTCCCCTTCCCATCCTCTTCCTAGGAAGCAAAGGGTTCTCCCTGGGCCTGTGTTCAGCTGGCCTGGCAGTCTGTCCCTTCTGACCCTATGTTCTGTGTGCTTGTGTTTGTGTGAGATAGTTGACTGCAGACATCTATAGGTGACTCAAACACATGAAAACTATATACTTCGCCTCATGCTTTTGGTAGTGTCAATATTTAAATGGTCTTTAATAATGGATTGATCTTTGCTGCCTTATTAAGACTAAATACTTCTTGCCATCTTTTCTTTTTTCTGTCCTTTGAAGGAATTGTCTGTAAGTAAAACTTTAATCATTAACTTTGAGTATGAATGGGGTATATATGGGATGTATAATTCTTTTTCCATCTGCTGTTAAGTTGAAACCCAGTTACAGATATTTACTATATTAAAATGTAAATGACATTACTGAAAATGCTTTATTCAAGTGAAAGCCTTTATGTTTGACAGCAATGTATGGCTCTGCTTAGTACAAATACTAAGATAAGAATTTCATACCTGGGTGTGGTGGCACACGCCTTTAATCCTAGCACTTGGGAGGCAGAGGCAGGCAGATCTTTGTGAGTTCAAAGCCAGCCTGGTCTACAGAGTGAGTTCCAGGATAGCTGGGACTACAGGGAGACACTGTCTCAAAAAGACCAAAAAAAAAAAAAAGTATTTCATGTTGAATGTGTGTGTACGTGGGTGTATATGTGTGTGTGTATGAAGTACTGTTGGCTTTTTAAGAACTCTGTAGCCGGGTGTGGTAGTGCACGCCTTTAATCCTAGCACTCGGGAGGCAGAGGCAGGCGGATCTTTGTGAGTTCAAGGCCAGCCTGGTCTACAGTGAGTTCCAGGACAGCTGGGGCTAAAGGGAGACCCTGTCTCAAAAAGACTAAAAAAAAAAAAAAAAAAAAGAGCTCTGTAATGTACTATAAAATATATATAAAATATTAAGAATCTTTCAGACCTTTGATAGACAGTACAACTTTTACAATGTGTCATCACTGAAATTAACTGTTTTCAATATGTTTATATTCTTATTACAAGAAAATTGTCTTCCATAGCTAGAAATTCTTGGTACTATGTAGATTGTGAACAGTTTTAAATGCTATAATTTTGACTTTTTAATTTGAGATAATTGTTTATAATATTATCATAGAGATTCAGTGTTATTATTATAAAAATTACTGTTGCAACCAAAATTTTAAGTCAATTCTTTTGGCTTTTACTGCACACCTTGTTACAGTCTCAGGTGAAATGGACACATATATAAGTATTGAGTTACCCATATATACTAAATATTTTTTATAAATCTCTGTTATACTTTGCATGTGTTACTTTTGATATTTTCAAGAAAAACCAAGTTTTACCTCTGGGAAACATATGAGACAGTCCAAATGAAACCAGTTTCTGAGAGCTTGATTTAAGTTAATCTATTTCCTGTCTATAGGTATGTGAATGTGACCCCCTCCTTTTCTTCTCAAAACTATAATTCAGGATCTGGGGAGCAGAAAAAATAAAGTCTGTTTATAGTGAAACTGCCTTCATTTGAGATAGAACTAGAGGTATAATTTTAAGTTTCTTTATTATTTCAAGCTTGTTTCTTGGGCTATATCTACTTAACCTAAAAATGTTAAAGTTCTCCTTTCATGGTTTAGATCCACTCTACATAGAGTACCTAAATAGCCCTTTATAGATGTAAACCCTAAAGAACAAAATATATGCTATACTGGATAGCTGTGTTGTCAACTTGGCACACTTGGGCTGAAGAAACCTCAATAATTGTCTCAATTGGACTAGCCTGTGGCCATGTCTATGGGATATCTTCTTCATTGTTAAATAATGTGGGAGAGCCTAACCCATTGTGCACAATGCAATGATGGCAGAGCCATTCATGAAAGGTTCACTGCTCAACAAATTTCCAGTGACCTGACTCCTCTGGTTGAAGTCTGCTCTCCAGCTTGCCTTGATTTTAATAATTCTTTTTATCATATTAATTCTCATTTTAATGGCCTGCTTAACTTTTGGCTTTCTAGCAATTAGGGTACCCACTTCTGCCTCAAGGAGTGGAACTGACAATTTTTCCTTTTCTAGAAATGAATACTTTATGAGAAATAATGGCACTGTGTACATGACTTAAAAGTATGATACAGTAGTAATTAAGAATTCTACAGCGGCCGGGCATGGTGGCACATGCCTTTGATCCTAGCACTTGGGAGGCAGAGGCAGGCGGATCTTTGTGAGTTCAAGGCCAGCCTGGTCTACAGAGTGAATTCCAGGACAGCTGGGGCTACATGGAGACCCTGTCTCTAAAAACACAAAAAAAAAAAAAAAAAAAAGAATTCTACAGAAACTGTGTCATGCATAGATTGCCCAAGTAAAGAAAGGAATTTTGATTTCATGGTCAGGTTTAAACTAAAAACAGGATTGTAGGGCAAAGTGAAACTAAGTCCAGTAAGTCTGTGGATTCTAGTGATCTGACTCAAAGCTTAGTAGCCCATAGAAAATCACCTTAGCAGAAAGTGTAAAAAACAGAAACCGAGGAAAACAGAAACCAAGGAAAACAGAAACTGGGGAAAACAATGACCAGAATAAAAATAAGATATAAATCAAAGCTGCATCAGCCACAAAATGGCTTACAAGTCTAGTGAACAAGGAACTAAAGTAAGAAAAATAAAGTTCTCTATTGTTAAAGCTCATTTTTTACACTGTCTAGCACCTATGTAATGACAAGGCATAAAGAATGGAATCTTCAGAGTTAAAAGTTAATATTAACTTTGCTTTGCTGTAAAACTGTTCAATTGTTTAGCCGAATGGCTATAATATTATTGTTTTACTTTCTTTGATCTCTCAACTAAATGGTTGTATCATTATTGATTGTTTTACTGTTTTTAATGTTAAGAATGATTTGGGGTATGAATTTTCTGAAAAATATTTATGGGGAAGTTGGGTTATTTTTTTTTTTCATCATTATCTTAGACTTGCATAACTTATATTAGTTTTAGGGTATATAAAAATAAACATTGGGGCCTGAGGGGCAGAGAAAAGATGAAAGTAATCAGCAGAGTGGCAAACCCGAGAGGCCCTCTGCACAGGATCAGAGAAGGCAGATGCTCTCTGTAATTCTTAGATTAAGAAATCAGTGACAAGAAGTCCTCTGCATAGGAGCAGGGAAGATAGATGCTCCTCAGGTCATGAAAAGAAAGAGATTCTTATGTCTTATTTGATTAATTTCTTCACCCCCTTTGCAACCACCCACTTCAGGAACTGAACATGCCAGAGCTGGACTCCAGTACAATCCCTGGGCAGATCTTTCTGTATTGTATAAGAAAATAGGCTGAACATGGGCCAGCAGAACAAGCCAGTAAGCAGCATTCCCTCCTAGCCTGTGCTTCAGCTCCTACTTTCAGGTTCCTGACCAGAGTTCTTACCTTGGGCTCCCTAAGTAAGGAACTATGACTTGGGAAATGTAGAGCAAGTGAACACTTTCCTCCCCAAGTTAGTATTAGTCAGAGTGTTTTCTCACAACAACTCAGGATTTATTAAATATGCTTAAGTCTTTGTTCAAGCTTTATTTACTATATAGTAACTAAAAATACCAAATTAGTACAACTAACCCTCCTAGAGGTTTAACAACAATACATAAAAGCTCTGATCTGATTTGGTAGAGGGATTTAAAGGGACATTCTTTTGGCCCTTTGCCCTCTAAGGTCAACTTAAGTCCTAGGGGGTCTGTGAGGGCACCTCTCTAAATGTCCTATGATTGTTAGTCAGTCTTCCTGTGCAAGGGAGGTCTTGGGTATCCACTTAAGGGACTCCAATCAGTGTCCAGTCTCACAGCAGGAAGGTCAACACAGAGGAAATTCTCCTCATGCTTTGAAGGGAAGCCCAGTCAAGCAAACCCTGACTTTATCTTCATGTAGATGGAACTGGGAAAAGAAATAATCCAAAGGAGTAGGGTGCTCCCCACAAGGCCCAAGTGACTCCTGAGGACCAGAACCTGCACTGACCTTAACAGCAAAATTTAATTAATTTATCTTAGCTAACTGTATGATTTTAAACACCCCAACAGGAAATTATAATCAAAAAATAAAATAACTTATACCTTATTACCTCAGAGATAGGTGAGATCTGCTGTGCCATACTAGAAGAATACCATTTCTATACTAACCTGTCAAAAATATTTGAAACTTATTGCTAATGCCTCCCCAGAACCTATTGTCATGGTTATGGTGGCTCTCATTCTGGAGCCCTGTGTACTAAAACTTTTTTCCAATCCCTTACAACAGAGTACAGTTCCTCTCTTCCTCCAATTGGAGACTCTGGACAGGGATCCTCCTATGGCTAATGCACTTACTGGGACCCTTGTTGGTACTGGGAAATCTGTGCACTGGTATTTTTAAACCAAATCCAACAGCTCACTCACACGAGATTCAACAGCTTGTTTTTTTCAGTTGTAGAGGGTGGGACTGCACACCAACCACTGGCCACAATATATCCAGACCAAATACCAGTCATCCAGAGTGACTAAGATGGAGACCACATCCTGATTGTCCAGCCTGAAATCCCATTTTCCTCCAATTATTCCCCCTACTAGACATGAAGCAGTGACAGCAAAGAGTGGGATGCCTCTTCTGTATCATAACCAAAGGCCTGGACTATTAAATTTCAGTCCCCCAAGAGCTGGAATTCCCAGCATTCCAAGGGGCTCACAGATTGCTCACTCCACCTAGAATCTGTCAAACAACCTTACTTCCTCTTTACCTGATGTCTTGCCCAAGACACTTAAAGGTGCCTGACCCGGACACAATATCTGCTGTTAGCTGTCATGTATTAACAACATGCTTCCCAGACCTGGCTTTTCCTGAAGTAAATCTAGAGTGACTTAAACCTGGGGTCTGTCTTTCTCTTATTTTGGGGTTCATGCCTACATAATTCTAACTTAATATACATAAAACCTAATATAATGACAAAACCTAATAATGACTTTTGATTAGCCCAAGCAAAACCATGTGTTTTTCTCTTTTATGACCTGAGGACCTTATCTTATTTCCTTGGAAAACTCAATTTGCTACTCTCCCCCAAAAGATAATAACTGAATATGAGTATGCTTGCAAATTAACTTATTAAAGCACTGAAATCTCCATTGCACACAATAACATTTGGAAGAACGTTTGACCTTGGGTGAATGGGAGATTCTAGAATTAGGAATAAAAAAGGCATAGTAGTCTACTAAGATTATACTGGAGCCAACCTTGTGTTCCCCAGTTGAAGCTGGATAAATAATTTTGAATAGAATCATGGGGGAATAGTTCCAAGGGAAAGACAGTTGGGCATCTGGGTGAACAAGTGTCCTGGAAGTTTGGGCTCACTCTTAAAAACTAAACTTGGATCTTTGTGAGTTCAAGGCCAGCCTTAGCCTGGTCTACAGAGTGAGTTCCAGGACAGCTGGGGCTACAAAGAGACCCTGTCTCAAAAAGACCAAAAAATAAATAAATAAATAAATAAATAAATAAATAAATAAATAAACTTAAACTTAAATGACTCTGAACTGAGAATGCAGTGCATCAGTGGCCATGGGGAATTCTATCCCACAGCCCAGTCTGATCACTCTATTTGCCCAACTCAGATCCTTGGCCTTAGGGTGTCAGCCTTTCCCTGGTATGGTTGTATTGATTCCACCTCTTGGGGACTTGAACACCCTCAGAAAGGATTCACAAACTGGTGACTTATATGCAAACCTCTGTCCAGTTTAAACCCAGCTGGCTAATTGATACACACTTCCCAGGCTGGTGGTCTGCAGATTGATCCCTATCCAGCCAACACCCACTAGCATTTACCACAACCCCCAAGCCTAAAGGGCTTAACTTATACATGCTCAGAAATTAACAGACCAGGGACCCTCATGTGATGGTAAAGGAGAATCCATTTATTGATTCACAGTACTTAGTTTATATAAGCAGAGTGACATCATCTCTCAAGGCCTACTCTCAGCACCCCTGCCTCATGATCTGTAAACATTACTGAGTTCTGTATCAGGGGTTTGTCTCCAACAGTTTGTTGATACAAGCAAATCTTGCCTTGAGGCAGGTTTCTGTGTTAAAGACAGGCAGATAATTAACTACAGTGCAGTCACAGATGGCCTCTTTCTACCTACATAGAATACTGCTCACTCTTCAAAAGGAAGGAAATCCAAGGGAAGTATAAAAGAGGATTCTATACATGTGACAAGGTGGAAGGATTTGTAGGACACTATGTTAAATACATCAGGCACATAAGACAAGCTCCCATGATCTCACTTATCAAAATGGTAAACTTGGAAAAATAGAAAGCAAATGGCAGTTGCTAGGGGCTACAGTTAGAGGGGTCAGGAGGCTTGTTAAAGGCTATATAATTTCAACTAGACAGAAGGAATAAGCTTTGGTTGTCCAATGTGGTGACTAGAGTCAATACTAATTTTGTTTGAAAATTAGAGTAAATGTGAAGTGTTCTCAAAACACAAAAACAATTGTAAGGTAATTCCTGTGTTATTTGGCTCCATGTAGCCATTCAATCATATGCATACATTTTAAAATGTATATTAGATAGATATATGTAGCATTCTCAGTTAAAGATAATGGATACTAAAGTTAATACATGATTAAGTTTTTGCATATGAATGTCCATATGAACTGGACACAAGGTTCCTTTAATCTTCAATAAGGATATGGAAGCAGGCTAACTTGAGCGTGGGTTAGGCTAGTGTGGAATGAACCATTTTCTAGATGTAATTTTTATAAGACAAGCTGAAAAAGATTTAGAAATCCCATTAGGTTGCCATATAAGGGGCTATGTTTATTACTTTTGTCATTGCTCAATGAAACACCTGGCAAAAGCAATTTAAGAAAAGAAGGGTTTATTTAGGCTTGGGGTTTCAAGCACAATTCATCACTGCATGGAAAGCCTGGAAGCTGGTGCTTGAGGAAGCTGGTCATCTTGCATCTGCAGTTAGGAAGCACAGAGATAAATGCTGGTGCTCAGCTTGTATTCTCCTTTTTTTCTCCCAATTAGCTGAATTGGATTTTTAATTTGGACTGGCCAGGACTAGTCTCCAGGTTGGTACTGGGAGAGTGCAGCCTCGAATCAGAGTCAGATTAGGCTTATAAAGGCAAATACAATTCCCTGGTAAATTTTTGAGAAATTCCATTCAGACAACAAAAACTTCAGTTCCTGCCTGCTGTAGAATTACTAAGATAAGAAGTAGGTGGGCTACAGGCAATTGTAAAACTTTCACAAAAGACAAGGTAGTCACAAGACATCCTGGAGAGAGTATTCTGAAGGTGGAGGTAACCAACTGGGTCTATCTGGGCTTGTTCTGGGCCGGGGTTCAGCCATTAAGATGGAGTCACTAAAACAAAATGGAGTTACCTAAGCAGTGGATACCATCACCTTTTCCCCGCTGGTCTAGGACATATGAGTCAAATCATTGACTCATCCCAGAATTTTAATTGAATTGACCAGTTTACTAATGTACCAAGTTAGGCAATTTATGAAACAGGGTCCTATAATAAAGGCCAAAAGCAGTATAATAATGGGTCCTGTATATTAGCTAGATATATGTAACATATATCTATGTTACAGTGGTCTGCAAAGTAGTCAGCCATGGTGACCATGAAAACTCTGACTGATACCAGTTAGAGTAGTTATACCTTCTTGTTTTACTTTTCTATGCTAGATTGATAGATGATTTTTATTTTTTAAACTGTATCAGATTGATTTGCGTAAAAACAACACAAGACACCTCTCCTTTCTGATAGTTCTGGCATCTCTATTTTCTGGCAGAGATAAGTTAACTGGCAGATTTGGGAAATCTCCAGCTCGTGACTGAAAAAGAAACTGGTTATTTGGGGAGTATTGACCCTAGGCTGCCTGGTTAATTTCTATCTCCTGTTTCATTACTCCTCCCACTGAAGACGTAACCCTAGTTGCTGATAAGGAATTCTAGCACTGCATACTCCGAATTCTTCATATTGGGCCAGGATGGTGTTTGTGTGTGGCCACTGGGTTACTACTTCAGTGGGTTTATCTAAAGCACCTCCAAAAGTATATCTATAGAGAAAACAAAGTCCTTGACTGATGCCTGTGAAGGAGAAGTACAGGCAAGAATAGTTAGGCACATGTTATAGGCAGAGGCAGGGAACCAGAAGTAACAACGAGGTGAATTTAAATGTCCAATTCGAAAGTCCATTAGAATTTCTTGACAAGGGCTTCCAAAGTATCCATTTATTGGGTTTTTCCTTATTTTCATTTGCCATAACAGCTGGACTCAGGTTCTGCTTTTCAGATATTTTGATAGTTGTTGGAGTAGCTATAGTCAGTGTGAGTTCCCTCTTAAGTAGCTTAGTCAGTCTTGGCAGGAAGTCAAAGCAGCATGAGATTGAAGCAGTTGATCTCATTAAGTCCTCAGTCAGAGGGAGAGAGCATTGAATGCATACTTCACATTCTCCTTTTGACTCAGTACAAGATCTTATTCCATGAAACAATGCCACCCACAGTTAGAGTGGATCTTCCCCCTCAATTAGCCCAATCTTGAAATTCTCTATTAGTGGCATACCCATAAGTTTGTCTCCTGGATGATTCTAGATGCTGTAAAGTCAATAATCAGTACTAACCATCACAGGAGCCAAAAGACAAAGCACAGTTTGTCTTTCATCCATGAGCTACCCAGAACAATGCACAGCCACATCCTGTAGGAAACCTTCCCATACAGGAGAGTGGTAGTTTCCATGGACAGAAAATATACACATTCTGGTCTCATAAAAAGAAATAGAATTTTTAACCCGGAGAAGGGTTTGGAGTAACCTGGCCTTCAGATGGCTGAAGTAGTCCCAAGTTCAGGAGACCCAGAGACAATTTGATGAAATGACACAACTCTGGTGAGGAGGCAGCCTTGAGTGACAATTTCTTTCTGTCATGTCCTGACCTTCCATAAATCCCGCTAAACTGTATAGATGTTCTCACAACAAAATGACTGTCCCAGAATAACAATGCTTGTTTTTTCCTACACCAAGGTACTGGTATCTATGGAGAGATTTTCCATGAAATCACAAGCCACAGAGGAGTAAGTTTGCCCCCAGACCTACATAGTTAGGAATCTGTTTTTCACACTGGCCAGGCATGTCCAGCCTTGTGACATTGCAACAAGACATTGTCACCAATAATACCTATGCTCAATAAGTACTCAATGAGTAATTACCAAAAATTCATGGAAAATAGCATAATGTTTAAAGGAAGTTTATGATTTTTGTGTTGGGCCCCACTCATAGCTACCCTCAACAGGTTGGATATGGCTGGGCCCATGACTGAGCTGTTCTCAACCTAGCTAAGGGGATGTTATATGGGACCTTCCTGAGATAGAGGATTATTGAGATAGAGGATTATAAAAACTCAGGGATAGTGTTCTCAGATGCCATTAAGCCATTTTTCCTTAGTCATTCTAGGAATGATTGGTTTGCTTGCTTCACATGTTTCCCCTAGATTGTTAACTTTAACTGTGGCATTAAACCCTGATTGGCTGGTGTAATTGATTGGTAACTTTAATTGTGATGCTAAACTCTGATTAGCTGTTATACTTATAAATCACCCTGTAACCTGCACCTAGTGGCCACAGTCCTCCTGAGTTGAGTGTTGGCCTGGCATCATAATTAAATTAAACCTCCTTTAAAACTTTATGTGGTTAAGTAAGTGGTCTCTCTGCTGCAACATTACAACACTTCCCTCTGACACACAAAGTGGCAGGATCCTGTGCAGCTAAAAGAAACTCAACTGAGACATGGAAAACGAAAGAAGAAGAAGAAGAAGAAGAAGAAGAAGAAGAAGAAGAAGAAGAAGAAGAAGAAGAAGAAGAAGAAGAAGAAGAAGAAGAGGAGCAGGAGGAGGGGGAGGAAGAAGAAGAAGAAGAGGAATAGAAGGACTGAGAAGTAGACAAAGATGTTTGGAGATCCCACTCACCCACACCACCCTGTTGGGTGTTTCCATGTTATCCTTTCCAGTATCTTTTGCATCCTGACCTTGTACTTTTTTTTTTTTTTGGTCTTTTTGAGACAGGGTCTCTCTGTAGTCCCAGCTGTCCTGGAACTCACTCTGTAGACCAGGCTGGCCTTGAACTCACAAAGATCTGCCTGCCTCTGCCTCCCAAGTGCTAGGATTAAAGATATGTGCCACTACACCCGGCTGACCTTGTACTTTTTTAAAAAATTTTTTTATTTATTTATGTGTATGAATGTGCTGTCTGCATGCAAGTTTGTGCACCTGTGTGGTGCAATGCCGCGGAGGTCAGAAGAGGGTCTCGGATTCCCCTGGAACTGGAGTTCTTCTGGAATTGGAGTTTCAGACAGTTCTCGGCTGCCATGTGGGTTCTGGGAATCGAACCTGGGTCCTCTGCAAGAGCGGTCGGCACTCTTAACCGCTAGGCCATCTCTCCAGCCCCATGACCTTGTACTTTTAAGGGAGGAACACAGACCTGTTCAGAATTAAATGGCCCCATCACCCCACCTACTCACTTTGAAAAAGCAGCTTTTGAGATAAACAAATTTATATGACTAAGAACAGATACTAGTCATCTGCCAGATCCAACAGTCTGAAAAGTATTATTATAAAGCCATGAATTTCAGCATTTCCTTAGAAAGCAGAAGAGGCTCTGACAGAAACAGCAATCTGAGGTTTGTTTGAAAATTGCATTCTTATTTATGGGAAGATGTTCTGCTGAGAGCATGCTATAAGCAATTGAGAAAGGTATAACCAGCCAGGTCAATTAGCTGGTTAGGGTCATAAACATGCTACAATAGGAGTATGCTTAGCTGTGCACAGGTTCACACCTGTACTTGTCCTCCTTTGCTAACACACCCCAATTTCCCCATGCCCACGTTCTATCTGAATACTTCAACTCCAACTAAGCTTTTTCCTTTCTAAAGGAAAACTATAACATGGTGCTTAGACAAGATAATGAGTAATTATGTACAAAACATTCTGAATCATTTACATGAGCTTGTTGGTCTTCTCTCTGTTACAAGGCCTGTACTAGCCAGTCCTGAGTCTTAACAAGACATCCTCAGTCTGTGTGGAGACTAAGCCTGTACAATATCATAGAAATGAAGTACTATTTTCAAAGTCATTTTTAAGACTAGAATATGAATAACATGTATTTTGTTGTTTAAGAAAATTGAGATCTGTGATATGCTTGCTCTGTATCAGGCCAGAAACTGAGCTCAGACAAGTGGGTATCTATTAGAGAAAAGATTAGTGAGATTTTTCAATATTTGAAATCAAATGTGACAAAAAGTAGTATTTTTTATAATGTGGTAGCATAGAAGTTAGTGTGCCTCATCTGAAACGCTCCCCAGAAATGCAGGAGATGTAGGTTTTTCGGATGTTAGACTATCTGCACATACACAATTAGATATCTTTTTGTTTTAGTGTTTTATTTTATGTGTATGAGCGTATTGTCTACAGGTTTATCAGTACACCTGTGTTGTGCAGTGCTTGTGGAGGTCAGAAGAGGGCATTGGTTCGTCAAGAGCTGGAGTCACAGATGGTTGTTAGCCCCCCAACCCCCATGTGGGTTTTAAACCTTGGTCTTCTGCAAGAATAGCCAGTGTTCTCAACTGCTGAGCCATCTGTCCAGCCCTATAATTAGATATCTAAGGAATGACATCCATACCTAAACAAGACAGCCATTGCTGCCTCCTATCCACCCCTCACAGGCTGAAGGTGATTTAAGGGAGCATTTTTACACCATTAAACTATACATTTCTCTAAAATTAAATTTACAAAGTTCTTTTTTACTATTTTTAAGTTATATGGAGACAAATATTGTTACTTTCTTATGGCGGCTGAGAACCGTCTGTGACTCCGGTTCCAGGAGAACTCCAGTTCCAGGGGAATCCGAGACCGTCTTCTGACCTCCGCGGCATCGCACGACACGGGTGCGCAGACCTGCATGCAGACAATACATTCATACACATAAAAATAAATAAATAAATAAAAATTTTAAAATAAAAAAAAATAAATTATTTTAAAAGTGAAAATACAGATTGTTCAAATTGTACAAATTATTCCCACTCTAGGACTCTTCAGGGGTGCTTGGTACTTGGATAAGATCTCCTGAGAGCATTCGACTATCTAAATTTTAATGTTTTATGTCAAAATTTAAGATGGCTTAAGATTAAGACTAGTGGTGTCATGGTATATATCTTTAATCCCAGCATTTGGGAAGCAGAGGCAGGTGGATCTCTATGAGTTTGAGACTAGCTTAGTCTACACAGTGAATTCCAGGCTAGCAGGGGTACATAGTTGAAACCTTATTTCAAAAAAGGAAGAGCAGTTAGTGAATGTTCAAATACCAGAAGAAGGAACAGATTCTAGGGGCACTGAATCACACACTAGATCCTGAATGACCCTTTTACAGCCTACCAACTAGCCAACTCCATGCAGGCTGATTGGAGTGGAAAGAGAGAAAGCCTACATAAGAGCCTATGATGGGTCACAAAATCCAAACCACAGATGTGCTAAGCTCTGCACAGAGACAGGACTTTGCAAATACTTCTGTTTCATAAATACTGATGAGCGCTTATATGCTTGGGCTTAGCTTTGAGAATAATCAAGCACTATCTACACATACCCTTTGAAAAATTACAAGGAACTTAACCAACTGCCTTTACTTCAAGTTGTTCCACACATTCAAATTACATGGAATCAAACAAAAGCATCTAACTATTTAAAATGTTGGAATGAAAACTGTTAAAATTTCTTAGTTTGTGTGTTTTTCTATTAACAAAATACCTTAGGTGAATATACACAAGCCCAAGGTTAAGGTGCCATTAATCTGGCTTCATTGGTGATATTTTACTATAACCTCACAGAGTGGAAGAGGCTGATTAGTTCCTTTAGGCCTGTTTCACAGGGATGCTAATTCTGTTCATGAGCCCTCAAGAACAATGACCTCCTAAAAGATACACCTGTTAGCATTACTGCAATGGGAATGTCTATCAATACATGATTTCAGAAGTTGTGGTAGGATGCGTCTTGTGGGTATATATCCAGAAGTGGTATGGATGGGTCAGGTGGTAGGCTCATTCTGAGTCTTTTAAGGGTTCTCCACACTGCCTTCCATAATGGTTGTATGAGTTTACATTCCCACCAGCAGTGGATGAGTGTTCCCCTTTCCCCACAACCTCTCCAGCATTTTGGTGTCATTTGTTTTCCTGATCCTAACCAGCCTCATTGGAGTGAGATGATATCTTTAAGTTGTTTTTATTTGCATTTCCTTAATTATTAGCCACGTTGAACACTTTTTAAGATGTTTCTCTGCCATCTCTATTTCCTCACTTGTGAAGTCTCTGTTCAGTTCTTTACTCCACCTTTTGAGTGAGTCATTTGTTTTCTTGTTTGTTTTTTGAGTAGTTTATATATTATGGAAGTTATTGCTCTGTCAGAAATATCAGCAGTGAAGGTTTCCTCCTACTCTGTGGGTTTTCTTTTCACTTCCCAGATTATTTCTTTTGCTGTGCAGAAGCTTTTGAGTTTTGTAAGGTTCCACTTGTCAATTGTCGGCTTTGTTGCCTGTGAAGGTGCTGTCTGATTTAGAAAGTCTTTTCCGATGTCTTGTAAGTTGCTGCCAACTTTTTCTTCTATCACCTTCAGAGTTTTGGGTTTCACATTGAGGTCTTTGATCCACTTGGAGTTGATTTCTGTAAGGATGAGAGGTAGGAGTTTAATTTTATTCTTCTATAAGTGTTAATCCAGTTTTGCCAACACCATTTGCTGAAGATGCTGTCTTTCCTCCATTGAGTCTTTTTGGCTCCCTTGTCAAATGGGATGTGGCTGAAATTGTATGTGTTCAAGTTTGGATCTTCAGTTTTGTTCCATTGGTCTATGGGTCTGTTTTTGTGCCAGTACTAGGCTGTTTTTATGGCTATAGCCCTGTACTATAGTTTAAAGTCTGGTATAGAAATCCCCTCTGTATTGTACTTTTCACTCAGGGTTGCTTTGGCTATTCAGGGTCTTTTGTTCGTCCATATGAATTTAAGGATTTTTTTTTCCAAGCATGTGAAGAAAGTCTTGTGGATTTTAATTGGGATTGCATTAAATCTATATATTAATTTGGGTAGAATTGACATTTTTACTATATTAATTTTTTCAATCCATGAGCATTGGAGGTCTTTCCATCTTTTGATGTCATTTTCAATCTCCTTCTTCAGGGGTTCATAATTTTTGTTATAGAGATCTTTGGTGTCTTTGGTTAGGTTTGTTCCTAGGCATTTTTTTTTGTTTGTTTTTCAAGCTATTCTGATTGGGAAGGTCTCCTTGTATTCCTTATTTAGTTGCTTGTTGTTGGTGTAAAAAAAGGCTACCAATTTTTCTAGGTTAATTTTGCATCCTGACACTTTACTGAAACCTCTAATCATTTCTAGGAGTTTTCTGGTTGAGTTTTTAGTATCCCTTAGATAAACTATCATATCATCTACAAAGAGGAACAGTTTGACTTCCTCTTTTCCAATTAGTACTCTTAATTTCCTTTTCTTGCCTTATTGCCCTAGCAAGTGTTTCAAGCACAATATTAAAGAGTAGTGGTGACAGGGGGCAGCCTTGCCAAGTTTCTGCCTTTAAAGGGAATCCTTCCAACTTTTCTCCATTTAGGATGATGTGGGCTGTGGGTTTCTTGTATATGGCTTTAATTATGTTGAGGAATGATCCTTCCAGTCCAATTCCCTGTAGGAATTAAAGCATGAAGGAGTGTTGGATTTTGTCGAAGGCCTTCTCTGCATCAATTGAGATGATCATGTGGTTATTGTCATTAAGTCCATTTATGTTTTATGATATTAATTGATTTACGTATGTTGAACCATCCCTAAATCTCTTGTATGAATCCAACTTGATCATGATGGATGATCTTTTTGATGTGGGTCTGTATGCGATTTGCAAGTATTTTGTTGAGAATTTTTGCATCTATGTTCATTAATGAGATGGGTCTATAGCTTTCTTTATTGCTTGTATCTTTGCCTGGTTTTGGTATTAGAGTAATGCTGGCTTCATAGAAGGAGTTTGGGAGAATTCCCTCTGTTTGTGGCCTTCTGAGCAGTTTGGGTAGCAGTGGTAGTAGAACCTCTTTAAATGTTTTATAGAATTCTGCTGTGAAACCATCTGGACCAGGGCTTTTTTTTTTTTTTTTTTAGTTGGGAGGTTTTTAATTACATCTTCAATTTCCTCAAATATTATGGGCTTGTTTAAGCTGTCAATCTCTTCTTGGTTTAGCTTTGGTGATTCCCAGGATTTCAAATATTCATCCATTTCACTTAGGTTTTCAAATTTAGTAGAGTATAGGTTTTTTAAGTATTCCCATATGATTTCCTGGATCTTTTCATTGTCTGTTGTGATGTTTCCCCTTTCATCACGAATTCTATTGATTTGGAGTTGCTCTTTCTTTCTTTTGGTTAACTGGGTTAGAGGTCTGTCTATCTTGTTTATTCTCTCAAAGAACCAACTTTTGGATTCTTTGATTTTTTTTGTATTGTTTTCTTTGTTTCTATTTCATTGATTTCTGCTTTGATTTTTCTCATTTCTTCCTGTCTGCTGTGTTTAGGGTACATTTGTTGTTGCATCTCAATTGCATTTAGCTGTAGTGTTAGATTGTTCACTTGTGTTCTTTCTGTTTTTTTAATGTAGGCACCCAGGGCTATAAACTTCCCTCTTAGGACTGCTTTTAAGGTGTCCCATAGGTTTTGTTGTGTTGTTCTGTCATTGTCATTTAGTTCCAGGAAAGTTTTTATTTCTTTCTTTATTTCTTCCTTGACCCATTCATTGTTCAGGAGTGTGTTGTTTAGTCTCCATGTGTTCGTGTAGATAGTAGAGCTTCTCCTGTTGTTGAAATTGAGCTTTATTGCATTGTGGTCTGATAGAATGCATGAAATTATTTCAATTTTTTGTATTTGTTGAGGATTTTTCTGTGTCCAAGTATGTGGTCAATTTTGGAGAACGTTCTGTGGGGTGCTGAGTAGAAAGTGTATTCTCTGGTGCTTGGGTGGAATATTCGGTAGATGTCTATGAGGTCCATTTGCTGTAATGTATTGTTCAGTTCAGATGTCTCTCTGTTTATTCTTTGTCCAGTGAATCTATCCAAGGGGCTCAGTGGGGAATTGAAGTCCCTTACTATGAGTGTGTTGGGGTTAATCTGTGCCTTGAGGTCCTGTAGCGTTGTGTTTATAAAGATTGGTGCACTGGAGTTTGGTGCATATATATTCATGATTATGAAGTCTTCATGGTTAATTTTCCATTTATTTATTTACTTATTTGTTTATTTATTTATTTATTGGTCTTTTTGAGACAGGGTCTCTCTGTAGCTCTGACTATCCTGGAACTCACTCTCTAGACAGGGCTGGCCTTGAACTCACAGAGAACCACCTGCTTCTGCCTCCCAAGTGCTAGGATTAAAGGGGTGTGCTGCCGGGCATGGTAGTACATGTCTTTAATCCTAGCACTTGGGAGGCAGAGGCAGGCAGATCTTTGTGAGCTCAAGGCCAGCCTGGTCTACAGAGAGAGTTCCAGGACAGCTGCAGCTACAGGGAGACCCTGTCTCAAAAAAAATAATAATAAAGTTGTGTACCACCACACCTGCCCAATTTTCCTCTGACTGCTTCTACTTTGAAGTCTATTTTGTCTGATATTAAAATAGCAACTCCTGCTTTCTTTTTGATACCATTTTCTTGGAATATTGAGGGTGAGATGGGTTTCTTGTAGACAGCATAGATGGATTCTGGTTCCTAATCCATTCTCCCAGTCTATGCCTTTTGATTGGGAAGATTTGTCCATTAATATTTAAGGTTATAATTGAGAGATGTATGTTGCTTCCTTTCCCCTTATCATCCATTTACATTTTTGGTCTAGGTTTCTACTTTTGCAGTTATGCTTTTAATAATTCCCCTTTCCAGGTGCCTGGAGATAGCTGCTCCTCTCCTCTTCCCTTTGAATTGCTTCAAGTATTCTCTGAAGGTTTGGTTTTTCCGGATATGTATTCTTTCATCTTGTTTATGTCATGGAAGATTTTTCTCTTTCCTTCAACTAGAATCAACATTTTTGCTGTATAGTAACTTGGGATGGGATTTGTAGTCGTTTAGCACTAGGAATGCTTTGGTTCACGCTCTTCTTGCTTTCAATAGTTTGCACTGAGAAGTCAGCTGTAATTCTAATAGGTTTTCCCTTTTATGTAACTTGCTGTTTTTCTCTTGTGGCTTTCAGAATTTTGTCTTTGTTTTGCTTGTCTAGTGTTTTAACTATGATATAGAGCAGGGAGTTTCTTTTCTGGTCTTGTCTATTTGATGTTCTATGTACTACTTTATTTGTATGGGTTTGTCTTTTTAGTTTGGGGAAATTTTCATCTATTATTCTGTTGAAGATCTGATCAATACCATTCTCTTGGGATTCTTCTCCTTCCTCTATTCCTATGATGCAGAGGTTTGATCTTTTCATAGTATCCAATATTTCCTGGTTGTTCCACTCTTGTGTATTTTAAATTTACTTGAGCTTTTTAGTTGTTCTATGTTATCTTCCAGGTCTGATATATATTTTTTTCTTGTTCCTCCATTCTTCTGCTGAGGCTTTTTTCCCATTCTTTCCTCTTGATTGGATGAGTGTTCGATTTCCTTTTTATTTCATCTTGTGTTTTCTTTACTATTTCCACTTCCTTTTGGAGGTTCTCAATCTTTTCTTGTAGCTCCTTGCTTTGCTGTTTGGTTTCCTTTTTCATTTCAGCATGGGATCTTTTCACTGTTTCCACTTCCTTCCAGAGTTTGTCATTTTCTCCCTCTAGTTCTTTCCGGAGTTTGTCATTTTCTCCTTTTAGTTCTTTCTGAAGATTATCATTCTTTCCCTCTAGGTCTTTTCTGAGTTTTTCATTCTCTCCCCTTAGTTCCATGATTTCTTTGAATATATCTGTGATTGTTTTACGATCTGTGTCCTGTGCTATCTCCAGGGAGGTCTCCTTGTGAGAATCCTCCATAGGTTCAGTAGACTTTAATGTGGAATTATTCTGTGCTTTTCCCATATTGTTCTTTCTTTGTGCTCTTGGCATGTGGGTTTCCATTTGCCTGTATTCAGATGTGAGTCACTGATGCCTCTTCACTGTGTTGAAGGATCACTTTCTCTGATTCCTTCTCTTTATTTACGGGGTGCTGGCTTTTCTAGATTTCAGGCTTTCAATTTGGGTTATATATTGGGAGGTATAGCTCACTCTTTCCTTTCTATTCTGCAAGAACTGTGTAGGTAACAGCTGTTATGACACCCTCTGAGCCCTGTGCTCCCTCTGCTGATGCCAGCCAGTTCCTCTAGGTTGATTGTAGGGCTTACTGAACACTCCCTCTGGAATTCGAGTTGGGGGGTGGGGACAGGGACAGGGACAAGGATGTACTCTCTGCTTAGCCAGTGCTTCAGCTCCCTGCAGCTCAGCTGGTCTGGGCCAGGCAGCTCTGCTGTGTGCCTGGTGGGCCTAGCTTCTCCTTCCCACAATCCCCTACCAAGTGTGGCGCTGTCCCTGGAGCTTGGCTGGTCTGGTCTGGGCAGTTGATGTATGCCTGGCAGGCCTAGCTTCTCTTTCCCACAATCCCCTACCAGATGTGGTACAACCCTGAAGCTCGGCTGGCCTGGGCCTGGCAGTTACTATGTGCCCAGTGGGCCTAGCTTCTCCCTCTATGTGTTTATTTAGTAAGCACACTACACTCATTTATTTAACTGGGTTTGTTCATGCTATGACACAAAATATAATTATACTTATGATCCATTATGCCTGAATCTGACATGTCCCCCAGAGTCTCATGCTTTTGATGCTTATTCCCCAGCTTGTGAGCTGTCAGGCTTCTAGGGCCTGGTTGGTGAGTATGAACTCTCAAGGGCAAGATATGAAAGGCTTTACCTGCTGCTGGTTCAAGCCCCAGATTTTTTCCTATCCATGCCATGTGGGCAGTCACATCCATTAGCTCCCAGGGTCAAGTAATTATCAGTTCTTGACACCATGCCTTCACTGCCATGAAACCTTCTAAAATCATGAGCCAAATACATCTTTTCTTCCTCAGTTGTATCTATTAGGTATTTTGTCACAGTGATGAGAAGACTAACCAGTACAAATAATTGGTACCAAGAGTGGGGACATTGTCATGATAAACCTAGCCATTTGGTTCTTACGGCATTGGAATTGGCTTGATGGAGGAATGTGAGAAAGTTGCAGCTGTATGTTACAAGACCCCAAGAAAGCTGAGAGTTGAGCTAAATGTGCCATTCTGGTGGCAGTTTGGAAGATCGGAATACTGATAGTGGGATAGGCAAAACGATTCATGAGGTTTCAGATGGGAGAAATGACTATCAGGAATTGGATTACAGGTAATTAATTCATTTTGTCTGTGTCATGAATTTTTGAGTTAACATTGAAATGAATGGACTAGTTTATTTAGAAGAGTAAATTTCAAGACAGTATAACATTCAGGCTATGCCATGATTAATGATGACTGCATTTAGACAGAGAGTTCCTAGAAACTAAAGACTAGAAACATGGAAGAGCTGTTTGGTGAGTAGAGAAGCATGAGTGCATTAAAGCTGCAGATTTTGCTTCTGGACAAAGCAGACAAGTGACTGAAAATGTTAGAGATCAACCCCATTAATGAGAGTCTGATGATTTTGTTCTGGAACACAGAACACACACATCAAAGGCTCCAGGGCATATAAAAATGCAGGCCACTTGAAAAACTTTCATGTAAGAAGAGGTTACTTGCAAAGATAGAGCTGCAGGAGGACCTGCTCAAACAACCCACCTACAGAAGTGTTTTCTGGGTTCAGCTACATAGGCACTTACAGGCTGCTGTGGTCATTGTCTAAATAGACTGGGTACTTCTCAGGCTGGCAGGAGAATTTGACATCCTCCATATAGCATACAGTTTGCAAGAATGCTGAATGAAAGTCATGGTCCTGGTAACTTGTAACAAGGCTCCAGCGAAAAGCCTGTTAGGATAAGCAATGTGTAAGAGGATCATATTCCTCATGGAGAGACCTTAAAGGGTGACACAAGCTTTAAAAAAGAAGGCTAGGTTACAATGGAGACTACAGATACTGGATGCCAGGAATGTGAAGCCATGACAGACTCTATTCCTTTTGGAACCGTAAGCTAAATAAACTCTTCCTCTCTAAGTAGCCATGGTCATGGTATCTTAGCACAGCATGAGAAAAGTAACTAATGCATATGGGGACTTTGAGGTTAGACTGAAAACATTGGCCATGACACTATCGGCCTAAAGACAGAATGTTATGGTTTGAATTTGAAATATCTCCTATAGGTTCCTACTTTAAACACGTTACTCACTTTGTGGTGCTGTTTCCAAGGTTGTGGAGACCTTAGAAGGTGAGACTTTGCTTGTAGAAGTGGGTCCCTACCACTGGTTCTTGCCCTGAGCTGTCTTTCTTCCTGCATATTCCCTGCATTGTGAGCAGCCATGGCCACTATGAGGAAGGCATTGCAACAGGATAAGCTGTTGTTTCTGTCAGATATTTTGTCACAACCATGAGAAACCTAGATATTCACTACCTGAATGTGACTCAGTCACTATCAATTTAAAATCATATGTACTGGGCATTGTGACATACAC
This sequence comes from Rhizomys pruinosus, assembly GCA_009823505.1. Classification (NCBI taxonomy): domain Eukaryota; kingdom Metazoa; phylum Chordata; class Mammalia; order Rodentia; family Spalacidae; genus Rhizomys; species Rhizomys pruinosus. The sequence continues at coordinate 3,976,056 of VZQC01008050.1, read as the reverse complement.
CTTTAATCCTAGCACTCAGGAAGCAGAGATAGTCGGGTTTCTGTGAGTTTGAAGCCAGCCTGGTCTACATAGGGAGTTCCAGCCCAGGGGCTACAAAGTGAGACCCAGTCTTAAAATAAAATAAAATAAAAAATAAAACCTAATGTATCACAAGTCTATGCTCAGTTAATTTAAGATTTATATTAAACTAGCTCAAAATTACCCATATTCAAACTCCTTGCTACCTAGGAAGGCCTGTCCTTTCCTCCTGGTCCTCTGTAACACACATGGATTCATATGGTATTTATGGTGGAGCTAGGTGCTCAGTCTTCTCAGTGGCTATCCTGGTTTTGGCTTGGTCCATTACTACCCAGCAGCCTGGATTGGGCTCATCTTCCACCCCACCTGATCCCAGAAGATAAGTGCAATGTACCTATAGGAAGGGCCACCAGAGGGAAAGGTTTATTTCAGACACTCTGGGTTTGCAGGATATACAAAGAAAGGCACTGCAGGGCCTGAATCTAGACTTCCATCATATATCATTTTTAAATATTCAGACAATGGTTTGTGAGTCTCTTTATCTACTTCACAAATTTCAGGAGCAAACCTGAACAGGAAGAAGCAGAACTTGCTCTTCTTTTTGAGTTTTGGCCTTCTTGCCATTGCTTTCTTGTCATCTGGCCCATCCATTCCTATAACTCTAGTACCTCCATACTGACTATGGGTGTTGCTTTCCTTTATTCTTGATTTCTAGCTCTTTTCTTATTTTTCCTTAATATAACCATGTTTATAAGGTAAAATTTTGTTTTGTTTTATTTGTTGGCTTCTTTTTTAGCCATTTTGAAACAGGTTCTCTCTGTAGCCCCACCTGATCTGGAACTAACTATGTAAACCAGGTTAGCCTTGAAGTCACAGAGATCTGCCTGCCTCTGTCTCCCCAGTGCTGGGATTAAAGGCCAGTGCTACCATGCCCAGCAGTACAATTATGTTTTTAAATAATTTTTGAGGCCTATGTTTTGCATATGAGAAAGCCCAAAACATCTTGCTGGAGACAAACCAGTGTAAGTATTGTACCTTTCTGGTACTCCAAATGCTTGTACTGAATATTATTGTATCAATTATCTTTTGTTTCCCAGAAAACTCCCCCACAAAGACAGCAGATTCAAATTCTAGCATGACATTTCTCCCAGGATTCTGTGCTTTGGTTGGCTCATTCATCTGGTCACTTTTGTGCTTCACTGGAAAAGTCACATTCATTTGAAGGTTGTACCAGAACCCCAGGTCTGCATTGGTTTCTTGCCACAGTGGGGCCTTCTCTTTCCATTGTTGTGGAGTTCAAGACTACTGGGAAAGACCACTCAGATTCAGTTAAAATCCAATCAGCCAAATTTATTAGCTGATGCCAGCAAGGGCAACCCCCCACCCAGATTGGGAGAGACTGCAGTGACTGATTAAAAGGGGGGGGGGAGCTTCTAAAGACAAAAAACATGATTACTTCATTTCTGAAGAATTTCTAGCTTTCTGTGTGTAACATCTCAGTTTCTCTTACCAGCAGATGCAGATGAGTTTACAGAAACCAGAACAAGCAGTAATCAGGGATTAAAATATTTCACAAGAGAAAGGGTTACTTTTGCAATTAGAAATTCCAGATTTTAAACTGCTGACAAAGCAGTTCTCCAAGATGGCTATCTTAAACAAAATGGAGTCACTCTGTTCACCACACCATGTGGCACCTTTTGGCAACCTGGTCCTGGCCTTATGACATGGCAATTGGATGCTGAGAGCAAAAACAGACAAAGGCTACACAATGGCTCACCCTGTGTGTTATGGTTTACGTCAGGTATCTTTGTGTTTTATGGGTTAGAACAAATCACAAGGACAACTGACTTAACAGAGTGGAGAAATAGACTCCCTTGTTAGTAGAAGCTTCAACATCATGGCACAAAGTGGTTGGAATGCAAGGCATGAATGTCTATGGGTAGCATACCAGACTTAGCAAGTGAAGGACAGGAAACCAGTTAGACTTCAAATTTAGAAAAGGAATAGACTTTTCTAGTTTAAGTATTTCAAATATTACACAGAATACATATTTGCTAAACAAACAAAAACCATCATCATTTATCTGATTCCAAACTTATCTGTGTTGATTTTACCTTGAAACTCTAATAGATGACCATTATAAAAACTGCTTACCACAAATATTGGCTTTCAACCTCTACATGTAAAAATTATAAGCTTCATTGTTTACGAAAGTTCAATGATCAAATATCACTTAACGTAAGAGTGGAAATAAAAGCCTTAAGATGCAAGCATCAGGTTCCCCTTTAGACACCAGTAAAGAGTGGCTCCAGAGCACTTATTTCTATGAGAACATTTCACACTCTGGATGCATTACCAATTTCCTTGGATCTCTCCTCCCATTCACCTCTCTTTCCAGTCCATTGCTCAGCCCATTCAAAAGCCAGCCTCCTACAGCTTTTTAACCCTCCAATATGGACTGAAGACTCACGTCTCTCCAAGAATCCTCCAAACCTTCAATGTCAGATGGGGACTACTGAGATACCCAGCTTTGGACTGAGAATCTACTGAGATTTCAGCCTCGTCAGAGCATAAACTGCCATTGTTGGACTATCCAGGCTGTACCATGGAGGCCAGGAAGATCAAGACAGGATGTGTGCTTACTGGACCTCATTTGGGTGACCATGGGAGGGAAAGACCCCAGCGTAAAACACAAGGGCAAGATTGATGGTTGTTAGGGCTTGCCAAGGAGGAACCTTCAAACACTTCCTTAAGGAAAATATGACATCTTGTAGCCAAAAAAGAAAAAAGAAAAAAAGAAAAATCCTCCAATTAAGGTGATATATGTATATATATATATATATATATTATAGTATTGAAAAAAAAACTCTAGAAAGACCCAGTAAAGAGATGCAGAGACACATGTGGCAGAATGTGGGAACCCAGGTAAGGTGGGGGCCATGGAAAGAGAATTGACTCTAGATTTGATTGAGAAATGATGTATGGAAAAGTTAATAACAATAAAAAAAGAAGTATTAATTTAAACCATGTAAGAGGAATTAAATTAGCTAGAACAAATATAAAAAAAAAAAAAAAACAAAGCTGGTCTCCTATTGGCTGAAAGGAGAATGGCTCCCAGAGATCTCTCTCTTCATTTCCAGCACACGACAATCCTCTAGTTTGTACCCTTCACTTGGAGGTCCAGCCCCAGATCTCACTTCCCAAAGGAAAACACCAACACCATGACCAAACAAAGCATCAGTAGCAGTCCATTGGGCAGAAGGTGTGTTCAAGAACACGTCTTACCCTCGAAATATGTGATGCCAAGAAATCATGGTATTTCTAAAGGAAACTATTTCTGTAAGGGATATTTATTTTTCATGTGTGATTTCTGTAGCCCTGAATTTTTTTAAAAAATTTTTTTATTAATTTTATTTATTTCTGTATGTGTATGAATGTACTGCCTGCATGCAATTCTGTGCACCCATGTCGTGCAACGCCGCGGAGGTCAGAAGAGGGTCTCGGATTCCCCTGGAGCTGGAGTTCTCCTGGAATTGGAGTTTCAGACGGCTCTCAGCCGCCATGTGGGTGCTGGGGATCGAACCCGGGTCCTCTGTAAGAGCAGTCGGTGCTCTTAACCGCTAGGCCATCTCTCCAGCCCCTGTAGCCCTGAATTTTAGAAAGGGTTCTGATATCCCTGAAGGAATTCAGGGTGTGTAATATGACTGGGATGCATCACCCCCATTCTTAAAGATATTATTTAATAGAAGAGAAAAATATCATGAACATATACATAAGTACATAAAAACAAATAGCAAAGAGATGACTTCCTTAAAAGCTGAAGAAACAACATGGCTAATATCCAGTAGTACATTAGTGAAATTGGAGGAACAGACTGAGGTCAATGGAGGAGATCAAGTAGCAACTGGGCAGGGGACACACAGTGACAAATCACTGTTTTCTCCAGATCATCTCCCCACCTTCCTTCTTTAGTTATGAGCCCTTAGAGCTTAGTAGGGTGTCATGTAGATGTAAAATATCTCCCACAAACTCATGTGTTTTGACATTTGTTCCCATTGTTGTGGTGCTGTTTTGGGAGGTTGTGGAACCTTAGGAGGGTAGATCACTAGGGAAACCCTTATGAGTTATAGCCAAGGCAAGACTTCCTGCATTGTTTGTAACATAGCAGCAGGCAGCCTCTCCCTCCTGCTGCCACAGCTGTCAGCCTTTCCCAACCTCATGCCTTCCCCCATGATGAAGTGCACACTCAAAATGTGAGCCAAAATAAACCCTTCCTCCCTTCAGTTGCCTCTTGTCAGATATTTGGTCAAACCAACAAGAAAAATAAATTATGCATCAGGCATGAGATCACCTGGGCTGAGGAGATAGTTCAGTAATGTGTAAAAGCATGAAGATGTGAATTTAATCTCCAAAGTCCATGTAAAAAAAAAAAAAGAAGCTAGAGGTAGTGGCCCACATTTGTAGTCTCAGCACTGGGGTGATGGAGACAAGCATATCTCTAGGTCTCAGTCCAGCTAGCCTTAGTACCAGGGCAAGTAAAAGACTTTATCTCAAAATATTCAAATGAGCCTTTAAATACTTCAAAAGAAAATACTTCCACAAAATGCAGAATACATATGTCTATGTATATGTATGTATGTATGTAACCTCAGATAAGGAACCAACCACAGATCAAATTAAGGATACCACCAAAGTTGGACTTTGGTGAATGAGTTTTATTGGTTTATCGGGGTTACTTACTTGAGTATGAGTGAGGGGTTACCTACAGGAGCAGAAATGAGTCGAAGACAGTTGTATTACCAAAAATCTACTGCAGTACAGGTTGGAGGCAGCTCAACAGAGGGGAGCGTTTCTTTTCTGGTGGCTCTGCTGGTCTGAGCCTCTTCTAGGCACCTCTGGTTAAGTATTTATCAACAGTCCTTACAGCTTGGTGAAGGAGGGCCCTAGTGAATCTAATCAGTTTCATGGACTTTCTGAAGCTACTGAATTATTCTCCACCCCTAGGATGAAATGTTTCGCTTTCCTTTAGAACACCCTACTGTTCACCTCCCTTTAGAACATCTTGTTGGCTGGAGAGGTAGCTCAGCAGTTAAGAGCACCAACTGCTCTTGTAGAGGACCTGGGTTTGATTCCCAGCACCCATATGGTAGCTAAGAACCATCTTTAAGCTGGGTTGGTGGCACACACCTTTAATCTTAGCAGAGGCTGGAGCTATAGGGAGACCCTGTCTCACAAAGACAAAAAAAGAAAAGAAGAACATCTTGTTGTTTGCCTTCCTTTTTTTTAGTCCCAGTTGGCCTGGAGCTCACTTTGTAGACCAGGCTGGCCTTGAACTCACAGAGATCTGCATGCCTCTGTCTCTAGAGTGCTGGGATTAAAGGTATGTGCCACCACACCCAGCCTAAGATGGTTATTAGCTGCCATGCGGGTGCTGGGAATCAAACCCAGGTCCTCTACAAGAGCAGTCAGTGCTCTTAACTGCTGAGCCATCTCTCCAGCCCCATTTCCCTTCCTGTTAACACCTCGCATCTTAATAAACTTCCCTCCAAGGTGAAATGTCTAAATCCCAAGAAATGCTGTTATATAACAATATACCTCACCTCATCTACTCTTCATTGTTTGCTCTTAATGTTTCATTAATATGCTAGAGTAATTTTTTAATTTTTTAGATGATGTCTTATTTATTTATATTTTTATTAATTTAGTATTTAATGTGCATAAGTGTTTCCTCTGCATGTATGGAAGGCACTATGTGCATTCAATGCCTGTAAAGGCCAGAAGAGGCCATTGGATGCCCTGGGATTGGAGTTACAGAGGATTGTGTGTAGCCATGTGGGTGGATGCTGGGAACCAAACCCAATCCCCTGCAAGAGCAACTGGTACTCCTAACCTCTGATCCATTGCAACAGTCCCTGATGTCATTTTTTTTCTTTAATTTCTACGTATATCTTTGCATAAAGAATTTTACAGGCAGTTGGGCATTCTCAAACTAGTAACATTCTTCATATTATGACTTTTATATTCAAGAAAGTTAGATAAATTTGTAATTCAAATGTTGGACACCTTTTTTGGGAAAACTATCAGATGAGCTTGAAGAAGACAAAGACCGCATCCTCCCAAAGGCTGTGGTCCACCATGTTCCTTGGTCTTCATGGTCAACTTGACACAACAGTTGTCCCATGGGAAGGTCTGGAGGGAATTATCTTGATTAGTGATTGATATGGAAGGCAACAGCACCCTGGGGTGGTGAATATTTGAAGAATAGATCCAATCCTTGTTTCCTCTCTTCATCTCTGTCAACAGGATTCAGCAGACAAGTTTGTGGTTGGAACACAGACAGAACTAGCTAAAACCACTTACCTTGTTTCCTGACAAAAATCTCCTCAACTCTGTCTCAGACTTCTGCCATGTCTTTCAAACAGAGGATTTTTTAAGCATTTTTTTCTAAGTTTGTAATAATTTTCTAAGTTTATAATAATTTGCCTGGTTTTAAGACTGTACTGTAAATTTCCTTCTCAACTGTAACCCAATACCTAAGGTATAAAAGATATGTGCTACTTCCCTTTGGAGTCCAGATATTGAGGCTTGAGCCCGATGGACCAGGCTGCAGCCTAAATAAAACATCTGCTTCCTGTGCACTCCTGGTGTCCTGCCTGATCTTTCCCACAGCAGTGGTATCATTCCTAGGCAGGTGGGCCTGGGCCATATAAAAAACTAGCTAAAATAAGCCAGAGAAGAAGGCAATAGGCAGCATTTATCCAAGGTTTCTATTACAGGTTTTCCTGCCTTGAGTTCCTGCCCTGATTTCCCTCAAAGATGGACTGTGATCTGGGAGTTGTAAGATTAAATAATCCTTTTCCTCTCCTAAATATCTCTTGGTCATTGTGTTTCTCACAGCAACAACTAGAACAGAGCAAAGTAGGTTAGACTGATTCTTTTCTGACTAAGCAGTGGCTATGTTTATTAACATACCTCAAATCAATGAAAATAGATGTTGAAAATGCATCCAATTAAATGCCAAGTAAATAAAACTACCAATCAACAAATAGGCTAATGAATTGAATAGAGTATAAAGAAATACAAATGACCAATAACTATTTTTAAAAGTGTTCAACATCCATAGTTATCAGGGAAATGCCAATTAAAACTCTGAGTTACCTCTTCTGTCTAGTCAGAATGATCATCCTCAAGAAATCTGATAACAAATGTTGAGGAGGATGAGAAGAAAGAGAAAGCCTTATTCATGCTGGTAGGAGTGCAAATTAGTACAGCTATTATGGAAAACAATTTAGAGGTTTCTCAAAAAATTAAAAATAAAACTGCCATATGACTCAACTATCTCATTCCTATGTGTATACCTAAAGAACTTCATATGTTAACTTAGAGGTATTTTACCACCATGTCTATTTATCCTCTATTCACTAGAACAAGGAAATGGAACCAACCTAGTTGCCCATCAACAGATGAATGGATAATGAAAATCTGGTACATATATAAAATAGAATATCATCCAACTCTAAAAAAGAACTGGGGGCTGGAGAGATGACCTAGCGGTTAAGAGTGCCGACTGCTCTTGCAGAGGACCCGGGTTCGATCCCCAGCACCCACATGGCAGCTGAGAACCATTTTTAACTTCAGTTCCAGGGGAATCCAATATCCTCTTCTGACCTCCACAGCATTGCACGACACAGGTGCACAAATGTACATGCAGACAGTACATTCATACATGTAAAAAATAAATAAAATTTAAAAAACCCACAAAATCCACTGGGAAATGGATGGACCTGGAATATATAATATTAAGTGAAGTCATCAATCACAGAAAGTAAACACACACACACACACACACACACACACACACACACATTGCCTCATATGCAGGTCCTAGCCTATAATGTATACATGTACACATGTAAATAAATACTTGTGTGGGTATATATAATATTGAGAAAGGAGAAGAAGAAAAGGCAATTTTAAAGGCATACTAGTGAGTTCCTACATGCGCACACACACACACACACACACACACACATACACACACAATTCTCTTTTAAGCCCTTTGAATCCTACATCAAGATATAACATTTTTAAAGCAAAACAATTCTTTATGTAGGTAGTGTCTACATGTGATTCCATGAGAGATTGTTACCTTACAGAGAAATATGAATTTAAAATTACATTTTTTCATTCTTTAAGTATTCTGTATGCTATAGAGTTTTTTGTAAATACTAATAAACTTAAAAAAAAATAAAATACATCAATAAGTGTTGATTCTTGTCTTGGATTCAAGAAGTTCCATCTCTGTATGAAATCAGGTATTAAATGCTATGTGACTTAACATCTTCTCTGTGTGCATATGTGTGGTGCATGTATATATGCCCACATGTGGGTTCCTGTGCCTGTGCATACACAGAGGTCAGATGAGGATGGTATATTTTCCTATCACTCTCTACCTTATTCCCTTGAGGCAGGATATCTCAGCAAGCCTGCAGTGTGGCTAGCAAGCCACAGTGATCTTCCTGTCTCCACCCTCATTCCCAGAACTGTGGTTACAGGTGTAAATGTGGCATGCCTGAATTTCACATGGGCTCAAAGGACTTGAACTCAGGTCCTCATGCTTGCATAGTAAGTCATCTTCCCAGCCTCTGGCTTAACTTTTTTATTCCAAAAATTGATTAAGACAAAGTAATAAACCAAACAATCAAATAGAGGCCCCAAGGAAGCCTGCTTGTCATGCATATCACATACCACCCTAGCTTAGCCAGTGTCTGGAACACAGAAGCTCTACTTTTCAAAAACTCATCCTCTCACTCACATAACCATTGGACAATGGTCATCAATACCAGCTTCATCAACATGTCATCAGATGTTTATCAAGTTTCAAACTCAAATTTTTTGTATCCTCCAACAATGAAGGAGACTCTCCATCTGAAGAAATTCTGTCCCTTCTCAGCCTCTGTATCTTCTGTCAGAGTGTGAGTTCCAGAAGCCCATTGAAATGCAAAGACACTGGTGGAGCCCAGAAACCTGCTCTACCAGGCCAGCCTTTGGTTATGGAAAAACTGGCCATCACCAATTACTCAAGATCCTCTGCCTTTTTGAAAGCCAGCAACTTCTGCAAAGTGCGCTTCCCACCCCCACTCTCACTGAATCCCATTCCCACCTTATCCCTTAAATTCCCAAGCCAGATGCCATTCAGTGCTGGCTCTATCTTTTCCCTTAGCATAGCCCTGGCTACCCTGAATTAAACTTTGTTCCTGAGAGCCTAAACCTCCTGGTCTTTTATTCTGGGAGGGAGCGTACCATAATCTAACAGCTTCTTCCTCTGGGATTTCCTCTCACCTCTCAGATATTCTCCCAGTGCCTTTGCTGCTCCTCTCCACAGTAGTTCTAGAAGAGTGGTTGCTCCAGTCTCCTCCATGGCAGTATTTTATGGGCACGTGTGCCCACAGTTCCCCTAATGCTCACGTATGGAGATCCTCTAAGTTAGTCTTGGAAGTCTCTTTCAAAGTTCATTGCCTTCTTACCCTTAATATTCTGGATTTTTTCTGCTGGACACCCCAAGTAAACCAAACCTGTTTCAAGTTAAACTCTTCTTTCCCTCACTCAAAAGTTCTGTTTCTTGTACATGCTGTACAGATGTCATTCATATCCATCATTGGCTCTTAATTTTTGTTCCCAGTGATCCTTTCTCAGCAGCAAACATCAAAAAAGAAACAAATAGAAATTTTCCAAATGGTCTTTCTCCTTTGAATTTTGAAAGGCTTTTTCCCAACACAAAACAGGCCAGATCAAACCAGATTAACAAAGTATAAAAGGAGGTTTATTAGGACATGCTCCCAGGCAGGTCCACTGGTCTCAGAGAGGGAGGCCAGGGGAGTCATGCGCTAGGGCTGGGGATGAGGGCTTTTATAAGTTCTGGGGAGAGGAAGATGAGGTCATGATGGTGAGACAAATCATGTACTTGTAAGGGCAAACTTGGTGCAGAGGGAGGGGACAAAGTGGGTCTTTAGTGTTCGTCATGAAGCTGGAATATAACCATATATGGTCTTAAGCTGTGCTCTCGTTGTGGCTGGTGACATCAGGAAGGGAAGTTGCATCAGCTACCTGAGATGAGGTAGGCTTTTGACCGGAAGAGAAAGGTGGTAGGCGCCACCTTTAAATCTCCAAGCCTAGGCCCTGCCTAATATCCCAACCTCTTTGGGTATATGGGCAGCTAACATCCTGACCTCTTTGGGTGTATGGGCACCGACTCAACTCTTAACTACTTCCTGCTGAGGAGGGGTGAAGTAGGGGAAAGGGAATGGTTGGGAGCAGGAGGGCACATAGGCAATGGAGAATAAAATTGCAGAAGCGTCTGGTTAACAGCCACTCTGAAGACTTCTTGGATACGTTCCTGTAGGAAGCGGAGAAGGCATGGGGCAAAAAGAAAAAATACACAGATGATTATTACGGGGCCTGTGAAAGGTGACAGGGCCTGTGAAAGGTGACAGCCAGGTGAAGATGAAGTACTGCCAGAAGGAATATTGTGGTAAGGTGCCGTGATTGTATTGGCGGAGATCCTCAGAAAGTTGTTTAGGTTGTGGATGCTTGTTTCTACTAGGCAAGATTCATTGATATAGTAGCAGCACTCTTCTCCCAAGAGCATACAGATCCCCCCTTTATCTGCAGTAAGAAGATCTAGTGCCCTATGGTTCTGCATAGCCACCTGGGCCAATGAGGTGATCTGCTGTTGGAGAGAAGCTAGGGACTAGGCCGATTCATCTATGGTATTTTGGATACGTAGGGCAGTCTGATGAGCAGATGTTAAAGAATGTCCCAGGGCACCCTCGCTCAATGCTGAGGCAACAATTAAAGCTGCTATGACAATGCCTGCTATGGCTGTGATAGGCACTGCTCATCATTTTCAGCCTTGCCATATAGTTTTAAATCTGGAACCAATGTGACTGGGAGACATACCATTGATGAGTTATTAGAGGGCAAAGTTTTTGTTAGAGTATTGTTGCACCAGAAGAAACCTCCCAGTGGTGCCTGGTTAGAAATTGAACTGGCATTAGTGTTGTTACAGAAGAAGAGGTGTCCAGGGGGTCCTGAATAACAGAAAGGAAGGTGGGGCATTGTCCTAAAAAGGGGCACATCCCGTAGAGAAGTAAACAAGGAATTAGAGCTATGGTTGTTATGGAACGGTAGTGATAAAGGAACTGCAACTAGAGGAGGGCTAGCTAGGGAGGCACAAAGGAAGCAGTAAGTCATGTTGTGCGTTTGGGTGAGGTTAAGAAGTGTAGCTCCCTCCTGGATGAGTTGTGTCCATGAGAAGGGCTGCTTATCCCCCATGTCTTTATGTGTGGGGTAGGCATTTTCTAGATCGGCCTGGAGTAATTGTTCTTGATGTTCAGTAGCCTCAGAAATATTATTTAAGTCTTGGACTTCTGAGGATGATATTAGCTCATATGAACACTATATATCTATTCTTTGACAGGGGTATGAGGCTGATGGGGCTGTGTATATTGCTCCTTTAACCCCTTGTTCCTACCTGGCATGCCATGGGCCTTTTATATTAAGAAACTGTGGGGCTGAATAGTCTACCCCATAGGTTTCTGGATGTTGGTTGAGGGCCCAGACACTGCCACAATATTTTTTTACCTTTGCAGGCTGTTCAGAAATGTTGAACACAGTTGTTCCATGGGCAACCCCCATTCTCCTTTACCCACTGTTTGTGGCAAGCTTCACTTATCTGGTCGTGAATGAAGCAGATCATGGCCGATTTCCATTTTGGGGATGCCCCCTCATACCTGTCAGGTTGTGAGATCCAGAAGCTCACTGGAATGCAGAGACACCTAAGACTGGAGGTCCAAGAACCTTCTCTACCAGGCCAGCCTTTGGCTATGCTAAAGCAGGCCACCACCGATTACTCAGGAATCTTTTGCTTCACCCTTCGGAAGCCAGATCCCAGATTCCGACCCACCCCACTCTCACTGAATCCCACTCCCACCTTCTTCCTTAAATTCCCAAGCCAGATGCCATTCTGTGCTTGGCTCTATCTCTCCCCTGAGCAGAGCCCCGGCTACCCTGAATTAAACTTTGCTCCAAAGAACTTAGACCTCATGGCCTTTCATTCTGGGGGGAGCGCACCATAACCTTACATTCTGGTGCTGGTGACTCGGATTTCCTTTTTCCCCACCCCCCCCCCCCGCCCCTCAGAGCAGCTTTGGGGTAGCCAGTAAGCCGGATACCGAGTGCAGGCTACAACAGCACCCACCAGCATTTGGCCAAAGGTACCTTCTCTCTTCTCCTTATCATACCCTACTTTATTCCCGTGTGACTGTGCGTGAGAGTTAAGAGTGCGTGTTGGGCTGGAGAGATGGCCTAGCGGTTAAGAGCGCCGACCGCTCTTGCAGAGGACCCGGGTTCGATCCCCAGCACCCACATGGCGGCCGAGAGCCGTCTGAAACTCCAGTTCCAGGGGAATTTCGACACCCTCTTACTGACACTCCGCGGCATTGCGCGACAAGGTGCACAAATAAGCCTGCATGCAGACAGTACAGTTGATATACATACCGAAATAAATAAATTAAAAAAAAAAAAATATTGAAAAAAAAAAAAAAAAAAAAAAAAAAAAAAAAAAAAGAGTGCGTTTGATGGTTCCACAGCAAGTAATTTCACCTCATCGGGCAATCATCACACTCGTGATGACCAATGGGGTTTATACGTGTGGCCTTCATGGTAAGACTTCCTAAGTCGCCTCACGGGCAGCTGGCTGGATGGGCACCTGAGTGAGGGGGGATTCTTATCTCCCACCCCTCCTTCTGGGTAACCCTGTTATGTTCTGCCCCCTCTAGCGGCCCCCTCTGCCTCGACACTTCCTGTTCTAAATACTGGCTTTCAGGTCGTGCCTTCTCTCCAGCCTCTTCTCCTCTACTTCTTTTGTAGAGTCTCACATATGCTGTGATAGCCCATTTTTCCGTTGTTGGGGGGATCCCCGAGTGCCGGCTAAATCAGGGATTCCCTCTGATTTTCCTGTCCAGTTTGCTGTCTATTACTAGGACACTGGGGACAGACTCTGGACCCCAATTCTAGCCTCCTCTGTGATTTTTGGAAAGCCAACTTCACAGACGTGCAAGCCCCAAATTCAGAGACTCTCACACTGGTCACACAGACCTATGGTCTCTGAGCGCCCACCTATAACTAAGGCGGACACGTGCCTTCAGCTCAGGTGGGTGGCTGAGACTAAAAGAGAAATCTCTTCCTCTCCTTCCTACAGATCTCCTCTCTCTTTTTTCTCTCTCTCTCTCCAAAAGAATCCAAATCTCTCCATCTCCTCCCTCTCTCTCTCTCTCTCTCATCTTATCCCTCTCTTCCTCTCCCCTCTTCCTTATCCTCTGACTCCTAATATGGGAGCCTCACACTCTAAAGGAGAGGCCCTGAGCCTCACACCCTTGGAGTGTCTCCTACACTCTTTAAGAGAACTCAACCTCTCCAAGGAAATTAGTGAGAGACTCTGCTCTACTATCTGGCCAGGATATTAATTAGCTAACAATATTGTCTGGCCTGAGACGGGTACCTTAGACCCCCAAATTCTCACAGCTTTGAGAGACTTCTGCCAGCGCTCCAGTAAATGGTCAGAATGCTTGTATGTACAGGCATTCTTTGCCCTTCACTCATGTCCCTCTCTCTATTCCTCTTAAGACTCCTGTCCCCCTCCCTATACACTAGACCTGAACTCCACCTCTGCTTTTTGACCTGGGTGGCTGACCTAGGCTCTCCTCTGTGCCTCTCTCTCTCTCTCTGCCTCTCTCTGTCCCCATCCCACCCCTTTCTCTCTGCCCCCTGCCATGCTGTCTGGTCCCACCACATGTCTGCAGGCAGCTCATGCTGGCAGTCCCACGTGGAAGTAAAGCATGCTCCTAGAGTGACCTATGCCTCCTGTGCCTTTTTGTTTCCTGCTTTTTTACACTTAATATTATTGGTGCCATAACATTTTGCAACCCCTGGACTTGCCAGCCGAGTATATCTCCAGACAACTGGCTTCAGGATGAGGTACCGCTCTGCTCTCGCCCGCTCCCCCTTCTCTCTCTCTCTCTCTCTCTCTCTCTCTCTCTCTCTCTCCATTTCTCTCCCCTTGTACTCCTCCCTTCTCCCTCTGCTTCTCTCAGCATTAGCCCCTCATTGTTTTGAATCCACAGGCTTGAACTGGGTTCCCGTGCAAAGGCGGTACTCTCTCCTGCTTCCCTCTGTCTTCCTTCTCCTTCCTTCTCTCTGCCTATCTACCCTCCAATTCTTCCTTCATTTTAGCCTCCCGTTCTGCTTCAGAGACACTCCAGACCTGGAATCTCTGACCAGCCCCTTTAGAGGATGTGCACCTCCACGCCACTTCCCATCAGAGGACTCATCCTCCAGGCCTTTCCCTTATCTTCTAAGGCTAAAAAACTTTACTTCCTTCATACAGCTCTCTCCTCTCCCCAGTCTGCAGCACAGCTGCCCCATTTCTGCTGAGCCACAACAAGACCACGTGGCAGGAAGCCTGAATTTACATCAGACCTTGTAATAACTAATGCTATATTTCTATATTCTAATTCTCTTGCAATTTATTTAATGACATATTCTGATCCTTTCACAATTTTGGTTATTTTATATTTTGTTTACAAAACTTTTGCCTAAATTTTAAGGGATTATTTCAGATTTTGGCATTTTCCATTCCATTGTTTTTTCCTTATAAACCCCATTTTATTCAGAAATCCATTTTTGTCTGCTTTGGGATACAAGCCCCTGTGTCTGAGATTAAGAAGGTGTGTGGACCACGCCCTGCCCAACCTGCACCCAGTTTTTGCCTCAGGCAGTAAACTTTGACTTGGTTGGGATATTTTGAGGAGCTTCTATATCTGAGATTAAGAAGGTCTGCTGACCACACCCTGTCTCACTAGCATCCAGCATTTCCCTCAGGGAGTAAACTTTGACTTGTCTGGGATCTTTTGATTTTTCCATTAACTAAATTTACTCTCATTAAATTAGCAGGTGAAATGCACAAGCCACCAGATTTTCCTGCTTACCCAGTCCACAATCCTTCACAGGTGTACAAGAACAGGCTGTGCTGCAAAGCACAGTAAGGCATACAGTCTATTTTCCACCTAAGCAAATGTCTTAAACTCTAAGTGATTCTTTGTAAATGTGATAATTGTCTACAGCCTTGGACAAGGAAGGACAACTTTAGATAAAAGGGGATTTTCCCACTGTCCTGAGTTAATGGATACAGTTAGGTCATGTGTCTGTCCATACCTGTCTGTGTGTTATAACTGTTTGTCATAACCGTTCTTCAATGTGTCTTTGTAACTGTCGTGTGTCCATGTTCTGTATATTTTGTCAAAACAAAGTGGCCACTTCAAACTTGTTTTATTCTATGTTGCACACAAACAAAAATTAAGCTTACTTTTGGCGTGCCTCTTAAAATTTTTTTTCAAAGGCCTGATTTGAACCCGGGTTCCTAGGTTTCTACACTGTTTATCTGAAGGTTTTATTTCTTCTCTGTCCAAATTATTTTTCCACAGGTATTACAACTGAAAATTTTCTTTTCCAGTTTTTTTCTTGTTTCCAGACGTCTGAAGACCTGATTTTTTGACCCTTATGGGTTCACTAACAGATTTTTTTTTCTCGTGTGCTATGTAACTGTCCTTCTGGCCAAAGACCACTTTTTAAAAATAATCCCTGGATTCATTCATACTCTGGTACTTGGACAGTGGCAGATTGCTTCCCCTGCAATCCCTTCCCTCCAAGGAAACAGCCTAAGTACCTTTGATATTGTCAGTTCTTTAATTATTATATATAATTCTGTTTTCCATCACTTGTTAAAGTATTTCAATTAGATCATAGTTTTTTAAAATCAAAGGTACAAGATGTTATCTCAGCCTTGGCAGCACAATTAATCAGAGCTGCATGTTTTAAATAATGTTTCTAAAGGTGTTTCTTAGAAAAATCTCTTAAAGGAATGTGTGCATAAATGTGTGTGTATGACATTGTTAAACAGCATATCAAGATCTGTCTGTATGATTACAATGCATGTGCCTTTGCTTAGCACAACCTTTACAAAGTGTCATTGCCAAATTTATTTATTAGAACCTTATTTATTAGTGTATGCATGAAGTACTGTTCAGTTTTAAGAATTCTATAATGTAATTATGGCATGTACAAGAAATTGTGTTCCACCTACCAGGTACTATATACCTAGTTACAGCCTCAAGTGAAACAGACATATATAGAGTTACCCGTACATACTAAAATTGTTTTGTATATCTGTTATACTTTGCACATGTTACGTTACTTCTAATATTTTCAAGAGAAATTAGGTTTTACTTCCAGTGACCACATGGACAGTCCGAATGTAACCAATGTGGGTGAACCCTAAGTATTATCTGCCTGCTGCTGGTATGTGACAATGCCCCCCCCTTCCTTTTCCTTTTCAAAGCTATAATTCAAAATCTGGGGACAAGTGACATGGCCTTCATTTGAGAAGGTACTGTTTTTAGCCCCTTTATTATCTTGGGTTTGTTTCATAGCCTATGTTGTTAGAAACTTTTGCCTTGCATGGTTTAAATCATTGTACTTTGAGTACCTAAATGACCTTCATAGACCTTAAAGAGCAAATTGTAGGACTTACTGCATAGGTTTAATGTCAACTTGATACACCTGAGCTGAGAAACCTCAATTGCCTTCATTGGACTGGCTTGTGCCCATTGTGGGCAATGCCATTCTTGGCCAGATATTTCTATATTGTATACAATAGGCTGACTATGAGCCAGCAACACAAGCCAGTAAATAGCATCCTTTTCTAGCCTGTGCTGCAGCCACTACCAGGCTCCTACCATGAGCTTTTATTATTAGTCAGAATATTTTTGCCACAGCAATTAAGAATTTATTAACCATGCTTAAGTCAATGTTCAAGCTTTACTTAGGAGTTGTATGGTAAAGTACCAAATTAATTCAAAAAATCTTCTTGGACGTTTAGCAACCACACTTAAAGCTCCAATCTGATTTGGCAAGAAGGATTTGATGGGACAATATTTTGGCCCCTACCCTCTGAGGTCAACTTGGGTCCTAGGGTCCTGAATCCGCAACTTTGTGCATGTCCTGTGGCAGTGAGTCACCAGTCATCCCGAGCCAGGGAAGTCTTGGAGATTCCCTTAAAAGGACTTCATCCTGCCAGTGTCCAGTCAAAGGATGAAAAGTCCATATAGAGGAGAGACTCCTCATGCTTCAAAGGGAAGCTCTGGTCAAGCAAGGCCTGACTTTGTCCTCACATAAATGGAACTGGTGAAGAGAGCCAGGTGCAAGGCCTGAGTGACCCCTTAAGGACCAGAACCTCAACTGACCTTAACACCAAAACAAACTTAATTTATCTGTGCTAACTTTGTGGTTTTAAACACCCCAACAGGAAAGTGTAATCTAAAGAAGAGAAAATTAAATAGTTATAATCAGAGAAAATAAGTGAAAGACCTACTGTGCCAAGTTAGGAATCTACTGTGTCATGTTAGAAAATATCTCAGAGATAGATGACAGATCTAATGTGCCATGCCAGAAAATACCACCTTTTATATTCTCATGGTTATGACTCTCATTCTGGAGCCCTGTGTATTAAAGCTGGCCCTCATTCTAGAGCTCTGTGTACTAAAACTTGTTCCAATTTCTCAAACCAGGGTACACATCCTTTTTCCCTCTGCATTCCCTAGACCGGGACCCTCCAATTGCTAATGCACCCTGTAGACCCCTGTTGGTCCCTGCACCGGTATACTCATGTAAGACTCAACCAGCTTGTCCTTTCAGTTGCAGAGAAAACATCCACTAAGTACTGACCACTATCGATCTGAACCAAACCCACTGGGCAGAGCACCCCAAGCAGCCAAAATGGGAAACTGGATTCTAACCCTCCAGCCTGACAGCTGTTCCCCCAGGACTTTGCGTCCCTGATCAGCTCTGAAGCAGATACAGAAGACAGACCTCCGCCCTTTTCCCTATAGAAACAAAAGGCTGGAATGTCAGGTTGTGAGATCCAGAAGCCGATTGGAATGCAGAGACACCTAAGACTGGAGGTCCAAGAACCTGGTCTACCAGGCCAGCCTTTGGTTATGCTAAAGCAGGCCAACACTGATTATTCAGGAATCTTCTGCCTTGCCTTCTGACCCACCCCACTCTCATTGAATCCCCTCCCACCTTCTTCCCTAAATTCCCAAGCCAGATGCCATTCTGTGCTTGGCTCTATCTCTCCCCTGAGCCTAGCCCTGGCTACCCTGAATTAAACTTTGCTCTGAAGAACTTAGACCTCGTGGCCTTTCATTCTGGGGGGAGTGCACCATAACCTTACAATATCCCCGAACACACATAGGTGAAGCAATCAGCGGGATGGAGACCACCAAGTCACATTTCTTGCCTGGAGCAGGGAGTATGCAGTCTGCACATCCTAGGATATCATGGTGGACTTCCCCAGTTCCATCAGTCCAGGTTTCCTGTACATAGAAGCACCAGATATGTGTACGGGCAGGTGTCCAGGGAAGCTGGGTTTTCTGGTTATTGGGGTGTGCTGGTCCTGTATTGGGTTTGGTTGTACTCTTAACTGCCAAAGAGGGAGAAATTATAAGGTAGAATATGACCAGACTTACATGTTTAGACACTTTTTGTTGGTGGCAACCAGAACAACAAAGAGAGACCAGAACGCAGAACAGAAAGGAAGTGAGTGTGAAGACAAAGAGGGCCAGCTGGCTATCCCATTCCCCTAAGGTTTCTGGAGAACAGGACAGTGGTAGGTCCCAATTGTTGTACAGACCAAACACCAGACGGGGGGCCAGAGACTGGAACAGAACATCCCCTGTAATGATCTGAGGCCAGACAGACAGTGCCTTTGGGAAGGGACGTCCACCAAAGTTCCCGGAAACAGAGGGTTTGTCCCGGCGCAGCCGCAACTTTGGAGGACAGAAACCTGGAGAGCCCAGAGGCCCATAAAGTCAATGGCAAAAGGGTGGACTTACCGAGTAGAAAGCTGGTTGCATCAGGGATGAGGAGGAGCGGCCCTCAGGGGCATAGGAGCTAAGCCCACCAGGTTGAGGGGCTCAACTCCACCCAGGCTTCGGCACCAAGATGAAAGGCTTTTTCCTGACACAAAACAGGCCAGATCAAACCAGATTAACAAAATATAAAAGGAGGTTTATTAGGACACGTTCCCCGGGTGGGTCCACTGGTCTCAGAGAGGGAGGCCAGGGGAGTCATGCACTCAGGCTGGGGATGAGGGATTTTACAATTTCTGGGGAGAGGAAGATGTGATAATGATGGTGAGGCAAAGCATGTACTTGTAAGGGCAAAACTGGTGCACTGGGAGGAGACAAAGTGGGTCTTTATTTTTCATCATGAAGCTGGAATATAACCATATATGGTCTTAGGCTGTGCTCTTATCAGGAAGGGAAGTTTCATCAGCTAACTGAAATGAGATAGGCTTTTGACTGGAAGAGAAGGGTGGTAGGCTCCATCTTTAGATCTCCAAACCTAGGCCCTGCCTATCAAAATTCATCCCATTTCTATGATTCAACCACTTATGTGTGTCTTCTAAATATTGGATACAGGCATGTCTCCTATCCAATGACTTTCTTCATCAGCACCAGAACCCACCTCCTTAGCAGAACACCAGTATGTCCTGATTCCCTGATTAGCCTCCAGACACTCTTAGGCCTTGGTCTCTTTGCACACTCATGTTCCTGTGGATGTCAGAACCTTTCTTTCCTCTTAGCTTCTGTACATGCTTATTTCTCTAATTGCAAAACTCTTTCCTTCTTTTCCACTTGAAATATTCCTCCACTGAAATTCAGTCAAATAGCAATCCTCACTTTTCTTACACAGTATTAAAAATCCTCTTACTTGAGGTCCTTTGAAGTGTTGTTCATACAATAGTTTACACAATGACTTTTTTGCAGTTCCATTTTTAATTTATTTTTTGTTTTGTGAGGGTAGGAACATATATTTGTCATGGCATGGGTGTGGATTTCAAAGATCAACTTGCAGGAGTTGGTTCCCTTCTTCCACCATGTGGGTCCCTGGGGTTGGAGCTCAGGTTAACAGTCTTATCAGCAAGAGCCTTTCCCTGCTGGACCATTTCACCAGCCCCATGGCTCTGTTCTGGGAAAGAAACTTGTCTTACGTTTTTATGACAAGTGCCAAGCCCAGTACCTGCTGCTTAAGGGATTTTTGATATTAAGTTGAGGAGGGGAATGTACAGGTGACATATAGGATGATCTGTTTTCCACTGTGGTGAGACATCATTCTCAGGTCTTATCATTGTCTGTTTCCAATAGATTATTGGCTCATTTTGGGGGTATTTTCCTACTAATAAAACATAAATAAAAAGAATCATGAACACCTAGACGAACACTGACCATTATAACAACCCACTCTATGGGCGCAAACACATATGCTTGGATGGTATCTTAGTAGGGGCACCACAACCCTTTAACAAAATAATTGCAGTGGCATCCCCACTGGGGCCAATAACATCCCCTGTCACTAGGGACCAACCTGGCTTATGGTATCAGATGTGTGCCTTCCCCTACACATGGGTCATAAATCCAACTGGAACTTTGCTGGTTGTACATATACTAGACCAGCCACTATTGCACCAGCAGGAACATATTGCTTGGCATGTGATAGCACGTGGGGGCTGTAGCAAAACCTTTTAGACCATTTCCCTCTAGTGATCTGCATTGCACTCTCCAACACTCTCCAGCACTCTCCAGTAGCAGGGAGTTTTTAGCTAGGTCCCATCTATATCTCTTTTTTTTTTTTTTAATTTTATTCATTTCCGTATGTGTATGAATGTACTGTCTGCATGCAGGTCTGTGCACCCGTGTCGCGCAATGCCGCAGAGGTCAGAAGAGGGTCTCGGACTCCCCTGGAACTGGAGTTCTCCTGGAATTGGAGTTTCAGACGGTTTTTGGCTGCCATGTGGGTGCTGGGGATCGAACCCGGGTCCTCTGCAAGAGCGGTCGGCGCTCCCAACCACTAGGCCATCTCTCCAGCCCCTATATCTCTCTTTTCCATGCTCATATCATGCCCCATCTTCAGCAACAGGGTCTTACCATCTGCTTCCTGTGTGCCACCAACACTCAAGGCAATATCCTTTGTTTTGGGGGCCCCCAGGGCCTCTCTGGACAACAACTCATGGGGGAAATCTCACCCTTGGTACTGAGCTCTTTATTTAACACTTGTACAATTTAGGGGACCATATATTTTTGATAAGATATCTATTTACTCTTTGGCACCTACAAGTTTAGGCCATTGCAGACTTTTCTCAATCATCCAGGTGAATATCACTTATATCTTACCCAACCTTAAATCTTCCAAGTATTTCATATTTATACCTGGCCCTGATACCCCTTTGTTAATTTACTTTTTATCTTTGTTTCTTCAGGTGTACTTGATATCTATTCAATAGGTTTCACATCTGTAAAACACTCAGACATTAACATTATATATTAAATCAAGCATAAATGAGGTCTAACAGAGCATGACAAGATTTTATCTATTTGTACCAATTGTTGTCTCAAAAGATCCATGTTGGTACAATAGCATGGATAAGAGGCATTAATTAGTTCTTTGTGGGTATTTTGGCAGAAGCACTTAAAAGCAGTTACCTGACAGCCTTGACCCCTGCTGTTTCTCATAAACCTGTGAAAGTCTGGACTGTCCTTTGATCTCTCAGGAAAGAACTTTGATCTGGATTTTAACCTAAGGTTCCCTTGTCTCAATTACCTGCCCCAGCCCACAGTTGTGTGTACTGTCCTGGCCCATGCCTGGGTTAGTATAAAAGCCTTGAGTTCCAACATTAAAATTGAGTCCATTCCTTCAGGCTTTCTCTGAGTCCTTGTCTGTATGTCTATATGTCTGTATGTCTGTATGTCTGCCTTTATGTCTGTGCTTATCTTTCTATTTCATCGGGTAAAATCCCTGGCAGTCCCTCCCCTCTCCTTGCCAGAGCTAACCCAGGGAGAGAACAACAAATAACATGTGGATGTTGGCCACGTGTTTATAAAGGACTACTCAGACGATAAACTCCAAGAGCTCTTCAGTCATTTTCTTGAACCCATTTGATATCCTGGGTTTTTACATGCAGCCTCCCTGCATTTCTTTAGCATTGATAAACTCATTGGGCCTGGCTAAGTCTGCCTAGCCCTGCACAGGGCCAAGGAGGAATAGGCCTCCTTTGGCTCCTGCTGTACTTTTTGTTTCCTGGGTCAGGCAGGCCCTGGGCCTGATTCTTGGATATAGCCATACCTGTTGTCTTTTCACTGACCCCACCTGGCCACTGGGAGAAGCCCCAACTAGGCAAACTGCCTCCACCCCTAGCATAGCTTTATAGCTTTTCTCAGCAGAGAAAGGTACCCTGTTTAATGGGGGGGAGGGGAAGGGTCATTGTCCACCCCAGGACAGTTTTTATTCTCTGTATGCCTTTTGTGAACTGTTCCTCAGGCTTTAAAGCCTTTCAAAGGCTCTTTAGCA
Source organism: Rhizomys pruinosus (assembly GCA_009823505.1). NCBI lineage: Eukaryota > Metazoa > Chordata > Mammalia > Rodentia > Spalacidae > Rhizomys > Rhizomys pruinosus. The sequence goes on along the minus strand of VZQC01008050.1, from coordinate 3,953,514 downwards.
CAAAATTTGGCTTTTTATCAATATTTTTCTTTAGGACCTTTCGCTCGACATAAATCTTGCCACATTTACAAGTAGACTTCTTTTACTTCTTTGTCTTTTTTATATCTCCTTTAGGTTGTTTAACTCGTTTACAGACGTACTTTATATGTTGGTCTAAGTCATTTAGATCAGACAAAGCCTTTCCTACTTTATAAAGATTCTGTCCCATCAAGGGACTCAGTACAGCCACTAAAGCTCCATACCAATCTCGAGGTCCTTGTTCAATCAAGCTTTTTTCTTAACTCTCTGATAAACAGAGTCCTATCTGGTCCAATGAATTGGGCATGCTATATTGCTTCCCTCATACCTAATTCTCTCTCAGTAGTCCCTGCCCCTCTTCTAGCATCATCCAACCCCTGGTATTAATGGGAACCTCCATGGGGGATGAGCAAGTATCTCTAATAGTTCATACAAGCCAGTCTATCAGAGACTGATTTCTTCTGTGTTGCCTCAGTTTATGCAGCCTATGTCTCAATGAGGGATGTGTGTTTATATTGTTCAACTTGTCTGCTTCTGAAGCACTTCAACTAATTCCATCTGCCCCTAAGTCCCATAGCCTCACAAGCCAGGTGATTAGGGGTTATTTTATTGCTTATCTGAAAGTCTTCCCCGAATCCAACAACTCCACTGCTGAAAATTCTCTGATTGCCTTAGGTCCCCGCACTGAGCCATGGTTAAGACCACCATCAGCATGTTGAAACATAGATTTCTTTTTCCTTTTTTTGCATTAAAGGTGGAATCCGAAGAGCATCTTTCACTTTTCTTAGGTCACCCCCTTCCTCATCACTATCTGCCTTCTCCCACATGACCCAGGTTTGGGGGTTCCAGGATGAGCCTTATCTTATTGATATAATCTGGGTTTTCATCCCCTTCTGGCCTCTTGCTATAAATAAAGGCAGTCTAACACTTCTAGCTTTTTTTCTTTTTCGTGCAATTTACTGGCAAGGTCAGAGGCCAATACTGAGGAGGCCAGCCTCTTATTATTTTCTTGTTCTAATTTCTCCTTTAAATTTTCAGTCTCTTTCTGGACTGCCTCTTCTATCTGGGCTATATCTCTAATAACCCAAAGTAAGACCCAGGCTGCCTCAGCCACAGCTTGTTGTAATTTCTGCCCTTGTTTTGCTAATCCCAGGGCTCACGAAGTTTGTTCTAGACCTTCAACTGTTTTCAAAACATCTCCATATTCACGTGGCAGACACCACTGCTCACTTAGGGATGCAGCTCTATACCATCTAGAAGTGGATTGCATCCAGGGATATTTTCCCATTGACTTTATCTGCCTACATGGCTTTGCTTTAGTTATACATCTTTCTTTTCTTTTGTTTTTCTTTTTTTTTTTTTTTCCTGAGACAGGGTCTCCCTGTAGCCCCAGCTGTCCTAGAACTTGCTCCATAGACTAGGCTGGCCTTGAACTCACAAAGATCCGCCTGCTTCTGCCTCCCAAGTGCTAGGATTAAAGGTGTGTACCACCATGCCCGGCTAGTTACACATCTTAAAATCCACTGCATAATCCATACCACCACTACTTCATCGGCCAGCACCTTGCAGACAAACAGCCCACCATGCCAAAATTCCTATGCACCTTCATCCAGCTTTCCTTTGGCTACAGGTCTTTTATCCCACAACAGACTAACTCCACTGCTCTTCTTCCCAAACTAATCTTTGGTTTTATCTATCCTTCTGACTACACCAATTTGTAGCAGAAATTTCCTTTCCAGGAGAAAAGCATGCAGCGCTGCAAAGCAGCATGCCTAGGGGTGGTCCACCTCCAGCTCTTGCAGTCCCCAAGACAAACTAAAGAACAGACTCCAATCTTTAGCTTAGGGGAGACTAGTGAGTATAAAGGGCTTTCTCACAGGGTGAAGGAGTCACAGGATATTTTTTGGCATCCTGCCCCCTCATGTTAACCTGGGGGCAGCTGCCTCTATGGCCTCCATGAAAGTTGGCACCAATGGGAGAGAGACCTGCCCACTAGCACTCTCAGATTATAAACCCTTAGTCCCTCACTTTAGGTGAGCTAGATAGGTGGGAGGAGTCCCTGGATCCTTGACTCCAACTTTCCCTCGGAAAGACAAGTTCACAATTTTGGGGGAGATGGGTGCACTTTGGCATGACATCCATCTTTTGAAAGACCACCCACCATACAGCAGCTTTCCATTTGTTAAATAAAATAATGTCTGTGGGGGTCCCTAGACCATGTCAGGTATCTGGCTTCTTCTACTCAGCCAAAGTAGTAATTTTCCACTGGGCCCCCTCTCAAGGTCAGTTGGTCAGTGTAGGGAAGTCAGTTTAACTTTAACCATGAAATGTTCCATAAACAGGATGTTCTTTGGACCCTAGTGTTGACTAATCCCAATGATCTGTATCAGCATGTTTGTTCCTTTACGCAACATTGTTGCAAACACTTCCTCTTATGCCTACCCTTTATATTCTGTGTATGAACCTGCAGTAAACGAGACTTGATCAGAAGAGATTCCTTGCATCTCTTGTCCCTTCCCCTCACTCCTCTTCCAGACCCCCATTGACTGACATACTGGATGGGTGAAGTGGCACCCAATGTGGAGGCTCGAGGCACAGAGGACCCCATGAAGGGGATGCAGCGAAAGGCCAAAGTGAGAGGATTCTTTAGTTTCAGTTTGCATCGCTGGAGCCTGCCGCTGAGTAAACTGAGGTAAGTGCTGTGTTAAAATGGGGCAAAAATTAAGTCAGCATCAGATGTATGTTGTGCAATTAAAACAGACCCTCAAGGCTCGAGGGTTACGATCCAGAATCTCCTTAATTTTTTTGATTTTGTGGAAGAAATTTGTCCTTGGTTCCCTCAAGAAGGGCCTATTGATGTTAAAATATGGAAGCGAGTGGGAGATGCATTTCAAGACCATTATCAAACCTTTGGGCCCAGTAAGATCCCTGTAACTGCCTTTTCTTACTGGAACTTAATTAATGATGTCTTGGGTTCCCATTCCACCACAGTTGATCATTTGTATCATGATGAAAAGTTAGAGTGCCTCAAACCCATATCAGTGTGGTATTATTCCTCCATTTGCACTGCAGAAGTTTATGGTAACTCGCTGGAAATAATTGTGAGTCCATTAGTCCTCATCCTTGGAAACAAGTTTTAAAAACCTGGTAGATTTTAATGTTAAAAAGAGTAATTCTTGAAGCATGTTTGGCAGAAGGATTTGGGAAATATTATGAAAACTAATTTCCTAGGAAAAACTTTAAAAATATACTTAAGTACTATCAATAGGCTGAACTGTTTGCCCATTGTTTCTTCAGTTGTAGACATAGGCTTACTTGTAAAGTGGCATGCTTCATTGATTGCCGTATTTAGTCTTGCAAGGGGTTGGTATTTACCCACAGGAAGCAAGGATGCCCATCCCCGGCCGCGGACGAGCAGGCGGCGCATGGCCCACAGCTCCCAGACAGGGGCAGGCAGCTGAGGCAGTGCCCGAGAAAGGGGCGGCGGGTGCTGGGCCACACAGGGAGGAAGCCATGGGCCAGGTGGCCGCTGCCATGACCTGGCTGCTCGGGGAGCTGGTGGTGGGGCTGGGGGGCTGCACTGACGAGCTGCTGAGCTGGAAGAGGCCACTGTACAGCCTGCTCACCTTCCTGGGTGCCAACCTGCTGTTCAAGCTCATTCTCTACATCATTTTAATGCTCACACTCTTCGTCTATTATTCAAAATAACCAAAGAACAAGATAGAGACATTGTTAAAAATTGTTCAACTTGTGTTATCCACTCGCCTGTTTTGCACCTAGGTGTGAACCCCAGAGGTCTTTTACCCAATGCTTTATGGCAGATGGATGTCACTCATTATCCTGAATTTGGCAAATTAAAATATGTTCATGTCTGTATTGATACATTTAGTGGTTTCATCTTTGCTACTCTCCAACCAGAAGAAGCTACAAAAAATGTCATTACACATCTCTTACAGACCTTCCCTTCCCTGGGCATTCCTACCACCATCAAAACTGACAATGGCCCAGTATATACTAGTGCCTTTTTAAAAAATTTCTGTAAAACATTAGCCATTAATTTAAAAACAGGCATTCCGTACAACCCCAAAGGACAAGGTGTAGTTGAGAGAGTTCATCAAACACTCGAATCTTACCTTGATAAAGTAAAAAAAGGGAATGGTACCCCACCAAAGGGTCCCCACGTAACAGTCTTAATCATTCACTCTTAATTTAAAATTTTTTAACCTTGGACCATGATGGACACATGGCTGCAGAAAGATTTTGGAAGTCCACAATAAAAGAACATTATGCCTCAGTCATGTGGAAAGATCCTGTTACTAATAAATGGAATGGACCTGATCCAGTCCTTATATGGGGACGAGGATCAGTATGTATTTACTCAAAAGAAGCTGATTCAGCTAGATGGCTGCCTGAAAGATTAATAAGAAAGACTAACCAATTATCCAGGAATGACTCCCATTTCTGAGATAAATCTAACCCTTTCTGTTCACAGGCAGTACAAGATGTTGCATTTCCTGATCGTGAACCTCCTATTCAGCATTTACACATCTTGGGTATTCTCGACCTCCAATATTCATGAACCTTGGAATATAACCTGGCAAATCATCACACCCAGCTCTCAATCCGTGGTGGCCCAAGTCAGTGGAACTCATCCTCGAGGTACCTGGTGGCCTTCACTGAAAGTAGATATATGTTACCTGCTCTCCCAGGATCCTGAATCAAGCAAGTTTACTAAGGACAAGGCCCCCCTCCCCTCACCCCCCACATGGCCATGCCAGATGCCATACAAATTCAGCAATAGAAGTGTTAAAAAAGACTGGTTTTTATGCCTGCCCGGCAGTTAACAGCTTGGGGAGGGGATGTGGGGGACACAGTGATTATTATTGTGCTTACTGGGGATGTGAGACCTCTGCTGAGGGGTGGGTACCTTCATCTAACTATCCTGATTAGCTGAGGTTGTCCTGCAAAACTGTAGGGGCCTAGATTTGTTGCTACTACAACAAGGAGGGTTGTGTGCTGCCCTAAAAGAAGAATGTTGCTTCTATGCTGATCATTTTGGTGTGGTTAAAGATTCTCTACAAAAAGAGAAGGTTTGGAGCATAGAAGGTTGCAAAGGGAAGAGGAACAGAGCTGGCTCAACAATTGGTTTAGTACTTCCCCTTGGCTGACGACTCTTTTACCTTCTATCTTGGGTCCTCTACGTGGGCTGATTTTATTAATCTCTCTAGGTCCAATACTACTTAATAAACTAATGGCTTTTGTGTGATCTCAAATCGAAGCCATCCAAATGAAGCCTTTGTAGATCCATTATCAACAACTGGCTATGGAGGATTTTTTCCTCTGAGTGCTCTAGACCATCAACTTCCTCGCCATGAGCAGAGTTGGATAGGAGAGACAGGTAATAGGACCACCGCTCCTGAGCTTTGCCTGCCCTGCCAGCTAAGACAGGGGGTTGATGCTTAGAGGTCTTCTACCCAATGATGGCTAAGGAGGGTGCTTGGGCGGGTCTGAACCTAAGACAGGCACAACTCCCATGGGTCATTTTTTGAAAAAATAAAAAAGGAGGACCTATGGGGGTCCCTAGACCATGTCAGGTATCTGGCTTCTTCTACTCAGCCAAAGTAGTAATTTTCCATTGGGCCCCCTCTCAAGGTCAGTCGGTCAGGGTAGGGAAGTCAGTTTAACCATGAAATGTTCTGTAAACAGGATGTTCCTTGAACCCTAGTGTTGACTAATCCCAATGATCTGTATCAGCATGTTTGTTCTTTTATGCAACATTGTTGCAAACACTTCCTCTTACACCTACCCTTTAAATTTTTTTTATTAATTTTATTTATTTCTGTATGTGTATGAATGTACTGCCTGCATGCAAGTCTGTGCACCCGTGTCATGCAATGCTGTGGAGGTCAGAAGAGGGTCTTGGATTCCCCTGGAACTGGAGTTCTCCTGGAATTGGAGTTTCAGACGGTTCTCGGCCACCATGTGGATGCTGGGGATCAAACCTGGGTCCTCAGTAAGAGCGGTCAGTGCTCTTAACTGCTAGGCCATCTCTCTAGCCCACACCTACCCTTTATATCCTTTATATTCTGTGTATGAACCTGCAGTAAACGAGACTTGATCAGAACCTGTCTTGTCTCCATTCCTTGCGTCTCTTGTCCCTTCCCCTCACTCCTTCTCTTCCAGACCCCCGTTGACTGACCTGCTGGATGGGTCAAATGTCCACTGTCTTTAGAGTTGCTAGGATAGGTAAGTGTGCTCCCATTACTAGATTTGGCTGAAACAAGGCAGACTACTGTATCCAAGCAGGAAGAGGTCTGTGTCCCCTGGCATTGGATGAGGGCTCAGACCTCTGTGACCCTGCTAGCCCAATGCCATTCTCTGAAAGATAAGACAGGTTGAATGAGTTGGGGCTAATTTTATTTTTTAATAATAAGACAAACTTATACCTCCTCAACTCTTTTTAAAATTTTTATACTGAATGAACTATACTGCATTTACAGTGAATTCACCAAATTATTACAATTCCATAGTATTCATGAATGTATGCCTAACAACACCTTTTAGGGATGTTTGGGGGGAGGACAGCAGTAAGTTACACTCCTTTCTCCAAACCTGTTTGGTTTATTAGATGGACAGAGGAGACAGATAAAAGACACCCCTTACCATCTTGCTTTCAATGAAGATGAGTGGAGTGCAAGGGTTCCCTGTGCCCTGCTTCCTGTGGACTTGTACCTTCTGTCTTCCTCATGCAAGCACATCCAATAAGCACAGCCAATAGGCACAGGGAGAGGGAAGTATCTCCTACAGTATTCGTTTGTTTCTCTTGTCATACTGAGGGTTGAAACTAGGGCTCTAACACTGATCTACACTTCTAGACTTTTTTATTTTTTTTCTTGAGACAAGGTCCTGCTAAGGTGTCCAGGTTCTGATTTTGTGATCTTCCTGTTTTGTCTCCCTTCCAGATCATGTCAGCAGTTTTAATCTATCCACTATCCATTTGAATGTCTTTGAGGATGGTCTATTTTGGTCCTTTGTCCATTTTAATATTGTTTAGTAGTTTGAATTCTTTCATATTATAATTATATTATAATTAATTATGTTATAATTAGTTCCTTATTTGATGTGTGATTTGCAAATGTTTCCTCCCAATTTGTGAGTTGTCTCTTCTTCACTTCGTTGTTTCCTTTGCCATGAAAAGGTTTTTAGTTTGATGCAATTCCATTTGTCTATTTTTCTTTTCCTGGTGACTACAGTTCATTATAATATAGTGTGTGTTTCAAAATAGCTAAAAGAGGAGATGTTTTTAGAAATGTCACCATGAAGAAATGGTAAGTATCTGAGATGATGAGTGTGTTACTTATCCTGATTTGGTCATTTCACTGTGGATGAATATTCCTAAACATCCCATTATACCTCATAAATATATGTATTACTCATTTAAAAACAAAACAGTGTGTAGTTTTATAACTACTCTTAACAGAAGACATACTCTTCTGCATGCCTAATAAAATATACTTCATATTGGGAATACACAGCCATGAAAGATGGAGGGCTTCTCTGTTGAGGCTGCCCTAGTGCAGAAAAGAGAGCTGAAGAGATAGGGAGCAGACCCAGAAAGGTCACCATAGGTTCCATTCTGTTTCTCCTCATTTTTCAACAGTCAGCAGAGAAGTGGGAGAAGGTGTAAAGAGGGACTCAACTGTTTTTCCTTTAGATTCTGTTCTTGCAGAGGGGTGGGTGTTCCTCCCCCTTACCACACACACAAGGCAGATAAGGAAGAAGAGTTCTCATAAACCCTTAACGGCAATATCACCTTCCAGGTTCTTTATAGTCTATCTAAAATTGCTTAGAAATTGATTAGGAAACATAATTGTGGCTTTTGATATTTGAAGGACTGGAATGCTAGGATCATCAACCAAGCCTACATATGTTTTCAGAGCAACTTGCCTTAATGTTCACAATCATCCATGCATTTAGCAAGCACTTATTAAAGAAGGCCCATTACACTCCAAGTTCCTTTGTGCTAACTGAAGAAATTACCAACTAAAGAAAGATGATCTTTAAATGTGATTTGTGTGATGATAGAGGCAAGAACATGGTACTGTGAACCCAAAACTGGAAACACTTAATCCCTGGGAGAAAGGAAAAGAGAGGGTGATGAAACCTCCAATTTGGTGTGGGCTTTGACAGATAAGGCTTCACTAGAAGAAGGTGGGTGAGGATATCCCTTGAAAAAGGAGGGCCATAGAAAAGGCAGGAATACCTGAACATGCCTCAAAAGGCCTAGAAGAGTTGAGAGCCCATGGCATAGCATTCAATTGATGTAAACTAATTTCACATTCAACTTGAAGCTTATTAGAGCAAAGAAACATCTGCATAGTTCAGTGGAGTTTCCAGTGCCTAGAGGGAGGTGTTTTGAACTAGTTAATAACAAAATAGCTTGAGAAATTCTTCATTAACCATTAACAAACACTGCTATATCACTCATCTTTGGCCAATTTCCAACAGTCATATCTTAGAAGAGTTGGCCCTTGAAATCTGAAGTTAAGCATTTATATCTATAACTTAAGCACCAAAAATATTTGGCTTCTGGGTCATTAAATTTTTAGAATAAAAGGCTATTCCCCAGCAGCCTGTTTCTATTTGGTAGACTTATGGCCAGGAATGTGCTCTGTATCTAAATCTGCAAGGGAAATGAAGCAGCAGTTTTAGTGAAGAAATCCATTTCCTATGAAAGGACAGAATAGAACAACGGCTGTTTTTCCACTACAATGCAAACTTTATAATATTAAGGATGTGTTCAGCAAATGAGCAAATGGAAAGTTGCCCATACACCCCACCAGAAGGATGCTGGGTGGAAATGGAACTCGCCTTAGGAAGACTCAATCCCACAGTCCAAGGGTCTGTGCTTGTAGGCCTGAAATCATGCACGTCATTAGGTGTCTTCTCCTTTTGTTTTGTTTTGTTTGCTTTATCACTTTTCCTGTCTTTTTCTTCACAGATGCAGCTCAGTGACTGAAAAGCCTTGACTTTCAAGACTGACAGTTGAACTTATCTGAGACCATATCTAAGTTCAAGGTGAATATTATTCCAGCCTGCATCCTGTGTGATTATAGTATTTGGCTGGCACTGCCAAAGAGGAACTGTTGAGCGACCAAAACTGACAGACTAGAAGAAAACAATTACAAAATGAAGTTGGTATGCCTTGTAAATAAAGATTATTGATATAGTAACCAAGATCAATTCAAAGGCAATCTGCCTCTGGGACTGCAGTCTCTAGAGAAGAAGAGGAGGGAGGTGCTGCTACTGCAGTCTTTTTTATTCATATTGTAATGACTTCTTTCTTTTTCTCACTGAATCCCCAGCATGCTGAATTTTCAACCCAGTTCATGGAGACACAGAACTCTGCCCTTGGAATGCTCTCCAAGCAGATGGAGTTACCCTTGGGAGGACCTTGAGATCCATTCATCATTCAGATGTTCATCATTCAGGAAGGTTTGGCAATGAACTTACAGAATAACAGAGATGGCATATCATGTGTATTGTGGTCAAGCTTTGAATCCAGCACATAAGCAGACTTAAGGAAATTCTATCTCTTTTCACACAAATGAAGAATAATAATCTGATTATCTAATTTGACAATTTTAACTCCTCTAATAAGGAAATGATCATAAAAGTACTTCTATGGAAACTGAAAAGACATAGATGGTTTTAGTAGTATTAATATTTAAGAGCCATACCTAACTCTGCCATTTATTAACTATGTGACCATGGGTCAATTATTTAATATCTCTAAGTGCTTAAGTGCTCTGACCTTTAAGATGTTACAGACAGCAACTGAAATGCATGGTTGTCACAAGGATTAAAGGAGTTAGGATGTCTACACTATTTGGAATTTTAACTGATATCTAATAAGTATCCATTGTTGATAACATTGAAGTAGCCAAAGAGAGGCTAAAGAGATGGCTCAGCAGTTAAGAGATCATACTGTTTTTGTAGAGGACTAGAGTTTGGTTCCAAGCACCCACAATGTATGGCTCACAACCACATATAACTCCATATAACTCCAGGTCCATGGAATCCAATGTCTTCTTTTGGTCTCTAAGGAGCACCTGCACTCCCGTGCATATACCTGCACACAGACACACATACACATAATTTGAAATAAAATAAATAGCTGAAGAAATAAGCTAGGCTGGATGCTAATGCTGTTGAGTGGTCAGTAAACAGCCTGCAAGATCTCCAGCTCCAAATTCTTGTGTTGGATCCTTGAATTGAGATTATTAACATTTAATCAGAAGATCATAAATAAAGTGAACTATGGCTAAATTCATCCTGTTAATGTGTCTTCTCTTGAAAAAACACAAATGCACATAAAAATGGAATGCTCTGGGCTGTGTCTGCCAGGGTTGAATGAACCATGACAATTACATGATCTGCTGAGGCTGCTGAGTCTGGACAAGGAGGCTCCTGAGCTCATCCTCAATCAAGCTGCCACTGCCCTTGGAGTGCAAGACTGGAATAACATTCCTCCAACAGAGGAAGTGATTTTAGGGTCCAGGTTTCCAAGCATACTTTGGCATGCTTATCCTGGCTCCTGAACTGACTCTTCTTCCTTCATAATTAGATGTCTACTGTCAGCACACCCAGCAATGATCCTTAATTACCTCCTCTTAATTACATACCTGCTGCCAATGTGTGCCAATTCCCTTTACTGTCATCTCAGTCAATCTAAGCAGCACAGATGCACACAAGGAAGCCATCAATGGAGCCTATGGATAGGAAGGTGTACTGAAGAACATATATGATGTACAATTTTTCTCTTCCTTTCTGACTTTAAATGTTACTTTAAATGTTCTTACTTTAAATGTTGGTCCTTGTTTCTCAGTCATGTCACAATACATCTTCATTTTTGTATGACTCATCTGACTGTTTAAAAGACAACACAGTGAAATGCTTCAGGGCAGATTCTAGATGCCCCATTGCATGTTTGTTTATCCAAAATACCACACATAGATTTAGTATTTCCATTGACCTATAACATCTACTTTTATTTTAGCTGAAGATCAACTGTAAAAGTCAATACACATCAAATCGTAGCTTCTTTTTAACACAGAAAAAAATTCTACAATTGTGACATATGTTGTAATCTAAAATGAAATTCGGACTCAGCAGCAGAATAGAGCTGCCTCTGTCTGCTGGTATCAAGGGTGCATGCCTGAATCCCAATAAGAAGAGTATTTTTAAAAAGAGTATTTGAAAAACAAGCATGCTTTTTAAGCTGAATTTTCTGGTTATGGTAAAGTATGTGTGCTTTTGTCCATCAGCTTTTCAGGATACTGTAAAGGGCACATTCTGTGATCTTTCACTGCTCAATTCTGCCTCCAAATATAAGTAAAAGAATATATGGAATTAAATCATTTTAGGAAATATTAAAAGTCAAGCTATTCCAGACATCATTATGAAAATAAGATCTTCATGAGACCCTCAGCTCTGGGTTGCATGAGTATTTTTAGTAGTGTTTTCTTTTTTCTTGTGTCTCCATTCCTAGTGAGCTTCTTAACATCTGTTTTCTATTTTTATTTAATTTCCTCTCATGACCTTTGGCCTATTCTCTGTGTTTGGAAAAAAACAGGAATTAAAGTTGGCAATATCTTCTCTGCTGTCTCCAAGCAGACTAAGTGCAGGCTTTTGGCCACAGAATCAATTAGTCAGTCATAAGAAGTTTCAATAATGTTAAAAACTGAGAGAGCAGGGTCAGAAAAATGGCTCAGCAGTTAATAGCTTTGTCTGCTTTTCCAGGAACCCAAGTTCAATTTCCAGCACCCACATGGCAGCTAACAATCGTCCATGACACCAGTTCCAAGGGATCTGACATCTTCATCTGGCCTCTGTGGGTTTTGCATGACATGGGTGCACTTACACACACATAGGCAAAACACTCACATGTAAAGTAAAAATAAATAAATAATTAACTTTAAAAAATAGAGAAGCAACCCACAGAGTGGGTTCTAAGTTTCTTCCAGGGTTCCTGATCTCAGAAGTATGTTTGCTAGGGCTGTGACTGTTCTGCAGAATTGCATCTACCATTCTAAAAATGGTCATGGTAGTTCCTGTTATAGCTAGAATGGTATACTTAGTCTCTAAGATGGCGACAGACTGAAAAACACCCAAAATAACCAAAGAAAGCCATGATCCAAACTAATAAAATTAGACATGAAAAAAGAGAGTTACAGTAAGTACCAATGGAATCTAGAGGATCATTAGAGCACGTTGTATAAACTTACTGTGTAAGGCTTCTTTAGAGGAAGAGAGCTGATAGAATGAATACATATTACAAAGGAGATTTATTGATTGTCTTACATGATATGGGCTGCGTGGTCCAACAATTTTTGTCTGTATTCAAAAGGGGCTTTATATTCAATAGCTGCTCAGTCCACAGACCACATCCCTGTGCAAGGCAAATTTGCCATAGAAGGCCTGAAGGGTTCCTAGGGAGCTGAAGCTTTTCACTCTACATTAGAATACAGAAGCTAGATTTCAACATCAGCAAAGAACAGCAGGACCACAGCAATAGGGCACATGCATTCATCAACAGGAGAAAAGGCAGGCAAGTACAAAGGGAGCCACCCACTCTGGGTGAGAGCTCCATCCACAGTTAATATTTTTAGGAAATATTCTCACAAACCAGCCCAGATATATGTTTTTTTAATTGATTCTAGATAAACTCAAGTTGACAAACAAGATTAGCCATTAAACTTATTTTCCAATAAATTGGTGATTCTTAAAGAAATTTCTAGACAAATATAACCTGCTAAAATTAAACCAAGAAAATATGAACATCCTAAGTAGTTCTGTAGTGAGCAATGATATTGAAGCAGCAATAAAATATCTTCAAACTTAAAAAATGGCAAGTCCCAGATGGATTCAGTACCAAATTCTACCAGATCTTTAGAGAGTAACTCACAGTCAATTGTTCCTTAAACCATCCTAAAAAATAGAAAGAAAAGGAATACCTCTAAATTCATTCTATGAAGCCACTATTACCCTGACAGCAAAACTAGATAAAGAAAGGAGAGAGAGAGAGGAAAAAGAGGAGGAGAGAAAATTTCCTTGTCAACCACAGGTGTAAAAATTACCAATAAAATACTTTCAAACCGGAGGGCTGGAGAGATGGTTCAGAGCACTGGCTGTGGTCTTTGAGACTGGATTGAGGCAAGATGTTGGGCATGGGGAATCAAAGTCCATGTAACTAGAAGCAGATTTGACGGGTGGTTTCTCTTCAAAAGATCATTTTTCATATCACTTGATTCGGCAGCAGCAGCAAAATAGATGATCTCGAACAGAACTATCTTGAAGCATTTGTTTCTAATTCAAAATGAGCTTTATCTTGTGTTTGTCATAAATCTACTCATTCTCCTCTTCCTGATGATTTTAAGTGCAAAGTAAAGCTCGTTTTGACATCTAATGGCAGGACAATAGTGTGCTACCACCTTTCCATGGACATTCCATATGAACACAGAAAAGTATCACAGACGTTGTAAGAAGCTGAACCCTCCAAAAGACAGATGACGATACTGAGTCTTGAAAAAAATGCAGCCAGGAGTGTTTGCTAAGGTGTTATACAGTAAAATAATAATAAAAATGTCTTTTCATATATATAAAAAAAGAGCACTGGTTGTTCTTGCAAAGGACCCAGGTTCAACTCCCAACACCCACATGTTGGCTATCAACCATTCAGAACTCCAGTTCCCTGGGATCTTATGCCTTCTTCAGACCTCTGTGGGCACTGCATGGCATGCGTACACTTTTTACACTCATACACATAAAATTTAAAAAAATTTTAAAAGTACTTTCAAACTGGATTCAGATATACATCCAAAAGATCATACACCAATGATCAAGCAAGCTTCATTCCAGGGATGAATGATGGTTCAGCATATCCAAAAGAATTAATATAATGAATCACAGTAATGAACTCAGAGACAGCTCACATGATCTTCTCAGTAGAAGCAGATAAGGACTTTGACAAAATCTGACATCCCTCTAAGAAAAAAGCTTTTTTTTCTAAAGGAAGTAGAAATAGAAACAATATACCTCAACAAATAGAGGTTCTATCAAACAAACCTGTAGTCAGCATTATACATTAGTATAGTGGGGAAAGACTCAAAGCATTTCCATTAACATCAGGACTGAGACAAGGCATACACTTTCCCCACTCTTGTTTAAGATAGTCCTTAAAATCTTAGCTGGGGGGCTGGAGAGACGGCCTAGTGGTTTAGAATGCCGACCGCTCTTACAGAGGACCCGGGTTGGATCTCCAGCACCCGCATGGCGGCCGAGAACCATCTGAAACTCTAATTCCAGGAGAACTCCAGTTCCAGGGGAATCCGACACCCTCTTCTGACCTCTGAGGCATTGCACGACACGGGTGCACAAACCTNAAAGGGAATTGGACTAGAAGGATCATTTCCTCAACATAAGCAAAGCAATATAATAAGAAAACCCCACACAGCAAGCCATCAATCATCCAATGGAGAAGAAGTTAGAAAGGTGATTCCCCACAACGGTAGGAGGGGACCATGACAAGATGGACCCTGGACAAGACTTATTTGCTCCTTGTCGCCACTCCTCGCACTCTCTCCACTCCTCTTCAACATAGTGCTTGAAACCTTAGCTAGAGCATAGGGCAATAAAAGGTAATTAAATGAATACTAATTGGGAAAGAGGAAATCAAACTAACCCATTTTGAAGAGGATATGATAGTTAACACAAGGGATAATAAAACTCCACCAGAAAACTAAAAACAAATAAAAAAAAAAAAAAAAAAAAAAAAAAAAAAAAACGCAAAAAAAAAATCTTAGCTGGGCAACAAGACAAGAGAAAGAAAACAAAAAACAAAACAAAAAAAAAAACACCTAGAGACAAACTCAATAAAGTAAAAGACATAATAATGAAAATATTTTAAGTATGAAAAATGGAAAAAAGAAAGTAAAGAGGAACCAGGGAGATGGTTCAGTGGGTAAAGTGCTTGCCTGTCCAGACCCCCAGCACCCACATATAATACAGCTGTGTCGGCACACATTGTAACCCTAGTACTAGGGTATAAGAGATAGCTGGATCCCTGGAGCTCATAGGCCAGGCAGCTTAGCCAAATCAAGTGAGTTTCAGGTTCAGTAAGAGACCAAGTCTCAGAAAATAAGGTGGAGAGTAATTGAAGAAGATACCTGATGTTAACCTCTGGCATACACACAGGTATACACACATCCCACACACAGGCAAAAACTGAAGAAGACCTTAGAAGATAGAGAATCCTCCCATGTTAATGAATCAATAGAATTAATATAGTGAAATAGATGCCAAAAGCATTATTGACTCAATGTAATCCTTATGAAATGCCAATGACACTTCACAGAAGTAGAAAAAAATCTAAAATTCACATGGAAGTTCAAAAGGTCCCAGATAGGAAAACCAATCTTGAACACTACAAAAAGTATTTGATCTGAAGTGAAACTGCACAGTTACAGTATGAAAAGCAGTAGGATACTGGCACAAAAAGCATGTAGATCAGTCAGTGGAACACAATAGAGGAACCAGAAGTAAACCCACACAGCTATTGGTGTATGACTTTGGACAAAGATGCCAAAAACATACACTGCAGAGAAGACAGCTTCTTTAAAAAACAGTGCTGGGACTATAAGATAGTTCAGGCACCTCCTGGAACCCTGATGTCCAGAGTTTGATCCTCAGATCTCACACAGTGGAAAGAGAGAACCACACCTGCAAAGTTTTCTGACCTCTACACATACATTTTGGCACTTGTGCAGGCATGTGCACAACACACACTAAATAAAATGCAAAAAATGTTTCCGGAAAAACTGCACATCCACATGTAGGAGAATGAAACTATATGCCTGTACAAATGTTAACTGAAAATAGATCAAAGACTTTAATATAACACCTGAAGAATAGGGCAATGTGAAAATAAAAAGCTACTATATAGCAAATTAAAAAACCTTCAGAATGGGAGAAAAATCTTTGTTAGCTTTACTTTTGACAGATTAATATTAATATTTACTTTTGCAGATAATATTGAAAAGTCAAAAAACTACCCCAAATCCAAACGACCTAATTACTAACTAGGTTAGTATGAATGAACAGAAAGTTCTCAGAAAGTCAAATACCAATGGTCAAAAAACCATAATAAAATAATTAACCTCTTTAGACATCAGGCAAGTCAAGTGCAGATTAGAACTACTTCTCCCTCATTATAAAGGTTATCATAAAGAAAAAAGATGAGTGCTGGCCAGGGTGTGGAGAAAGGGTTTTTTTTTTCCTCTTGGCAGAAATCAATATAGCGTTCCATAGAAGATTAGAAATAGACTCTCATATGGCCCAGTATACTAGTTACTTTTTATCAACTTGTCATAAAGTTGAGTTACCTAGAAAGAGGAAACATCAGCTGAGGAATTTCTTCCATCACACTGGCTTGTGGACATGTCTGTGGGACATTTTTTTGAGTGCTAATTGATGTAGGAGGGGACAGCATACTATAAGCAGTACCACCCATGGGCAGGTGGCTCTGTATTGTGTAAGAAAGGTAGCTTAGCGACCCAGGGAAGCTAGTAGGCAGAATTCTTCTATGGTCTCTGCCCTGGTCTCTGCTTCAGCTCCTGTTTCTAGGTTTCTGCCTTAAGTTCCTGCCCTGACTTCTTTCAATGATGAACTGTGACAAGGAAGAGTAATCCAAATAAATGTTCTCCTACCCAAGGGTCTTTTTCTTGGTCTTTTATCACAGCAAAAGGAAAGCTAACTAGACACCCAGCCATACCACTCCTGGATTATATCTGAAGGATTCTAAGTCAACATTTAGCAGAGATACCTAGATATACATGTTTATTGCATCACTCTTCACAATGCCAAGGAAATGGAATCAACCTAAATATGCATCAACAGATGAATGGATAAAGAAAATTTGGTATACATACACAGTGAAATTTTATTTAGCCATAGACAAGAATGACAAGGTGTCATTTTCTGGGGAGTGGATGACACTGGTGATTACCATTTTAATTGAAATAAGCTGAACTGAGAAAGTCACGTATTTCATGTTTCTCTCATTCATGGTCCTAGATTTTTTTTTTTTAATTTTTGTGGTCTTTTTGAGACAGTGTCTCCTTGCAGTTCCAGCTGTCCTGGAACTCCCTCTGTAGACCAGGCTGGCCTTGAACTCACAGAGATCCACCTGCCTCTGTCTCCCAAGTACTGGGATTAAAGGCATGCACCACCATGCCTGGCTAGTCCTAGATTTTATATGGATGTATAAAACCACATACATGCATATATATTTACATATGAACATACAATATTACAGCAGAGGGAAAATTTACAGAGGGAAGGAGAGTATAGAATGGGGGAACATGGGAGATGAGTGAGGTCAAAGTACTTGATATACTTCAAAATAGTCTTTTTGAAACCTAACACTATGTACGATGCATGTAAACCAATGAAAAGGAACAGACAAATGAACAGATACCTAAAAATAATGTATAAAACATGGAATTATGGGGCTGGAGAGATGGCCTAGTGGTTAAGAGTGCTGACTACTCTTGCAGAGGACCCGGGTTCAATTCCCAGCACTCACATGGTGTCTGAGAACCGTCTTTGACTCCAGTTCCAGGGAAATCTGATGCACTCTTCTGACCTCCTCAGCATTGCACAACATGGGTGCACAGACCTGCATGCAGACAGTACATTCATACACATAAAATAAAAAACATGGAATTACTAATTAAAAATAATAATGAGACAAACAAAATTTGTTTCACTACTGCATACTCTACATTAGAACACAGAAACCTGGAGCCATACACAGGCCATAAGTGATAAGTGTGTTGAAAAGTGGGTAAATTAGTAAGAACTTCACCTGCCATTATTAATGCTATTACACATAAGACACACTTGCATACAACCTTTCATTTAATTAATTATTAATCTACATATAAAGTCACACAGATTCTAGCACAGGTATTTAGTGAAGTTTTCACTTAGTAAACTATAACTTCATTTTCTAACTTAATGAATTGTCCTGCATGTATATAGTTAGGTTCTATGCCTTTAGGAACAGAATATAACCAACAAAGGTGGTAGTTTTCTTGATATATCAGGTTCAAAAATTACTGTCACACTGTAGCAAAGCCTTACAGTCCAGCGTGATAAATGGTACCCTTTTCTGTGCTTTGAAAACTGATGGTGCTTCATGGTGTTTTAGTCCTAATTCTCTCCTATAGATTTCTGCCTCCTGTACTGGTTCAACTTGTTCCCCCATATGTCCCTGGGTGCATGTAGAATCAAATTAAATGTCCAACACCTGTTTAAAGTAGCACATTGGTTATCATGTACCTCTGCTGTGGGCATTCTATACTAGTAAACAGTATTGAGTATTCATCTTTAAGAGACACATACTAGTCCTGAGCCTTTTCAGATTACAAGGCTCTAAAGGCATGCATTGTTAGTCCTTTGTAAGACTCTCAAACCACTTGTACTGACAAACTCTGGAGTTGTGCAGTGCCTGCAAACGCTGTCATACACACCCACATAAAAAGAAGGCAACTGAGAGCAACTCTCATTACAGCCCTAGGGAAGGCTTTCCAGCACATGACAACCCACAAAGCTCACACATACTGTTCTATGTATTTGAAAGCCTCAAAAATATTTCAGTGTTTTTCCACTGTATTGGAAAAGTAAGGCCCTGCATAATTTTGAAGAGTTTCTTCAGTGACAGTTTCCTTTAAAAAATTCCTGGGTTCTTTTTATAATTTTCTTTATAGATTTTTATGTATATAAGTCTTTTTCCTCCATGTATGTAAGTACACCTGTATCATGCAATGCTCATGGAGACCAGAAAAAGGCATCAGATTCCCTGGGACTGGAGTTACAGATGGTTGTTAGCCACTATGTGGATGCTGAGAACAGAACCCAGGTTCTCTGCAAGAGCAGTCAGTGGTCTTAATCACTGAGCTCTTAACCACTGAGCCATTTCTCCAGCCCATGACAGAATTTCTTTACAAACAAATTTATGTAATTTGGAATAATTTGGAAAAATGACACTTCAAACCAAGGTGGGTTAGTCAATAACACTCTGGCTCTAAGATAATAAGCTGTTACCCAAGGATCCCTATGTCACTTGCCCTTCACCAAGTGTGCTGCTCACGTGGATATCATGGAGCAAAAGAGGCATGAACAACTCTTATTAAAAAGGGGATCCCACAGAGATCTACATAAAACTCAAGCAAAGGAGAACTGCCTGAAAAGTAGAGGCCATAGATAATTACATCAACCCTCATTACCCAGAAGCCACAAACTTTGTACTAGAGATGTGCTAAAATGGTTACTGGCTGCAGGAAACAGCAGCAGACCCTGTCCAGACCCTTTGTAAACTGCAAGGTTCCTGTAGCTGGCAGCTCTCACGGAAATCATATAATTTCAGATCTTTTGGCAATAGCAACAGTTTTATAAGTTTCTTTAAAAAGTGAATTGCTACACAGGGCACGGGCAGCTGGTGCCCAAGTGGCCAAGGCCATGTGAACCAGCAGTTTTGGTCCAGAGGTTTCTGGGAGCTGGGGAGCTGAGGTTTGAACTCAACTCATAGGCTAAGCAAGCAACTCACCCAACCCTCCACTGCCTGCCCTCCGAGAGAGTGGCTGGCAGCAGAGGGAATACAGTGCTCAGAAGGTGTCATCTGCGTTGTTACCCACCCAGTTCTTGCAGAACAGAAAGAGAAGAGTGAACTATACCTCCCAATATAAACAAAATTGAAAGCCTGAACACTCCATACATAAGGAGAATACAATGAAGGCACCTGAAAGAATCAAGGAAAGCCATCCTTCAATAAGGTGAAGCGACATTCAAGATTCGCATCAGAATACAGGCAAAAGGCAAACCACATGCAGAGAGCACAACAAAAGAACATTATGGGAAACGCACAGAATAACTCCACATCAAACTCTACAGAGCATGTGGAGGATTCCTACAATGGGATCTCCATAGAGGTAACCCAGGAAACAGATCATAGAATAACAATCACAGATATAGTCAAAGACATCATAGAATTAAGGGGAGAGAATGAAAAACTCAGGACCTAGAGGGAGACAAGGACAAAGTTTGGAATGAACTAAAAGGAGAAAATGACAGACTCTGGAAAGAGCTAGACGAAAAAAAATGACAAAATCCAGAAGGAAGTGGAAACAATGAAAAGATACAATGCTGAAATAAAAAAGGAAACGAATGAGCAAAAGAAAGAGCAACAAGAAAAGGAAGTGGAAATAGTAAAGAAAACACAGGAAGAAATGAAAAAGGAAATCGAACAGTCATCTAATCAAAAGGAAAGAATGGGAAAAAGCCTCAGAAACAGAATGGAAGAAGCAGAAAAAAGAATATCAGACCTAGAAGATAACACAGAACAACTAAAAAGCTCAAGTAAAGACTATGAATAATTTATTTTTTTTAATTTTTAATTTTTCTCTATGTGTATGAATGTACTGTCTGCATTCATGTCTGTGGACCCGTGTTGTGCAATGCCATGGAGGTCAGAAGAGGGTGTTGGATTCCCCTGGAACTGGAGTTCTCCTGGAATTGGAGTTTCAGATGGTTCTCAGCTGCCATGTGGGTGCTAGAGATCAAACCCGGGTCCTTTGTAAGAGCGGTCAGCATTCTTAACCACTAGGCCGTCTCTCCAGCCCAAGACTATGAATAATTTAAAACTACACAAGAGTGGAACAACCAGGAAATGTGGGACACTATGAAAAGATCAAACCTCTACATCATAGGGCTAGAGGAAGAAGAAGAATCCCAAGAGAATGGTATTGATCAGATTGTCAACAGAATAGTAGATGAAAATTTCCCCAAACTAAAAAAAGACAAACCCATACAAATAAAGAAGTACATAGAACACCAAACAGACAAGACCAGAAAAGAACCCCCCCACCACCATATCACAGTTAAAACACTAGACGCCCCCCAAAAAGACAAAATTCTGAAAGCCACAAGAGAAAAACAACCAGTTACATATAAGGGAAAACTTATCAGAATTACAGTTTACTTTTCAGTACAAACTATGAAAGCAAGAAGAACGTGGGCCAAAGCATTCCCGGTGCTAAATGACTACAAATGCCAACCCAGCTTACTATACCCAGCAAAAATGTTGATTCTAGTTGAAGGAAAGAGAAAAATATTCATGACATAAACAAGATGAAAGAATACATGTCTGGAAAACCAACCGCTCAGAGAATACTTGAAGCAATTCAAAGGAGAGAGGAGAGGAGCAACTACCCCCAGGCACCTTGAAAGAGAAATTAAGAAAAGCAGAAATGTAGAAGTAGAAACCCACATGAAAATGCAAATGGATAATAATGTGAAAGGAAGCAACACACACCTGTAAATTATAACCTTAAATATTAATGGACTAAACTCCTCAATCAAAAGGCATAGATTGGGAGAATGGATTAGGAAACAGAATCCATCAATATGCTGTCTACAGGAAACTGTTCTCACCCTCAAGGATAGGAACCAAGTTAAAGTGAAAGGATTGAAAAAATATTTCAAGCAAATGGTACCAAAAAGAAAGCAAGAGGTGCTATTTTAATATCAGACAAAATAGACTTCAAAGTAGAAGTAATTAGAAGAGACAAAGAGGGCCATTACATCCTTATCAAAGAGAAAATTAACCATGAAGACCTCACAATCATGAATATATATGCACCAAACTCCAGTGCACCAATCTTTATAAATACAACTCTACAGGACCTCATGGCACAGATTAACCCCAGCACACTCCCACTGAGTCCTTTGGACAGATCAACTGGACAAAGAATAAACAGAGAGACATCTGAACTGAACAATACAATAAAGGAAATGGACCTCACAGACATCTTCTGAATATTCCACCCAAGCACCAGAGAATATACTTTCTACTCAGCAACCCACAGAACATTCTCCAAAATTAACCACATACTCAGATGCAGAAAAAAAACCTCAACAAATACAAAAAAAATGAAATAATTTCATGCATTCTATCAGACCATAGTGCAATAAAGCTCAATATCAACACCAGGATAAGCTCTGCTGCTTACACAAACACATGGAAACTAAACAACACAGTCCTGAATAATGAATGGGTCTAGGAGGAAATAAAGAAAGAAATAAAAGCTGGGGGCTGGAGAGATTTCTCAGCAGTTAAGAGCACCAACTGCTTTTACAGAGGACCCAGGTTTGATTCCCAGTACCCACATGACAGCTAAGAACCCTCTTTAACTCCAGTTCCAAGGGAATCTGACAACACCCTCTTTTGACCTCCGCGGCATTGCATGACTCAGGTGAACCAACCTACATGCAGACAGTACATTCATACAAGTAAAAAATAATAAATAAAAAAATTTTAAAAAGAAAGAAATAAAAGCATTCCTGGAACTAAACAACAATGCAGTAAAACACAACAAAACCTATGGGACACTTTAAAAGCAGTCCTAAGAGGGAAGTTTACAGCCCTGGGTGCCTACATTAAAAAACAAAAACAAAAACAGAAAGAGCACAGATAAGTGAGCTAACCTTGTAGCTTGAAAGACAACAACAAATAACCCAAACATAACATACAGGAAGAAATAACAAAAATCAGAGCAGAAATCAATTAAATAGAAACCAAGTAAACAGTACAAAAAAAATCAATGAATCCAAAAGTTGGTTCTTTGAGAGAATAAACAAGATAGGCAGACCCCCTAGCCCAGTTAACCAAAAGAAAGAAAGAGCAACTCCAAATCCAGAGAATTCATGATGAAAGGGGAAATATCACAGGAGAGAATGAAAAGATCCAGACAATAATAGAATACTTCAAACACCTATATGCTACTAAATTATAAAACCGAAGTGAAATGGATGAATATCTGCAATCCAGGGAATTGCCAAAGTTAAACTAAGAAGAGATTGACAGCTTAAACAGACCCATAGTATATGAAGAAATTGAAAATGAAATGAGCCCTCCCAACTAAAAAAAAGCTCAGGTCCAGATGGTTTCACAGCAGAATTCTATAAAACATTTAAAGAGGACTTACAACCATTACTCAAACTGTTCAGAAGGATACAAGCAAAGGAAAATCTCCCAAATTCCTTCTATACTAAAACTCTAATACTAAAACCAGGCAAGGATGCAACCAAAAAAGAGAACTACAGACCCATCTCATTAGTGAACTCAGTTGCAAAAATTCTCAACAAAATACTTGCAAACCATATACAGACCCACATCAAAAAGATCACTCACCATGATCAAGTTGGATTCATACCAGAGATGCAGGGATGGTTCAATATACGAAAATCAGTAAATATCAAAAAACACATAAATGGACTGAAGGACAAAAACCACACGATCATCTCAATAGATGCTGAAAAAGCCTTTGACAAAATACAGCATCCCTTCATGATTAAAGTACTAGAGGGGATTGGATTGGAAGGATCATTCCTCAACATAATCAAAGCCACATATAAGAAACCCACAGCCAGCATCGCCCTAAATGCAGAAAAATTTGAAGGATTCCCCATAAAGGTAGGAACCTGACAAGGCTGCCCCTTGTCACCACTCCTCTTCAATATAGTGCTTGAAACACTGGCTAGGGCAATAAGGCAAGAAAAGGAAATTAAAGAAATATGAATTGGAAAAGAGGAAGTAAAACTATCCCTTTTTGCAGACGATATGATAGTTTACCTAAAGGATGCTAAAAACTCCACCAGAAAAGTCCTAGAAATGATTAAGAACTTCAGTAAAGTGGCAAGATACAAAATCAACCTAGAAAAATCAGTAGCCTTTCTTTACACCAACAACAAGCAAGTGAAGAAGGTATACAAGGAGACCTTCCCAATCACAATCTCCCCCCCAAAAATAAAATACCTAGGAAAAAAACCTAACCAAAGCCCCAAACATCTGTACAACAAAAGTTATAAACTCCTGAAGAAGGAGATTGAAAAAGACATCAGAAGATGGAAAGTTCTCCCATGCTCATGGATCAGAAAAGTTAACATAGTAAATTGTCCATTCTACCCAAACTAATATACTGTTTCAATGCAATTCCAATTAAAATCCCAAGGACATTCTTCACAGGCTTGGAAAAAAGTTCTTAAATTCATATGGAACAACAAAAGGCCCCAAATAGCCAAAGCAACCCTCAGTGAAAAGAGAAATACAAGGGGGATTTCTATACCAGACACAAACTATACTACAGGGATATAGTCATAAAAACAGCCTGGTACTGGCACAAAAACAGACCTGTAGACCAATGGAACAAAACTGAAGATCCAACTTGAGCACATACAATTTCAGCCACCTTACATTTGACAAGGGGGCCAAAAAAGACTCAATGGAGGAAAGACAGCATCTTCAGCAAATGGTGTTGGCAAAACTGGATCACCTTGTAGAAGAATCTCTGTTAGCAGAGATTCTGAGGGATTTTCTTTATCTGAGGAATCAATCTCTCCACCCTCAGCAGAGAATCCACACCCTGCAGATCCCTCCTCCCCACCCTTGTCTGAGGAAACTAATCTCCCACTCCCAGTGAAAGCTATTGTCCCTCAGGACCCAGTAATTGTTGCCTCTAGACCTATAACCGGATTCAAGGATAAGCAAGCCCCTACAGGTGAGATAGAAAGTGTGGTCTACACCACTAAAGAAATTAATGAGTTTGCTGATTCATTCCAGCATAAGCTTAACGAATGTGTGTGGGAATGGATTTTAAGGGTTTGGGATAATGGTGGAAGGAATATAAAATTGGATCAGACTGAGTTTATCGATATGAGCCCACTGAGTAGAGACTCTAGGTATAACATGGAAGCTTGAGCAGTTAAAAAAGCTGTTAAACAAAAAAATAAATAAATAAAATTAAAAAAATAATGGGGCTGGAGAGATGGCCTAGTGGTTAAGAGTGCTGACTGCTCTTGCAGAGGACCCGCATTCAATCCCCAGCACTCACATGGTGGCTGAGAACCATCTTTAACTCCAGTTTCAGGGGAATCTGACATCTTCTTCTGACTTCCTCAGCATTGCATGACACGGGTGCACAAACCTACATGCAGACAGTACATCCATATACATACAAAAAATAAATAAATAAAAAATTTTTTAAAAGGTGTTAAAAGTTTACTTGAATGGTTGGCTGATGTATTTATCAAAACATGGCCTACTAACAGCGAGTTAGAGATGCCTGATATTCCTTGGATTAGTATTGATGAAGGGATTGTGAGGGTCAGGCAGATGGGCATGCTCGAGTGTAAAACCACATTCTCCACAATGTGAGGACCCAGAGGACATGCTTTTCACTGAGTTTATAAGATGGAAAGTACTGAGAGAGACACCTGAACATTTGAAGAGCTTTGTTTTTGCTCTATTTCTTATGCCAGATCTTACAGTTAGAGAAGTTGTTGCTCACTTGCATAAATTAAATGTACACATAATATGTTTAACAGGACCTCAGGGTAGGCATCAGATGGCAGCACTGAATCGCCGAAGGCCAGATAAGCATAGTTATCGTAGTTATCATAATGGGCGGCAAAGGCAAAACAATGACTGTAATCGCATGACCCAAATGGATCTTTGGAACTGGCTAATTAATCATGGTGTTCCCAGGAACCAAATACATAAGAAGCCTACTGTATTAGTCAGGGTTCTCTAAAGAAACAGAAGAAATAGGACGAATATATAGCTATATACAATTTATTGATTTGTTCACTTGACAGAGTTCAAGGAGTCCAACAGTAGCTGCACTGCACTGGAGAGGCTGAGAATCCAGGGAACTGCTCAGTCCACAAGGCTGGATGTCTCAGTAGTCCTAATCTGGTGCTGAAGGCACGATGGATTCCAGGAGATCTGCCAGTCTCAGTACATGCTGGGATCCGTAGGGTTGATCACAGCAGCAAGACAAACTCACCAGTGAGAGAGAGGTAAGCTGCAGGAAAAGAGGGACCAGATACCTCTGGCATGGCCTTTAATACTTCCTGCCAACAGAAGGTAACACCCACATTTGGGGTGGGCCGCCTGGGTTGAGGTAGTCCAATCCGAAGATCCTTTTTCTCTTATTTGTTCCTTAGTCCAGTCGAGTTGACACCCAGGATTAACCATCACAAGTCCACCCTTTGTCAACTTGACACCCAATAAATACCCTATCCTTATGTTATGCTTAAATGTCAATTGTGAACAATGGCAAGGTCATAATTCCACCTAACAAGTTATAAGTGTCTCATGTGTAATATCAAAGCATTATATCTTTTTTTTTTTTTTTTTTTTTTTTTGGTCTTTCGAGACAGGGTCTCCCTGTAGCCCCAGCTGTCCTGGAACTCACGTTGTAGACCAGGCTGGCCTTGAACTCACAAAGATCCGCCTGCCTCTGCCTCCCAAGTGCTAGGATTAAAGGCGTGCGCCACCACGCCCGGCGCATTATATCTTAGAGTGAACACTTAGTCCTTCAGTATCTAATAACCTAAATATGACAACACTTAACACTTATCTCAGTTGCACATTCAAAAGGGAACAACACAAGTATCTGCTTAATATACGTATATATATTAACAAGCAGATTCTTAACCAAATAGGACAAAAGCTAATATCTATTATAATCCATGTTTCTGCAACTGGTCCTGTGGCCTCAGCTGATATTTATCACTATCTTCTTCTACTACCCATCTATATTTCGTCCACCATCAGCAAGCACCTCTGCAGGACTTGGCTCTTTCCCTGGAGGAGTGACCCATATCTTCATCCCTGAAGGGTCTGGGCCATTTAATGTCCTGTCTGGTTTCGGTTGTTGGAGTTTCCCATTGACCTTAATCATAGGACATGGTAGCACCAGAAAGTGCCCTACAGCATCTCCTGCCTTCAAGACATAATTTTCCTTGCCCCCATTGTGGAGAAAAAGTCCAATTTCCCCCTGGAAGTCTAGATCAATCACTCCTCCTACTACTGCTATTCCTTGCTTAGCCTGTTGGCTTAAGGGCAGTAGAAGCCCAAAGTGGCCAGTTAGCTTCCAGTTCAATGGAAAGTTTGCTGTGTCTTCTGGCAAAAGCACTCACCCTTTGGAGCCAAAACTTCTAGACCAGCAGAATGGAAGATCGTGGGTACAGGAAGCAAAAATTTTCCTACTGGGTCACTATGGATGATAGTGAGTGGAATCACTCCCACTTCCACCCCTTGGTTCCTGGACCCATGAATTCTGGCTATAGGAGAAACAGTACCATATACTGGGCTCTGATTCAAAGCATATACTGCCTGCTGGAGAACCTTGCCCCAGTCCTCCAGGGTATTGCTACATAATTGGCACTGTAACTGTGTCTTCAAGAGGCCATTCCATTGTTCTATCAAGCCAGCTGCTTCTGGGTGGTGGGGAACATGGTAAGACCAGTGGATACCATGACCGTGGGCCCACTGTCACACATCTTTGGCTGTGAAGTGAGTTCCTTGGTCAGAAGCGTTGCTGTGAGGAATACCTCAATGGTGGATAAGGCATTCTGTAAGTCCCTGGATGGTAGTTTTGGCAGAAGCATTACGTGCAGGAAAGGCAAATCCATAACCAGAATAAGTATCTATTCCTGTAAGAACAAAACGCTGTCCCCTCCATGATGGAAGTGGTCCAATGTAGTCAACCTGCCACCAGGTGGCTGGCTGGTCACCCCGGGGAATAGCACCATATCGGGGGCTCAATGTTGGTCTCTGCTGTTGGCAAATCTGGCACTCGGCAGCAGCTGTAGCCAGATCAGCCTTAGTGAGTGGGAGTCCATGCTGTTGAGCCCATGCATAACCTCCATCTCTGCCACCATGACCACTTTGTTCATGGGCCCATTGAGCAACAACAGGGATAGCTGGAGAAAGAGGCTGACTATCCACAGAACGAGTCATCCGATCTACTTGATTATTAAACTCATCCTCTGCTGAGATCACCTTTTGATGAGCATTTACATGAGACACAAGTATCTTCACATCCTTTGACCATTCAGAGAGCTCTATCCACATACTTCTTCCCCAAATGTCTTTCTCACCAATTTTCCAGTCATGCTCCTTCCAAGTCCCTGACCATCCAGCCAAACCATTGGCTACAGCCCATGAATCAGTATATAATCGAACCTCTGGCCATTTCTCCTTGCAGGCAAAATGCACAACCATGTGCACTGCCCGAAGTTCTGCCCACTGTGAAGACTTTCCTTCACCAGTGTCCTTTAGGGTTGTTTCAGAAATTGGCTGTAATGCTGCAGCTGTCCACCTCTGGGTGGTGCCTGCATAGCGTGCAGAACCATCAGTAAACCAGGCCCTAGTCTTCTCTTCCTCAGTCAACTGATCATAGGGCAAACCCCATGAAGCCATAGGTGCATGCTTAAGCCCAGGAGACATTGTAACAGGAGTGGGAACCATAGGCATTTGGGCAACTTCTTCATGTAGCTTGCTTGTGCCCTCAGGGCCTGCCCGGGCCCTGTCCCGTATGTACCACTTCCATTTGACAATGGACTGTTGCTGTGCACGTCCTACTTTATGGTCTGGTGGGTCAGATAACACCCAGCTCATGATGGGCAGCTCAGGTCGCATGGTGACTTGGTGGCCCATTGTCAAACGTTCAGTTTCCACTAAGGCCCAATAGCAGGCTAAGAGCTGTCTCTCAAAAGGAGAATAGTTGTTTGCAGATGAAGGTAGAGCCTTGCTCCAAAATCCCAAGGGCCTCCGCTGTGATTCCCCTATGGGAGCCTGCCACAGACTCCAGACAGCATCTCTATCTGCCACTGATACCTCAAGCACCATTGGGTCTGCTGGATCATATGGCCCTAGGGGCAGAGCAGCCTGCACTGCAGCCTGGACCTGTTGAAGAGCCTTTTCCTGTTCCAAGCCCCACTCAAAGTTTGCTGCCTTACGAGTCACCTGATATATGGGTCGTAGTAACACACCCAGATGAGGAATGTGCTGCCTCCAGAATCCAAAAAGACCCACCAGACGTTGTGCTTCTTTCTTGGTGGAGGGAGGGGCCAGGTGCAACAACTTATTCTTTACCTTAGAAGGAATGTCTCTGCATGCTCCACACCACTGAACTCCTAGAAACTTCACCGAGGTAGATGGCCCTTGAATTTTAGTTGGATTTATTTCCCATCCTCTCATGCGCATATGCTTTACCAACAAGTCTAGACTAGCTGCTACCTCCTGTTCACTGGGTCCAATCAACATAACATCATCAATATAGTGGACCAGTGTGATATTTTGTGGAAGAGTCAGGCGATCAAGATCCCTTCTAACTAAGTTATGGCACAACGCTGGAGAGTTAACATACCCCTGAGGTAAGACAGTAAAGGTATACTGTTGGCCTTGCCAGCTGAAAGCAAATTGCTTCTGGTGGTCCTTATGAACCGGTATTGAGAAAAAAGCATTGGCCAGATCAATAGCTGCATACCAGGTACCAGGAGACATATTAATCTGCTCGAGTAAGGACACCACATCTGGTACAGCGGCTGCAATTGGTGTCACTACTTGGTTGAGTTTTCGATAGTCAACTGTCATTCTCCATGATCCATCTGTCTTTTGCACAGGCCAAATTGGAGAGTTAAATGGAGATGTGGTAGGAATCACCACCCCTGCATCTTTCAAATCCTTGATAGTGGCATTAATCTCCGCAATCCCTCCAGGGATACGATACTGTTTTTGGTTCACTATTTTCCCTGGTAGAGGCAACACCAATGGTTTCCATTTGGCCTTTCCAACCATAATAGCCCTNAATTCATATGGAAACAAAAGGCCCCAAATAGCCAAAAACAACCCCTCGAGTGAAAAGAGAAATACAAGGGGGATTTCTATACCAGACATCAAAACTACAGGGTATAGTCATTAAAAAAAAAACAGCCTGGTACTGGGCACAAAAACAGCCTTTGTAGACCAATGGAACAAAACTTGAAGATCCAACTTGAGCACATAACAAATTTTCAGCACCTTACATTTGACAAGGGGGCCAAAAAGACTCAATGGAGGAAAGACAGCATCTTCAGCAAATGGTGTTGGCACAATACTGGATCACCTGTAGAAGATCTCTGGTTACGACAGAGTTCTGAGGGATTTTCTTTATCTAGAGGTAACAATCTCTCTCACCTCAGCAGAGAATCCACACCCTGCAGATCCCTCCTCCCCCCTGTGTCTGAGGAAAACTAATCTCCCACTCCCAGTGAAAGCTGTATGTCCCTCAGACCCAGTAATTGTTGCCCTAGACTATAACCGGATTCAAGAGATATAAGCAAGCCCCTACGGTGAGATAGAAAGTGTGGTCTACACCACTAAAGAAATTAATGAGTTGCTGATTCATTCCAGCATAAGCTTAACGAATGTGTGTGGGAATGGATTTTAAGGAGTGTGGGATAATGGTGAAGGAATATAAAATGGATCAGACTGATGTTTATCGATATGAGCCCACGGTAGTATGAGAGTGAGAGTACTCTAGGTATAAGCCATGGAAGCCGGCTGATGAGCAGTTAAAAAAAGCGGTTGTAAACAAAAAAATAATAAAAATAAAATAAAAAAAATTTTGAGAGATGGCCTAGTGGTTTAAGAGTGCTGACTGCTCTTGCAGGAGGACCGAGTCCCAATCCCAGCACTCACATTGGGTGGCTGAGAACCATCTTTGAACTCCAGTTTCAGGGGAATCTGACATCTTCTTCTGACTTCCTCAGCATTGCATTACACGAGGGTCACAAACCTACATGCAGAACAACCATACATACAAAAAATAAATAAATAAAAAATTTTTTTAAAAGTGTTAAAAGTTTACTTGAATGGTTGGCTGATGTATTTATTAAAACATGGCCTACAACAGCGAGTTAGAGATGCCTGATATTCTTGGCTTAGTATTGATGAAGGGATTGTGAGGGTCAGGCAGATGGATGCGAGTGGTTCGAAGTGTAAAAACCACATTCTCCACAATGTGAGGACCCAGAGACATGCCTTTCACTGAGTTTATAAGATGGAAAGTACTGAGAGAACACCAAACATTTGAAGAGCTTTGTTTTGCTCTATTTCTTATGCCAGATATTACAGTTAGAGAAGTTGTTGCTCACTTGCATAAATTAAATGTACACATAATATTTTAACAGGACCTCAGGGTAGGCATCAGATGGCAGCACTGAATCGCAAAGGCCAGATGAGCATAGTTACTCTGTAGTATAAAGACACTAAATGGGCGGCAAAGGCAAAACAATGACTGTAATGCTCGCATGACCCAAATGGATCTTTGGAACTGGCTAATATCATGCGTTCCCAGGAACCAAATACATAAAGAAGCCTCTGTATTAGTCAGGGTTCTCTAAAGAAACAGAAGAAATAGGACGAATATATAGCTAATACAATTTATTGATTTTCTCACTTGACAGAGTTCAAGGAGTTCCAACAGTATAGCTGCATGCAGCGGAGAGGCTGAGAATCCAGGAACTGCTCAGTCCACAAGGCTGGATGTCTCAGTAGTCCAAATCTGGTGCTGAAGGGCGTGGATTCCAGGAGATCTGCCACGATTCTCAGTACGCTGGGATCCGTAGGGTTGATCCACCAGCAGCAAGACAAACTCACCAGTTGAGGAGAGAGAGGTACTGCAGGAGAAGAAAAAAGGACCAGATACCTCTGGCATGGCCTTTAATACTCCTGCCCAACAGAGGAACACCCACATTTGGGGTGGGCCGCCTGGGTGAGGTGCCAATCCGAAGATCCTTTTTCTCTTTTTTGTTCCTTAGTCAAGCGAGTGACACCCAAGGATTAACCATCACAAGTCCACCCCTTGTCAACTTGAACACCCAATAAATACCTATCCTTATGTTATGCTTAAATGTCAATTGTGAACAATGGCAAGGTCATAATTCCACCTAACAAGTTATGGTGTCTCGTGTAATATCAAGCCCTTATATCTATTTTTTTTTTTTTTTTTTTTTGGTCTTTCGAAGACAGGGTCTCCCTGTTAGCCCCAGCTGTCCTGGAACTCTCGTTGTAGACCAGGGCTGGCTTGAACTCACAAAGATCCGCCTGCCTCTGCTCCCAAGTGCTAGGATTAAGCGTCGCACCACCGGCCGGCCGCATTATATCTTAGAGTGAACACTTAGTCCTTCAGTATCTAATAACCTAAATATGACAACACTTAACACTTATCTCATTGCACAATCAAAAGGGAACAACACAAGTATCTGCTTAATATACGAACATATTAACAAGCAGATTCTTACCCAAATAGGACAAAAGCTTAATATCTAATATAATCCATGTTTCTGCAACTGGCCCCATGGCCTCAGCTGATATTTATCACTATCTTCTTCTACTACCCATCTATATTTCGTCCACCATCAGCAAGCACCTCTGCAGACTTGGCTCTTTCCCTGGAGGAGTGACCACATATCTTCATCCCTGAAGGGTCTGGGCCATTTAATGTCCTGTCTGGTTTGTGTTGTTGGAGTTTTCCCATTGACCTTAATCATAGGAACATGGTTAGCACCAGAAGGTGCCCTACAGCATCTCCTGCCTTCAAGACATAATTTTCCTTGCCCCCATTGTGGAGAAAAAAGTTCCAATTTCCCCCTGGAAGTCTAGATCAATCACTCCTCCTACTTACTGTTATTCCTTGCTTAGCCTGTTGGGCTTAAGGGCAGTAGAAGCCCAAAGTGGCCAGTTAGCTTCCAGTACAATGGAAAGGTTTGCTGTTGTTCTTCTGGCAAAAGCACTCCCCTTTGGAGCCAAAACTTCTAGAAACATACACAATCGTGGGTACAGAAGCAAAAATTTCCTATGGGTCACTATGGATGATAGTGAGTGGAATCACTCCCACTTCCACCCCTTGGTACCTGGACCCATGAATTTCTGGCTATAGGAGAAACAGTACCAAATATGGTGCTCTGTCAAAGCATATACTGCCTCGCTGGAGAACCTTGCCCCAGTCCTCTCAGGGTATTGCTTACATAATTGGCACGTGAACTTTGTCTCAAGAGGCCATTCCATTGTTCTATCAACAGCTGCTTCTGGGTGATGGGACCATGGTATAGACACAGTGGATACCATGACGTGGGCCCACTGTCCACTTTCTTTGGTCTGTGAAGTGGTTCCTTGGTCAGAAGCGTATGCTGTGAGGAATACCTATGGTGGATAAGGGCATTCTGTAAGTCCTGGATGGTAGTTTTGGCAGAAAATTACGTGTAGGAAAGGCAAATCCATAACAAGAATAAGTAATATCTTCCTGTAGAACAAAACGCTGTCCCCTCCATTATGGAAGTGGTCCAATGTAGTCAACCTGCCAACCAGGTGCTGGCTGGTTACCCCGGGAATAGCACCATATCGGGGGCTCAATGTTGGTGTCTGCTGTTGGCAAATCTGGCACTCGGGAGCATCTGTAGCCAGACTCGCCTTAGGAGTGGAAGTCCATGTTCTAGCCCATGCATAACCTCTCTGCCACCATGACCACTTTGTTCATGGCCCATTGAGCAGCAACAGGGATAGCTGGAGAAAGAGCTGATATCACAAAATGAGTCATTCGATCTACTTGATTATTAAACTCATCCTCTGCTGAGATCACTTTTGATGAGCATTTACATGAGACAACAAGTATCTTCACATCCTTTGTCCTATTCAGAGAGCTCTATCCACATCCTTCTTCCCAAATGTCTTTCTCACCAATTTTCCAGTCATGCTCCTTCAAGTCCCTGACCATCCAGCCAAACCATTGAGCTACAGCCCATGAATCAGTATATAATCGAACTCTGGCCATTTCTCCTTCCAGGCAAAAAGCACAACCATGTGCACTGCCTGAAGTTCTGCCCACTGTGAAGATTTCCTTCACCAGTGTCTTTAGGTTGTTTCAGAATATGGCTGTAAAGCTGCAGCTGTCCACCTCTGGTTGGTGCCTGCTAGCGTGCAGAACCATCAGTAAACCAGGCCCTAGTCTTCTCTTCCTCAGTCAACTGATCATAGGGCAAACCCCATGAAGCCATAGGTCATGCTTAAGCACAGAGGAATTGTAACAGGAGTGGGAACCATAGCATTTGGGCAACTTCTTCATTTGCTTGTTTGTGCCCTCAGGGCCTGCCCGGCCCTGTCCCGTATGTACCACTTCCATTTGATAATGGACTGTTGCTGTGCCATCGTACTTTATTGTCTGGTGGGTCAGATATCACCCACTCATGATGGGCACTCAGGTCCATGGGCTTGGTGGCCCATTGTCAACTTCAGTTTCCACTAAGCCCAATAGCAGGCTAAGAGCTGTCTGTCAAAAGAATATTGTTTGCTGATGAAGTGAGAGCTTACTCCAAAATCCAAGGGCCTCTCCTGTGATTCCCCTATGGGGGCCTGCCACAGACTCCAGACAGACATCTCTATCTGCCACTGATACCTCAAGCACCATTGGGCTGCTGGATCATATGGCCTTAGGGGCAGAGCAGCCTGCACTGCAGCCTGGCTGTTGAAGAGCCTTTTCCTGTCCAAGCCCCACTCAAAGTTTGCTGCCTTCCGAGTCACCTTGGATACTGGTTCTGAGTTGACACTGATCCGAGGAGACCCTAAAAAGC
Source organism: Rhizomys pruinosus (assembly GCA_009823505.1). Taxonomy (NCBI): domain Eukaryota; kingdom Metazoa; phylum Chordata; class Mammalia; order Rodentia; family Spalacidae; genus Rhizomys; species Rhizomys pruinosus. The sequence continues at coordinate 3,918,918 of VZQC01008050.1, read as the reverse complement.
ATTGTGAGCCCTCCAGTTAAAGTAGGGGACTATGGAGGTCAAGTGATAAATGCAGTTTTGGCTGAAGTCCAACTCACAGTGGGCCCAGTGAGTCCCAGAATCATCCTGTGGGTATTTCCCCAGTCCCAGAATGTATAATAGGGAATAGGATTAGAAAGTTGGCAGAATCCCCATATTGGTTCCCTGACCTTGGAGTGGGGCTATTATGGATGGAAAGGCCAATGGAAACCATTTGGCTGTTGCCTTTACCAGGGAAAATAGTGAACCAAATCAGTATCATGTCCCTGAGGGATTCAGAAATTAGTGCTACCACAAGGATTTGAAAGATGCAGGGGTGTTGATTCCTACCACATCTCCATAACTCTCCAATTTGGCGCTGTGCAAAGAGACAGATGGATCGCTGAAGAATTACAGTGACTATCGAAAACTAAACCAGTATGTACACCAATTGCAGCTGCTGCTACCAGATGTGGTGTCCTTACTTGAACAGATTAATATATCTCTGTGTTACCTGTATGAGTATTGATCTTGCCAATGCTTTCTTTCTCAATTGCTTGGTTCATAAGGAACACCAGGGAAAAGCCCCCCCCCAAATTTTTTACTTGTTTTCCGTTTTCAGCTGGCAAGGCCAACAGTATACCTTTACTGTCTTACCTCAAGGGTATGTTAACTCTCCAACCTTGTGCCATAACTTAGTTAGAAGGGATCTTGATTGCCTGACTCTTCCACAAAATATCACCCTGGTCCACTATATTGATGATGTTATGCTGATTGGACCCAGTGAACAGAAGGTAGCAGCTAGTCTAGACTTGTTGGTAAAGCATATGCACTTTATGATCCCCCCATAGGGGAATCACAGTGGAGGCCCTTGGGATTTTGGAGTAAGGCTCTACCTTCATCTGCAGACAACTATTCTCCTTTTGAGAGACAGCTGTTAACCTGCTATGGGGCCTTAGTGGAAACTGAAAGTTTGACAATGGGCCAAGTCACCATGGGACCCCACCTGCCCATCATGAGTGGGGTGTTATCTGACCCACCAGACCATAAAGTAGAACATGCACAGCAGTAGTCCATTATCAAATAGAAGTGGTACATATGTGACAGGGCCCGGGCAGGCCCTGAGGGTGCAAGCAGCTACATAAAGAATTTGCCCAAACGTCTATGGTTTCCACTCCTGTTACAATGTGCTTAAGCATGCACCTATGGCTTCATGGGGTTTGCCCTATGATCAGTTGACTGAGGAAGAGAAGAGCCTGGTTTACTGATGGTTCTGCATGCTATGCAGGCACCACCCAGAGGTGGACAGCTGCAGCATTACAGCCTACTTCTGAAACAGCCCTAAAGGACACTGGTGAAGGAAATTCTTCACCGTAGGCAGAACTTTGAGCAGTGCACATGGTTGTGCATTTTGCCTGGAAGGAGAAATGGCCAGAGATTCGATTATATACTGATTCATGGGCTGTAGCTAATGGTTTGGCTGGATGGTTAGGGACTTGGAAGGAGCATGACTGGAAAATTGGTGAGAAAGACATTTGGGGAAGAAGGATGTGGATAGAGCTCTCTGAATGGTCAAAGAATGTGAAGATACTTGCGTCTCATGTAAATGCTCATCAAAAGGTGATCTCGGCAGAGGATGACTTTAATAATTGAGTAGATCAGATGACTCGTTCTGTGGATAGTCAGCCTCTTTCTCCAGCTGTCCCTGTTGTTGCTCAATGGGTCCATGAACAAAGTGGTCATGGTGGCAGAGATGGAGGTTATGCATGGGCTCGACATCATGGACTTCCACTCCCCAAGGCAGATCTGGCTACAGCTGCTGCCGAGTGCCAGATTTGCCAACATTGATCCCCTGACATGTTGCTATTCCCCAGGCTGACCAGCCAGCAACCTGGTGGCAGGTTGACTATATTGGATGACTTCCATCATGGAAGGGGCAGTGCTTTGTCCTTACAGGAATAGATACTTATTCTGGTTATGGATTTGCCTTTCCTGCACATAATGCTTCTGCCAAAACCACCATCCAGGGACTTACAGAATGCCTTATCCACCATTGAGGTATTCCTCACAGCATTGCTTCTGACCAAGGAACTCACTTCACAGCCAAAGAAGTGCGACAGTGGACCCATGGTCATAGTATCCACTGGTCTTACCATGGTCCCCACCACCCAGAAGCAGATGGTTTGATAGAATGATGGAATGGCCTCTTGATGACACAGTTACAGCATCAATTAGGTAGCAATACTCTGGAGGGCTGGGGCAAGGTTCTCCAGCAGACAGTATGTGCTTTGAATCAGCACCCACTAAATGGTACTGTTTCTCCTATAGCCAGAATTCATGGGTCCAGGATCCAAGGGGTGGAAGTGGGAGTGATTCCACTTACTATCACCCCTAGTGACCCAGCAGGAAAATTTTTGCTTCCTGTACCACAACCTTGCATTCTGCTGGTCTAGAAGTTTTGACTCCAAACAGGGGAATGCTTTTGCCAGGAGATACAGCAAACATTCCATTGAACTGGAAGCTAAGACTTCCTCCTGGCCACTTTGGGCTTCTACAGCCCTTAAGCCAACAGGCTAAGGAAGGAATAACAGTAGTAGGAGGAGTGATTGGTCCAGACTACCAGGGGGAAATTGGCTTTTTCTCCACAATGGGGACAAGGAAGATTATATCTGGAAGACAGGTGATGTTGTAGGGTGCCTCTGGTGCTACCATGTCCTATGATTAAGGTCAATGGGAAACTCCAACAACCTAAACCAGACAGGACAACAAATGGCCCAGACCCTTCAGGGATGAAGGTATGTGTCGCTCCTCCAGGAAAAGAGCCAAGACCTGCAGAGGTGCTTGCTGATGGTGGAAGAAATACAGAGTGGGTAGTAGAAGAAGGTAGTCATAAATATCAGCTGAGGCCATGGCACCAGTTGCAGAAATGTGAATTATAATAGATATTAACTTTTGTCCTATTTGGTTAAGAATGTGCTTGCATATATATATATATATAAAGCAGATACTTGTGTTGTTCCCTTTTGAATGTGCAACTAATATAAGTGTTAACTGTTGTCATATTTAGGTTATTAGATACTGAAGGACTAAGTGTTCCTCAAGGACATTACCACCTACTCTAAGATATAATGCTTTGCGATTGCACGTGGGACACTTATAACATGGTAGGTAAAATTATGACCTCGCCATTGCTTGCAATTGACATTTAAGCATAACATAAGGACAGGCTACTTATTGGGTGTAAAGTTGACAAGGGGTGGACTTGTGATGGTTAATCCTGGGTGTCAACTTGACTGGACTAAGGATGAACAAATAAGAGAAAAAAGATCTTCAGATTGGACTACCTCAACCTGGATGGCCCACCCCAAATGTGGTTGTTACCTTCTGCAGGCAGGCAGTATAAAAGGCCATGGCAGAGGGAGCTGCTCCCTTTTTTCCTACAGCTTGTCTCTCTCACTGGTGAGTTTGTGTTGCTGCTATGATCAACCCTTCAGATCCCAGCGTGTACTGAGACCAGCAGATCTCCTGGAATCCATCAGGCTTTCAGCACCAGATTGGCACTACTGAGACATCAAGCCTTTCAGACTGAGCAGTTCCCTGGTTTCTCAGCCTCTCCAGTGTGGTGTGGCTATTGTTGGACTCCTTGAGCTCTGTCACATGAGCAAATCAATAAATTTGTATATAGCTATATATTCATTCTATTGATTCTGTTTCTTTAGAGAACCCTGACTAATACAGATACTAAATGCCTGAGATGGTGTGGGGAAAGGGGAACACTCATCCACTACTGGTGGGAATGCAAACTTGTACAACCACTATGGAAAGCAGTATGGAGAACCCTTAAAAGACTCAAAATGAGCCTATCACCTGACCCCACCATACCACTTCGGGCTATATATCCATTGGACTCTTCCAACCACAAAGATATATGTACAGCCATGTTTATCGCAGCTCTCTTCACAATAGCAAAGACCTGGAACCAACCCAAGTGCCCCTCAACCTACGAGTGGGTAGAGAAAATGTGGTACATATACACAATGGACTTCTATGCATTAGTAAAGAAAGATGTCACCATGAAATTTGCAAGTAAATGGATGGAACTAGAAGATTTTATGGTAAATGAAGTAACACCAGCCCAGAAAAACAAAAGATGAATAGTATTCCTCATCTGTGGTTGCTACCACCAAGTACATAGTTGTAAGACAAACTGAGCAACGTTAATGTTATATTCCTCATGACCTAAAGACAACTGTGCTCTTGCATTGTGAATCCCTAAACAGGTTCTAGAGCTGACCTAACATTTATTTTCAGACCTTGGGTTTTTGGTACATAATGGAGGGTATGTGTGCATCTTTTAGAGTAACATGGGATTAAAATGGAAAGATGTGAATCAAGAAATATGATATGGAAATAACATACGGTTTGTTTCCAAAGGATACAATTTTAATATAGGTGCAATGTAATAGACTGGTGAAACTTAGCCTTTCTGGGTGCTTAAAGATCATACTTAATGCCCATACCAATTTGGCTGAGGGACCTAAGGGATAACTTTGTTCCTCAGAAGTCAACTAAGTCTTAGGGGATTATGCATGGGGGCTTCGCTTGAAATGTCCTGCAAATGTGGGTCACCAGTCTTCCTGTTCAGGGAGGTCTTGGAGAGTCACTAATGGGACTTCAGCCAGTGTCCAGTCTTTAAAGAGGAAAGTCTGCTCATACTTCAGAAAAGGAAGCCTGGTGTAGCAAGACCTGATTTTTTTCCTCTAGTGGATGGAACTGGTAAATGAAAAGCTGAAAGGAGCAAGGTGCTCCTACCCCCAAAAAACCTCAAGAGACCCCTGAGGACCAGATCCTCAACTGACCTTGAGAAAACAAAAACGTTGGTTAATCTGGGCTAACTCTGTGGATTTAAGCATCCAAAAGGAAAGTATAACCAGATTTAAATAATCAGTAAGACTAGAGAAACTATACTGAAGACATGGAACTTGAGATCTTAGTAAAGATACAAAAAGAGAGAGTACTGTTTTTTTGGCCTGTTTTCAATTCTTACTGGCAAGTGCATCAACTGCTTGGCTGCCACCGCTTTTGGCATTCCTCAAAGACATGAGACACAGCTTTTTAACCTTCCAATATTGACTGAGGACTCATGTCTCTCCAAGAATCCTCCAAACCTTCAATGCCAGATGGGGACTACTGAGATATCCAGCTTGTGGACTAAACAGCTAAGGGGATGTCAGCCTCGTCAGAATATAGACTGCCATTGTTGGACTACCTGGGCTGTATCATGGAGGCCAGTGCAGGAGAATTGAGACAGGACATATGCTTACTTGCCTTCATTTGGGGGACCATGAGAGGAAAAGACCCCAATGTGGAGCAAAAGTGCAGGATTGATAGTTGTTTGGGATTGCCAAGGAGGAAACTTTGAGCACTTCCTTAAGGAAAATATAACATCTTTTAGGAAAAAAAGTCCTCCAATTCAAGTGATATGTGTATGGAGAGAATGACAAAAGAACTGAAATAAACTCTGAAAAGACTCAGAAAAAGATACAGGACATGTATGGCAGAGTGCAGGGTCTCAGGTGGGATGGAGGGACATGGAAAGGGAAGCAATTTTAGATTCAATTGAGAAATGATGTATGACCTATGGAAAAAGTTTAATAACAATAAAAAAGATTATATAAAATGAATTGCTATAATCTGGATTAAATGTTCTATATCCAAAATTGGATGCATTTTTCAGTATCAGTGCATTGTCCTCGAAGGCACATTATTTCATAAAACAGAATTCAGACTTCTCTGGGAATACAAGAAAAGATGTATGGAGTTTCTGACTTCTTTCTATGATTCCAGGGCAGTTACTATGAATCATCTGACTATAGCATTCTCTGAATCTATAAATCTTTTCCCCAAAGACCCTCTTTTATGTTTTTTTTTAAGTAACAATTTTTTGGTCTTTTTGAGACAGGGTCTCCCTGTAGCCTCAGCTGTCCTGGAACTCACTCTGTACATCAGGCTGGCCTTGAACACACAAAGATTCGCCTGCCTCTGCCTCCCGAGTGCCAGGATTAAAGGCGTGCACCACCACACCAGGCAAGTAGAAATTTTTTAATCTATTAAAATTCTTCTATTCCTTAAAGAGCAGTCAGAAAGCAGCCAGAATGTTTCCACAGTGTAGAGAAGTACCTAAATAAATCAGAACCTTGACGAAACCTATTTCGGTTTCAGGCAGAGCTTGACATGGTTGACTTTGTTTGTTTTTTTCCTATGTATCTTAAGAATAATTGTCCAGGTAATAAAAGGTCTTTTCTTAGCCGGGCATGCACACACCTTTAATCCCAACACTTGGGAGGCAGAGGCAGATGGATCCCTGTGAGTTCAGGCCTGGTCTACAGAGTAAGTTCCAGGCCAGCTGGGGCTACTGGGAGACCCTGTCTCAAACCCCACCCCCAAAAATGTCTGTTCTTGACATCTCCACTGCAGCTTATGGATCATGTGTTTATTCACACTTTCTTTTTGAAAAATGATCTCTGGCATGTATTCACCATTTGTTCTTAAAATAAAGGTTCCAAATCAATTTTAAAATGTGTCAATAGTCTTTTAATCCTCTAAACACTTACCTTTAAAAACTTCCCAATAGCAAATACTAACCTTCACGGCCTAGGCTGAAGAGTTTAAGGGTTTCCATGTGTCTGGAATATCCTATATTTTTCTCTTCCTCATCTTAGCCACAGCATTCTTCCCCTGGCAGGGGACACCATGACATCACACACCATCACTACCTCATCTTCCAGAACTGTCAAGCTAAACAATGTCAAAGCTGGGCAGAGAATGACTCAGGGAGATGCCAGCTGATCTAGGGATTCCATCAAGGGACCAGAATCCAGAACTCCAAAAGTATTGGAATTAAAAGGTGAAAGGAGATACAGAAAGGAAAGCAGAAAGGAAGGAGTTGCCAAGTCCTCCAGTCCCAGGTCCCCTGGCAGCCAGCAGGGCATACACTGATCTTCAATCTTCCCCAGAGACCTGCCTGATACAGACTTTTTTAAAATTCTGGCCATCAACAACAGTAATGCAACTTTTTGTGTTTACTTTTTTCTTCCCATCTGCCATGCCTGGTTTTTTCTTTCCTTTTCCCTTGCAAGGTATTTTACATCTCAGAAAAAGGTTAGCACACAAAACTTCACAAGGTGGGCTCTGTGTTTTGCAAAACTAGGACTTAGATGCCATTTTTGCTAGATACTATTTAATGTTTTCAGTATCTCTGTATCTTTCCCAGCATCTAGGAGAGCACAAAATATCTACTAAGTTCCAAAACAAACTAACATTTTAGCTGGACTATCACCTTTAAAAAAAAAGTAGATAAAGGGGTATTTGCTATGAACACCCAGAAAGTGTGCATATTGGCACCAGTGTGTTCTTCTTGGACAGAGTCCATCACAGAGAATATTTAAATGCCATCTGAAATAGTTTCAGAATGAAAGAATGAATGATTTTTTAGTTCCAGAACAGAAACATCAACTTCTATTTGTAACTCTTGGTTGTTACTACTGTTTCTCCCAAGCTATGAAAACATTGAACTAGAACTAAATGGTTACTAGGCATTTGTACATCTGTATAAAGTTTGTTTTTATGGAGCTTTTCTTCCCCTGAAGGCTCAAGCATCGACAGCCATTTTTATATATGCCAAAGTGCAAATTCCTTCACCCAAGCCACTTCTCAGTCTCTGAGCTTGACTTAAAGCTAGGTCTTGCAAAATAACTATTGACAAAGTTCTTTGCAGTTCAGTTTCCAAATACTTTTATTCAACTATCTCTTTACTTTGATTTTGATTTTTCAAAGGCAGAGACTGAGATTCAGAGATTAATCAAGACCATACACAATAAAGAGGCAAGATTTCAACATGAAGAGTGAAACTCTGAAAGTTGCTTTTCTGATCCCAATAAGATTCCATTCATCCCTTTGAGGCCCTTTGGGAAAAAGGAAATCTTCTAAAGGTTAACGTTGGCCAACCACATTCCCTCTATAGGGAAGATTCTAGGATATCATGTGACCATTCAATGAAAAAGGAACAGCGGAATGGAAGAGAATCTCATGAAGGGAAATGGGTCTCATGAAACTCTTCCCATGAGGCCAGAAGTGAAGGTGGGCAGTCAAAATAGAGAATTTGGGATATTTTAGGGGGGGTTGTTTTCTTAAGGTTTATTTTTTATTATGTATATTTGTGTGTGAGTGCGTGCACACATATGTGTATACACTTAAATACAGTGTCATCACAGACCAGAAGATGGCATCAGATCCCCTGGAGATAGAATTAGAGGCTGTTATGAGCCACCCTCCTTGGGTTCTGAGAACCAAACTTGGGTCCTCTGCAAGAGCAGTGCAAACTCTTAACCACTGAGCCATCTTTCCAGCCTTGAGAAATTTGTTATTATTTGTATTAATATAGCACAAGCTGCAAGTGGAACCAGCATGCTATAGAATTGGTATTAATAATGCTATATACAGGTTTGAGATGCAGTTCAGTGGTAGAGTACTTCCCTAACACATGTGAGCATCAATCTCCAACAATAAAACCTAGATTGGGAATTTATCATAGGTCCATACCCATGTTGAACCACAAGTGACTGCAAACCTTCACACCAGGTGGTAGGTTTCCTAGCAACATGTGCCTACCAAGAAACTGGGGACCACATGCTTCAGGGCCTGAAGATTGGAACTGAAGCAACAACTTATTGCAGAAGTTAATTTCATCATTTAAGTTGCTTGATAAAATGTAAGGAGTCAGTGAAGATAATTTTAGACCCAGGATAAAGGTAATCTTGGGACTGGAAACAGGTGGAGCCTTATGGGACTCAGTATGGATATTCTTCAAAAAGAACTCAAAATAGAGAGAGCTCAGTGGTTAAGAGCACAAACTGTTCTACTAGAGGACCTAGGATAGATTTCCAGCATTGTGTTGGGCAGGCTGTAACTCCAGCACTGAATTCACATACATAGACACACACATAATACACACAACTGAAAAGTAGTAAAAATAATTAAAAAAAATAAAAGTAGAACTACCAGAGATGGAGCCCAGGATCCCAGCACTCAAGATGCCTAAATGGAGCCTGTGATCCCAGTACTCAACACGCTGAGATTGAGCCCGTGATCTCAGCACTCAAGATGCCAAGATGGAGCTGGTGATCCCAGAACTTTTTGGAGCTCGTGATCCCAGCACTCAAGACATTGAGATGGAGCTGGTGATCCCAGCACTCAAGATGCTGAGATGGAGCCCAGGATCCCAGGACTCAAGACATTGAGATGGAGCTGGTGATCCCAGCACTCAAGACTCCAAGATGGAGCCCATGATCACAACACTCAAGATGCTGAGATGGAGCTGGTGATTCCAGAACTTTGGGGAGAAAAAAATTTAAAGGGAACAACAACAACAGAAAGACTTGCTCAAAGAACTTACTCAAATACTAAGCTTTTGCATCAAAAAAGTTTTAAAAAATGACTTGAGAAAAAGATACAAGATAGGACAACATGTAAGGCAGAATGCATGAGTATGGGAGGGGGGAATAGATGGTGGGAAAGGCATAAACTTGATTAAGAAATATTGTATGAAATGCACAAAAGCTCAATAAAAAATTAAGGAAAATAAAGAACTACCATGCGACCCAGCTAAACCACTGCTGGGTCAAAAGACTCTAAAGTCAGCATAGCACAGAGGTGCTCAAGCATCTGTGTCTTTACTGCACTACTCACAATAGCTAAGATAGTGAGTCAACCTAATTGTCCATCAACAGATGAATGGATAAACGAAATGTGGTACATAAAATGGAGTTTTATGTAGCCATGAAGAAAATTGAAATCATGACATTTGCAGGACAAGAAATGAGATGAGAAATCAGGAAATGGGATAAATTAACTGGGAAAAAAAAAACAAATATCGTGTTTTTTCTCATGGATAATCTAGATTTAAAATGATATGTGTATTTGTACATGTATGATGTTTATATGTGTGCATAAATCACAAAACTACACAAGGGATCATGAAAAGGGAGGAAGAGATTTCATGGAAGGGAGAAAAGAAAAGCTAATGGGATAGGTGGCATAAGAAAGCAGGTGGTGAGGAGGAAAGGGAATTGGCAGGGGAGGACACAGAAAGAACTAATGAAAGCAAAGCGTAATGATATATAACTAGTAAATGCTACAGTAAAACACACTGTTTTGAATGCTAACCTAAAATTAATTTAGGGGCTCATCAGTTAAGAGCACATACTGACTTTGCAGAGGACCTGAGCTTGGTTCCCAAGCTTGGACTGATCTTGGGCAGCTTACAACTATCTATATAAGATAAAATACAATAAATCTGGAGAAAATAATTTTATTTTTTATTTTATTTTTTTCACATAAATTTATTTTTATTTTTTTAACAAATCTAGACCTGTGTTCCTGCCCATTCCCCCACCCCGCCAGAGCTCATGCATTCTGCCAAACATACTTTTCATCTCTTTCTCAGTCTTTCTCAATATTCTCCATGAGGAAGTTGACTGTTTTGAGCAGAAGTTCACTGTTTCAGTCAGTTCTTTGATGCAGTCCTTTCTGTTGTTGTTGTTGTTGTTGTTGTTTCCAATATGCATTACGCCCAAAAGATTTGGACAAAAGCTCAGGCAGGGGGCCCTACACAGAAATACTTACAACCTAGGTAAGTGGCACTAGCATCCTCCACAGATGAGGAATACCACTTGTCGTTTGTTTTTTCGGGACGGGGTTACTACTTCACTCAGCTGATGTCCTCTAGCTCCAGCCGGTTTCCTGCAAAGCTCATGATGTCCCACTCGTTCTTTATGCTGCAGAGAAATCCATTGTGTAGATGTACACATTTTCTCTAGCCACTCATCAGTGAGGGGCATTTGGGTTGGGGTTCCAGCTCCTTGCTAATTGTGAAGAGAGCTACAAAAAAAAGGAACGTGCAGTACTTCTGCGGTGGTTTGGTGAGTCTTGAGGGTACAGCCCAGGAGTGGTATGGCTGGTGGTGCAGGTTTTCAATCCCAAGTCTTCGAGGGTTCTCCAACTCTTTCCATAGTGGCTGTACATGAGTTACGTTTTTCCCCCAGCAGTGGATGAGTGTTTTCCCCTTTCTCCACAACCTCTCCAGCACTTGGTATCATTTGTTTTCTTGATCATAGCCAGTCTTATTGGGAGTAAGATGAAATCTTAAAAATCTTAAAGTGGTTTTTGATTTTCATTTCCTTAATGATTAGTGATGTTGAACACTTCTAAGGTGTTTTTTCTCTAGGACATCTCTAATTCCTCACTTGTAAAGTCTCTGTTTCAGCTCTTTCTCCATCTATGGAGTGGGTCCATTTGTTTTTCTTTTTATTTTGTTTTTTGAGTGTTTATATATTTTGGAAAATCAATGTTTTGTCAGATGTACTGCAGTGAAGATTTCCTCCACCTCTGGATTCTCTTCTCTTCCGTGATTGTTTCTTTTAATGTAAAGGAACTTTTGAGTTTAATGAGGTTCCCAATTTGTCAATTGTCAACCTAATTCTTGAGCAGCTGGTCTCTGATTTAGGAAGGCTTTTCCTACGCATATGTCTTGTAGTCCTGTGCCAACCTTTTCTTCTATCGCTCTCAAAGTTTGGGGTTTCACTTAGTCTTTGATTCCATTGGAGTTCCGTTTTTTTGTACAGGGTGAGAGGTGGGGTTTAATTTCATTCTTTCTACCAGTGGTGATCCAGTTTTGGTGCCAACATCAACTTGCTGAAGATTCTGTCTTTTCTCATTGATGTTTTCTGGCCCCCTTGTCATAATATGAGGTAGCTGAAATTGGATGTGCTACAGATTTGGATCATCGGTTTGTTCATTGGTCAACAGGTGTTTTTTTGTGCCAGTACCAGGCTGTTTTTATGACCATAGCCTGTAGTATGTTTTTGAAGTCTTGTATCGGAGTCCTCCCTGTGTAGCTTTTTCATTCAGGTTGTTTTTGGCTATTTGGGGTCTTTTGTTTTTCCAATGAATTTAAAAAACTTTTGTTTCAAGCCTGTGAAAAAAAACTCTGGGGATTTGATTGGAATTGCCATTAAATCTATGACAAGAGTTTCAGTAAAATGGAAAATTTTTACAATGTTAATTTTCCCAATCCATGAGCATGGGAAGGTTTTTAGAATCTTCTGATGTCCTTTTCAATTTCTTCTTAAAGGTTTTAAAATTTCTTGTGTAGAGATTTACTTTGGTTAGGTTTTGTTCCTAGGTATTTTTTGTTTGTTTGGGCTATTTTGAGGGGGAAGGTCTCTCTTGAATCTTCTTTTTCTTTCTCAGTTGCTTGTTCTTGGTGTTAAGAAAGACCATGATTTTTTTTATTTAATTTTTATTGCTGCTTTGGGTGCTTTCAACATCATTTTCCAATACAGCTCAGGCATATTTCCCTTCCTTCCCCCCCCCCCCTCCCATCCCAGATCATGCATTCTGCCATAATGTCCCTGCATCTTTCTCTCCAGTTTTTTTTTCATTTTAGCTAATAATTGGATAATCCATGAGTACAAGCATCCTTCATGCAAAAACCCAATCTGCAGGCTGTTGTGCCCAAACCCCACAGCCCCACCACCAGTGGGGGATGGCAGGTTGCTTGTTCAATCAAGTTGATCAAATGAACGTCCAAACTATATTGCTGTAATCTCACCATTCACCCCAATCCAACGTCTTTCCTTCTACCACCACCCCCTCTTCCGAAGATTGTTCCCTAGGCTAAGCAAAGGGACCACAGGGGGCCTGGAGCGATAGCCTAGCGGTAAAGAGCCACCGACTGCTCTTGCCGAGGACCCGGGTTCGATCCCCAGCACCCACATGGTGGCTAAAACCGTCTGTCACTCCAATTTCAGGAGAACTCCATTTCCCAGGGGAATCCGATGGGGGTGGGGGGGGGAAACCCCCCCCCTCTTCGACCCTCCGCGGCATGACGACACAGAGTGCACCAGACCTGCAGCCGGACAGTACACTCACACACTACCAAAAAATACATAAATTAAAAAAAAAAAACAGAAAAGGGACAAAGGTGGATGAGAAGCAAAACAGTCCCTCTCTGGAGTTGTTGCCTTGGACTCTGGTCAATTTCTGGATGTTTCCTTTCATGGGTGCTGACAGTTTGTCCAGGAGTAATCTTTCGATCCTACTAATGACGCAAACAAGCAATTCGATATATAGGTATTTAAGCGCCACTAATAGTTATGGCAGGTTACTTTGGCATAGACACATATGATTGGATGATATGTAATCCATGAATTACCTTTTTCCCCCCTGTTAAATATGGACAGGGTCTTACTGTGGCTTATCACATCTCTAACCTGTAGAGGATGTAAGCTGTGGGCATCAGCCATGGGTTAATTCCTCCAAGGAGAGAGCCAATAGCCAATTAGATTTGGGATATAACAGGACATGGCTGCCTCTGCTGCACAGTATTTCCAGGCAGGTGAGGTGTAGCTGGTGCTGCCGGTGGCGTCTTGCTTGAATCAGGGAGACCCGTATTTGACTTTATTGCGTTAGTGGCCTTTGGTAACACCCCTATGGCATTCCAGAGGCCCATCTGTACACTTGCCATGTGCGGTCTCAATACATTCCTCCCATGATAACGTCAGGTCTTCGGCAGGAGGGTCTTATCACCTCTCCCTCTGCAGGTATCCCAACTTAGAGGCCAAGGAGCCTTCATCTTTTGTGGGGGCTGGATCCCCTGGCCAACATCTCCCCGGTTAGACACATCCATTGCTGATGTCCGAGCCTGCATTACTATACTTTGCCTAATTGCATAGCCCAAGGACTTCAGTATTTCTTTGGTTCTGAACAGAGTATAATCTTTTCACAGTTCTTATGTCTATTAGTCAATTAACGAAGGCAATTTTACCAGTTTCATAAGAGATCCCTCTCTACTAGTTGTCTCAAAATTTACAGTTGGAGAACTGTAGATCATCATCATATTTCTCCTCGTTCTCTGGGGGGCAGGCAAGAAAGTCTCTCATATCAATGGCCCTTTGGGGCAACTAGAAGGTATAAGTTTCATTGGACTCATTATAAATAGTTGTTACATGTAGGATCCACAGACGGGTTCGATGTTTATGGCAAATTGAGGCTTTCTTCCTTCAATTTTCAGACGGGTCCACCTTTCAGTTGGCACTTTCTGTTACATCCTACTCAATGCAAAGCTGTATCTTTTCTTTCTCAGCCTCTAAGTTGGTGACATTTTGTCCTGTGGAACAAACAAATTCTTTTCCTGTAATTAGTTTTAAGATTTGCATTTGCCAAGGTTTTTGACGAAAAGGTTTCATGTCTGTCTGTCTCCCCCCCCCTTTTTTTAACCTGAGTCTCCAGAAGACCGTTGTATTATACATAACTAAAAGGTGTAACCAAGGCACAGATTTCATCAACTTCAACCATGTTGTTTTGCGGTGACTATATGATTAACTGGGAAGCAAACTTAATTTTTTCGTTAACTCATCTTAAAGAGAATGCTACAAGGTCGATACGTACAACAGAAAAATTACAGAGAACATGTGTATGTGCCATTCCCAAAAGTTATTACTCTACAGATTTTGTGTAAACAAATGTGGACAAACAGCAAATTATATTACATTTAACCTCAGCTGTCTTACCGTTTTTATCAGAGTCTGTAAAACCAATGTTGTTTTAATATACACATATTACTTTTACTAAGCCTAAAACACATGTATCCTGTGACAGTGTCTAGGCAAAATGGGTACTTGTTGAACTCATGTCACATTTAAATATATATTAATCGAATATTACACCCGTGTCCCCTCTCCCACCATCCCCTTCCCAATTCACCATTTCAGCCATTTTCTGATGCAGTCTTTCTGTTGTTGTTCTTTTACTATGCATCTCTCTCCCTGAGAAATATTTATATCTGGATTGTTGGTACTAAATAAACAAAACTCACCAAAAAAAACACCATCACATAGCATCCACATATGAGGGACACCATTTGTCGTTGTTTTTCTGGCACTGTTTTCACTTCACTTAACATAATGTCTTCCAGCTCCATCCATTTACCTGCAACGTTCATGATGTGTCCTCTTTACCGCTGCATAGAAACTCCATTGTATACATGTACCACATTTTCTCTATCCATTTCGTCAGTTGAGGGCACCTGGGCTGGTTCCAGCTTTTTGGTATGGTGAAAAGAGGGATGCAATAAACATAGCTGTGCATGTATCTTTGCAGAACGTTGTGTCTTGTGGGTATATACCCAGGAGTGTATGACTGGGTCAAATGGAAGACTATTTTGAGTTTTCTAAGGGTTCTCCACACTGACTTTCCATAGTGGCTGTACCAGTTTACATCCCACCAGCAATGGATGAGTGTTCCCCTTTCCCCTGCCCCTCTCCAGCACTTCGGTATCATTCGTGTTCCTGATCCTAACCAGTCTATTGTAGTAAGGTGAGATCTCAAAATGGTTTTTATTTGCATTCCTAATTTATAGTAGTTTTAATTGCATTTACTTAATTATCAGAGATGTTGAAACAGTTCTTAACAATGTTTCTCAGGCATCTCTCATTCCTCCTCTGTGACGTTTATTCAGATCTTGCTCCATCTTTTGAGTGATTCATTTTTTTCATTTCTTCTTTGTTTTGAGTCGCTTGTATACTCGGAAATTAATGCTTTGTCAAGATGTATCTGTGTGAAGGTTCCTCCCACTCTGTGGGTCTTCTCCTCATTCCTTTATTGCTTCTTTTGCTGTACCAGAAGCTTTTGAGTTTAATGAGTCTCATTTTCAATTGTCGATCTTATTTCTTGTGCAGCTTGCGGTTGATTTAGGAGTCCTTTCCTACACCTATGACTTGAGTCTGCTGCCAGCTTTCTCTTCTATCACCTCAGAGTTGGGGTTTCACGTTGAGGACCTTTGGTCCATCTGGAGTTGGCCTTTGTACAAGGTGAGAGGTAGGGGTTTAATTTCATTCTTCTACAAGTGGTGATCCAGTTTGCCAACACCACTTGCTGAAGATGACTGTCTTTCCTCCATGGTGTATTCTGGCCCCCTTGTCAAATATGAGGTGGCTGCATTGTATGAGCTCCAGGTTTGGATCTTCAGTTTTATTCCATAAAACTGGTCAACTGGTCTGTTTTGTGCACAGTACCAGGCTGTTTTTATGACTATAGCCCTGTAGTATACGTTGAAGTCTGGTATAGAGGAGCTCCCCCATGTATTGCTGCTTTCACTCAGGGTTGCTTTGGCTATTCAGGGTCTTTTGTTTTTCCAAATGAAATTGAGGATTTTTTTGCAAGAATGTGAAGAAAAAACTGTGGGGATTGGATTGGGATCGTAAAATGCTGTACCTCGTTTTGGTAGGATGGACATTTTACTATATTTATTTCCCCATCCATGAGCATGGGAGGTTTGTCCATCTTATGACGTCTTCCTCCATTTCCTTTTTTCAGGGGTTTAAAATTTTTGTTGTAGAGATCCTTGGTGTCTTTGGTTAGTTTGTTCCTAGGTATTTTAGTTTTTTGAGGCTATTGTGAGTGGGAAGGTCTCCTTGTATTCCTTCTTCAGGTGCTTGTTGTGGTGTAAAGAAAGGACTACTGATTTTTTTCTAGATTTATTTTTTATCCTGCCACTTTACCAAAGCTATTAAGCATTTCTAGAAGTTTTCTGGTGGTCACGTTGTTAGCATCTCTTAGGTAGACAATCATATCATCAGCAAAATAGGGATAGCTTGATTTCCTCTTTCCAATTAGAACTCCTTTAATTTCATTTTCTTGCCTTATTGCCCTCGGCACTGGTTTCGCGCACTATGTTGAAGAGGAGTTGTGACCAGGGGGCAGCCTGCCGAGTTCCTACCTTCAAGGGAACGCTTCTGTCATTTCCCCATTCGGGATGATATTGGCTGTGGGTTTCCTGTATATGGCTTTATTACATTGAGGCCTTTGATCCCTCCAGGAACCAATTCCCACAAGGACTTTCAACATGAAAGGGTGCTGGATTTTGTCAAAGGCTTTTCTCCGCATCAATTGAGCTGCTGTGTGTGTTTTTGTCCTTCAGTCCATTGATGTTTGATGATGTTTTATTGATTTTCGATGTTGAACCATCCCTGCATCTTTGTAATAAATCCAACTTGGTCATGGGGAATGATCTTCTTGATGAGTCCGTATCGATTTGCCAGGAAAATACTGTTTAGAATTTTGGCCATCTGTGTTCATTAGGGAGACGGGCTATCGTTCTCCTTTTTTGTTGTATCTTCCCTGGTTTTGGTCGTAAGCGCTAATGCTTGCTTCATAGAAGGATTCTGGAGAAGTCCCTCCGTTTGTATTTCCTTCTAAACAATTTAAGTGTCATGGTTGTAAGTCTTTTCGAAATATTTTTATAGAATTCTGATGTGAAAACATCGGGCCTGGAATTTTTTTGTTGGGAGCCTACTTATTACATCTTTGATTTCTTCCTGTACAATTGGTTTGTTTATGCCGTCGATCTCTTCTTGGTTGAGCTTGTGATTCCCGGACTCAGATTATTCCTTCATTTCTTCTCGGTTTTCAAAACTTAGTTAGAATATAAGTTTTGAAGTATTCCCCTATGGTAGTCTGGATCTTTTCTTTGTCTGTTGTGATGTTTCCCCTTTCGTCACAGATTCTATTGATTTGGAGTTTTTCCCTCTTTCTTTATGGTTAACTGGGCTAGAGGTCTGTCTATCTTGTTCATTCTTCAAAGAACAAATTGGTTTCATTGATTTTTGTATGGTTTCTTTGTTTCTATTTCATTGATCTCTGCTCTGATTTTGTTATTTCTTCTTGTCTGCTCCGTTTCGGTTCATTTGTGTTGTTTCTCGAGATTTTTAGCTGCAGTGTTAGGATCCTTCACTTGTGTTCTTTCTGTTTTTTTAATGTAAGCACTTAGAGCTATAAACTTCCCTCTTAGGACTGCTATTAAAGTGTCCCATAGATTTTGCTGTGTTGTTTATCACTGTCATTTCAGTTCCAGGAATGTTTTTTATTTCTTTCTTTATTTCTTTCCTTGACCCACTCATTATTCAGGAAGAGTGTTGTTTAGTCTCCATGTGTTCCGGTAGGCTGTATGGTTATTCTGGTGTTGCTATTGGAGCTTTATTGCAACTGTGGTCTGATAGAATGCCTGAGATTATTTCAATCTTTTCTATTTGTAAGTTTTTCCCTGTGTCCAGTATATGTTATATTTGAGAATGTTCCATGAGGTGCTGCGTAGAAAGTGTATTCTCTGGTGTTTGGGTGAAATATTCGTAGATGTCTGTGAGGTCCATTTGTGTATTGTGTCATTTAGTTAAGATATCTCTCTGTTTATCCTTTGTCCTGTAGACCTGTCTAGGGGACTTAATGGGGTATTGAAGTCCCCTAGTATTAGGGTGCTGGGGTTAATCTGTGCATTGAAGATCCTGAAGAATTGTCTTTATAAACGTTTGGTGCACGGTGTTTGGTGCATATATAATTTATGTTTGTGAAACTTTCATCGTCAAATTGTTTCCTTTAATAAAAGGATGTAATGGCCCTCCTTGTATCTTTTGATTTCTTTTGCTTTTAATCTATTTTGTCTGATATTCAGAATAGCAACACCTGCTTTCTTTGGTACCATTTGCTGGAGTCTCTCTTCCATCCTTCACTTAAGTTCGTGCCTATCCTTGAAATTGTAATGGGTTTTCTTGTAGACAGCATATAGATGGGTTTTGTTCCCATATCCATTTTCCCAGTTTATGCCTTTTGATTGGGGATGTTTAGCCCCCCTTAATATTTAAGGTTATAATTGAAAGATGGATGTTGCTTCCTTTCACTTTTTTATCCATTTGGGCTTCTAGCCCCTGATTTTGCTCCTATGGTTATGTTTATTAGTTTCTTTTCCCAAGTGTTTGAGGATTGTTGCTCCTTTCTTCTGCCCTCTTGAAAATTGCTTCAAGTATTTTATGAAGGATTGGTTTCCAGACATGTATTCAACCATCTTGTTTATGTCATGGAAGATTCTTTCTCTCTCCTTCAAGTATAGTCGACATTCTTGTAATATTCCCATATGATTTTGTGGATCTTCTCCTGTCTGTTGTGATATTTCCCTTTTCATCACGGGTTGTCTGATTGGGAGTTGTTCCTTCTTTCTTTTGGTTAAACTGTGCTAGAGGCTGTCTATCTTGTTTATTATTTAAAAGAACCAAACTTTTCTTTTTCATTGATTTTTTTTTTTTTTTTTGTTTATTTGGGGTTTTCTTTGTTTCTATTTCCTTGATTTCTGCTCTGATTTTTGTTATTTCTTCCTGTCGTTGTTTTTAGGGTTCAATTGCTGTTGCTTCTCAAGTGCTTTTAGCTGTAGGTGTTTAGATCACTCACTTGTGCTTTTCGTTCTTTTCTTACTGTAGGCACCCAGGCTATAAAATTCCCTCTTTTTTAATGGGATCCCATAGGTTTTGTTTTGTTGGATTGTCACTTGTCATTTAGTTCCATAATGCTTTTATTTTCTTTCTTTATTTCTTCCTTGACCATTCACTATTCAAGAGTGTGTTGTTTAGTCTCCATGTGTTTCTTGTAGGCAGGTGGCTGTGCTGGCGCTGATGTTGAGCTTTATTGCACTGTGGTCTGATAGAACGCATGAAATTATTTCAATCTTTTTGTAATTTGTTGAGTTTTTTGGCTCCCAGTATATTGTCGGTTTTGGAGAATGTTCTGTGCTGAGTAGAAGTGTATTCTCCGGTATTAGGATGGGAATATTCGATATAGGTCTATGAGCTCCATTTGGTGTATTCATATCATCAGTTCAGATGTCCTCTTGTTTATTCTTTGATCTGTGACCTATCCAACAGGCACTCAGTGTGGTATTGAAATCCCCTAATATGAGTTACTGGGGTTAGTCTGACTTGTGTCCTGGAGAATTTTCTTTATAAAGTTCGGTGCACCCAGAATTTGGGGCATATATATCCGTAATTGTGAAATCTTCTTGGTTGATTTTCCTTTGATAAGAACTGTCCTGCTTTCTTTGTTCTCTTCTGATTTTCTTTACTCTGAAAAGTCTATCTTGGTCGATATTAACATCGCAACAACCGCTTCTTTTGGTACCATTTCTTGGATATATTTTTTTCCATCCCTTCACTTTAAGGTGGGACTGTCTTTGAAAGTAAGATGTGTTTCTTGTAGGACAGCATATCGATGGATTCTGTTTCCTTAATCCAATCTCCCAGTCTCTTCTTTTGATTGGGGAAACTAGTCCATTAATATTTAAGGTTTATGACTGATAGGTTTGTGTGCTTCCTTTTGCCTTGTTATCCATTTGTGTTTTTTGGTTTTGGTTTTCTACTTCTGCCGTTATGCTTTGATTGATTCTCTTTTAGGTGCCTGGGTTGGTGCCTCCTTTCTTCTTCTTTGAATTGCTCAAGTATTCTCTGAAGGGTTGGTTTTATTGGACATGTACTTCTTTCAAGGTGTTTATGTCATGGAATGTTTTTCTCTCTCCTCAACTATAATTGCATTTTTGCTGGGATAGTAACCTGGGTTGGATCTATAGTCCTTTAACATTGGGATTGCTGTGCTCCAGGTCTTTCTTCTTTCATAGTTTGCGTTGGAAAGTCAGTTGTAATTCTGAATCGGTTCCCCTTATATGTAAGTTGTTGTTTTATCTTGTGGCTTTAAGGTTTTGTCTTTGTTTTGGTGACTAGCATTTTAACTATGATGTCGCGTGGAGAATTTTTTTCTGATCTTGTCGGTTTTGCTGGAGTTCTATGTGCTTCTTGTATTGGTATTGGTTTGTCCTTTTTTAGTTTGGGGAAGTTTTCATCTATTATTCTGTTGAAGATCTGATCAATACCATTCTCTTGGGATTCTTCTCCTTCCTCTATTCCTATGATGTGGAGGTTTGATCTTTTCATAGTGTCCCACAGCTCCTGGTTGTTCCACTTTTGTGTATTTTTAAATTTTTCATAATCTTTCCTTGAGGTTTTTAGTTGTTCTGTGTTATCTTCCAGGTCTGATATTCTTTGTTCTGCTTCCTCCATTCTGCTTCTGAAGCTTTTTCCATTCCTTTCCTCTTGAATGGATGAGTGTTTGTATACTTCTTTTTGGAGCTTCTCAATCTCTTCTTGTAGCTTTTTGGTTTGCTGGTTGTTTTCCTTTTCTTTTTCAGCATGGGATCTTTTCAGTGTTTCTACTGCCTTCCGGAGCTTGTCATTCTCTCTTTCTAGGTCCTTCTTGAGTTCTTCATTCTCTTTTCTTAGTTCTTTGATTTGTTCTTTATGATCCTGTAGTTATTTAAATATGTTCCCAATTGTGTTTCTGATGTCTGTGTCCTGGGGCATCCCCAGAGGGATCCCATTGCAGGAATCTTCCATAGAGTTGGTAAAGCTTGGTGCAGGATTACCCTGCCCCTTTCCAGTGTTGTCTCTTCTTCGTGATCCTGGCATATGGACTTCTCCTTGCCTGTATTCCAATGTGAGTCCTAAATGCCTCTTCACTGTGTTCAAGGCGTGCTTTTCTTGCCTCCTTCAGATACCTCTTGGTAATCCCAGTTGGCGTGGGGGGGGCTCTTCAGCCCATGCCCCAGTACCTTCTGCTGGCCTCAGGAGATATCAGATCTCAAAAGTCACACAAGCCCACCTTTAATGCTGGCTGGGAGTTTAACTCCGCCCCCACAGCCACAAAATCCAATCAAGCCAAAGACAACACCTTTAATCCCAGCTGGGAGGATAACTCCGACCCCACAGCCACAAAAGCCAATCAAGCCAAAGACAGCTGGATTAAGGGATCAACAATCAGCTTTCCTGGGGCACCCAGTTCCTACCTGTCTCCTGCTCTTCCTTCCGCTGGCCTCAGGAGATCTGGAGAAAATAATTTTAAAAGTCTCCTCCCACCAACAAATAAAAGATAATCTTGTATTTTGCAGACAAATGATGTGTTTAACAGAAAGATAGGAAAGGAAAAGACCACCTGAATTGATAACTGGTCCATATCATTCAAACCAGATTAGGATAGATACAAGGGGGCAGAGTACAGAAAATGAATATTGCTCTCTCTTTCCAAGCCCTGATTGTTTCTGTCTCCCCTGGAGCTCCCAAATTAAGATGAAAGAAAGAAGATAAGCCCAGAGATGGTGGGAAATAGCCATGCTCCCAATATCCAGTGGAAAACCTCCCAGCTGCAGCCTTCCAGGTCAAATTCTCTCCAGTCAGTCAGAATATACTCTGATTTATTTGAAAATGAAAGTGTGGTTGTAGATTCCATCTTTTGGAGTTCTGAATTTGAGGCCCAATCCTGGACTCTCTGGAAACTGGTCTGACCTGTCAGCCTGATTTGGAGACATGTGCCTGTGTTTGGGGATGGCTGTTGTCTATTGAGGAAAAGGCACCAATTTTGCCATGATTTTAAATTCAATCCATTTCTTCTTTTTTCACAAATAATCTTTTGTCTTTTTTTTTAACTGAACCCTTTTTATTTTATTTTATTTCATTTATTTTAATTTCTTATTTGGTGTCTTTTGTTTTCTTGATCTTGGCCAGTCATATTGGAGATGGTAGCTATTCTTTTATTAGCAGAATCACTTAAGAGCAGTTACCCCTGCTATTTTTCTCACAGACCTGTGATGCCTGAACTGTCCTTTGATCTCTCAGGAAAGAACTTTGATCTGGATTATAGCCTGAGGTTCCCTTGTCCCAATTACCTGCCCTTGCCCCCAATTGTGTGTAGGAGTCCCAGCCCATGACTAGGTTAGTATAAAAGCCTTCAGTTCCAACATTAAACTTGAGTCTATTCCCTTGAGCTTTCTTTGAGTCCCTGTCTTTGTCTTCCCATTACTTTGGGTAAAATCCCTCATGGTTCCCTCCCACCTCCTTGCTGGAGCTAAGCCTAGAGACTGTCGGCCTGCAGGCAGGAGACAGCCTTGAAGCTTGAAGTCCTGTGGGATTGCCAGGACTGGTTCAAGAGAGGAAAGAAAATCATGTGTTTTGTGCCCACGCATGTTAAAGGAAGATCTGACGATTAGTAAACTACCAGCAGGAGATGATAACTTATTGTGGTTTTAATTTGCATTTCCTTAATTAATAATGATATTGAACACTTTTTAAGATGTTTCTCAGCCATCTTTACTTCTTTACTGGTGAAGTATCTGTTCAGCTCTTAACCCCATCTTTTGAGTAGATCATTTGTTTTCTTACTTCATTGTTTTTTAAGTAGTTTATATATTCTGGATGTTAATGCTCTGTCAGATGCATCAGTGGTGAAGGTTTCCTCCCACTCTGGGTTTTCTTCACTCCCTTGATTGTTTCTTTAGCTGTACAAATCTTTTGAGTTTCATGAGGTCCCACTTGTCAGCTGTGTCCATATTTCCCGTGCAGCTGCTGTTTGATTTAGAAAGTCTTTTCCTATGCCTATGTCTTGTAGGTTGCTGCCAACTTTTTCTTCTATCACATTCAGGGTTTTTGGTTTCAGGTTGAGATCTTTGATCCACTTGGAGTTTATTTTTATACAGGGTGAGAGGTAGGGGTTTAATTTTGTTCTTCTACAAATGGTGATCCAGTTTTGCCAACATCATTTGCTGAAGATGCTATATTTCTTCCATTGAGATTTTTTGGCTCCTTTGTCAAATATGAGGTGACTGAAGTTATATGAGCTCAAGTTTGGATCTTCAATTTTGTTCCATTGGTTAATGGGTCTGTTTTTTGCCCGTGCCAGACTGTCTTATGACTATAGCCCTGTAATATAGCTTGAAGTCTGGTAAATTAATCCCTCCCCACTATTGCACTTTTCACTCAGGGTTGCTTTAGCTATTCGGATTTTTTTGTTTTTCCATATGAATTTAAGGATTTTTTTTCCAAGTCTGTGAAAAACTTCATGGGGATTTTAACTGGGATCTCATTGAATCTGTATGTTGATTTGGGTAGAATGGACATGTTTACTATGTTAATTTTTCCAATCCATGATCATGCTCCCATGTTTGCATGTTTTGATGTCATTTTCAATCTCCTTCAGGATTTTAAATTTTTTGTTGGTTAGGTTTATTCCCAGGTATTTTTTTGAGGTTATTGTGATTGAAAGGTCTCCTTATATTCCTCCTCTAGCTGCTTATTGTTAATGAAAATAAAGGCTACTGATTTTTCTAAGCTTATTTTGTATCCCACTACTTTACTGAAACTTTTAATCATTTCTAGGAGTTTTCTGGTGGAGGTTTTAGCATCCTTTAGGTAAACTATCATATCATCTGCAAAAAGGGATAGTTTTACTTCGTCTTTTCCGATTAGTACTCCTTTAATTTTGCTTTCTCGCCTTATTGCCCTAGCAAGCATTTCAAGCACTGTATTGAAGAGGACTGGTGATAGTGGACAGCCTTGCTGTGTTCCTTCCTTTAAGGGGAGTGCTTCTGTCTTTTCTCCATTTAGGATGATGTTGACTGTGGGTTTCTTGTATATGGCTTTGGTTACACTGAGGAATGATCCCTCCACTTCAATTCCCTCTAGGACTTTAAGCATGAAGGGATGCTGGATTTTGTCAAAGGCCTTTTCTGCATCAATTGAGATGATCATGTGATTTTTGTCTTTCAGTCCATTTATGTGTTTTATGATATTTATAGATTTTTGTATGTTGAACCATCCCTGCATCTCTGGTATTACGCCAACTTTGTCATGATGGATGATCTTTTTGAAGTGGGTCTGTATGCAATTTACAAGTATTTTGTTGAGAATTTTTGCATCTGTGTTCATTAATGATATGGGTCTATAGTTTTCTTTCTTGTTTGTGTTTTTGCCTGGTTTTGGTATTAGAGTGATGTTGGCTTCATAGAAGGAATTTCAGATATTTCCCTCTGTTTGTATTCTTCTGAAAAGTTTGAGTAGTAATGGTTGTAAGACCTCTTTAAATGTCTGATAGAATTCTGCTGTGAAACCACCTGGGCCTGTGCTTTTTTTAGTTGGGAGGATTTTTATTATATCTTCAATTTCCTCAAGTATTATGGGTCTGTTTAATCTGTCAATCTCTTCTTGGTTAAGCTTTGGTGAATTCCAGGATTTCAGGTATTCATCCATTTCTCTTAGGTTTGAAATTTAGCAGAATATAGGTTTTTGAAGTATTTGCCTATGATTGTCTGGATATTTTCTTATCTGTTGTGATGTTTCCCCTTTCATCACGAATGCTGTTGATTTGGAGTTGCTCTTTCTTTCTTTTGGCTAACTGGCCTAGAGGTCTGACTATTTTGTATATCTTTTCAAAGAACCAGGTTTTGGATTCATTGATTTTCTGTATTGTTTTCTTTGTTTCTATTTCATTGATTTCTGCTCTGCTTTTTGTTATTTCTTCCTGTCTGTTGGGTTTAGGGTTCACTTGATGTTGCCTCTCAAGTGTATTTATCTGCAGTGTTAGATGATTTATTTGTTCTCTTTCTATTATTTTAATGTGGGCACTTAGGACTATAATTTCCCTCTTTTTTCTTCTTTTTTCTGCTTTTTATTTTTATTTTTTATTTTATGCGGATGAAGATACTGTCTGCATGTAGGTTGGTGCACCTGTGTCATGTAATGCTGTGGAGGTCAGAAGAGGGTGTTGGATTCCCTTGGAACTGTAGTTAAAGACGGTTCTTAGCCACCATGTGGGTGCTGGGAATCGAACCCAGGTCCTCTGCAAGAGCTCTTAACTGCTGAGCCATCTCTCCAGCCCCTCTTTTTGTGCTTTTATTGATGTTTTGTGTATTTCAGACATCATTTTCCAATTCAGTTTAGGAATATTCCCTTTTCCTTTCCCCTCACCCCACCCCAGATCATGCATTCTGCCATAACTGTACTGCATCTTTCTCTCAGTCTTCTTTTATGCTTAGGAATTCACATTTCCTCCATTAATTTTATATTACTCAAAACATGGATACATACTCTCCACCCATATACAGTAATTACGGAGGCTGAAAATAAGTGGTTGGGTGTATTCTAGAGCCCATTAATAGATTTACATTATAACAATATAGTTGAATTCAGATAAATAGAAATATAACAATAATGTTGTTCAGCTTGCCTTTCATCTGGGGGATTTGGTGTTACCATCCACAAATGAGGGAAACCATTCTCCTTTGTTTTTTCTAGGACTGTGTTACTTCACTTAGCATAATGGCTTCGAGCTCCATCCATTTACCTGCAAAGTTCATAATGTCATCTTTCTTTACCACTGAATAGTACTCCATTGTGTAGATGTATCACATTTTTGCCATCCATTCCTTTATTGGGGGGCATTTGGGTTGGTTCTAGCTCTTTGCTATTGTGAAGAGAGTGGCAATAAACATGGATGTGCATGTATCTTTGCAGTAGGATGAGTCTTTTGAGTATATACCCAGGAGTGGTATGATTGGGTCAGGTGGTAGGCTAATTTTGAGCTTTTTAAAGGGTTTTCCACACTGTTTTCCATAGGGGTTGTACATGTTTACATTCCCATCAGCAGTGGATGAGTGTTTCTCTTTCCCCACAACCTCTCCAGTATCTGTTGTCTTTTGTTTTCTTGATCTTAGCTAGTCATATTGGAGTGAGATGATATTTGAGAGTGGTCATGTGGAGGTCTTTGATCCACTTGGAGTTTATTCTTGTACAGGGTGAGAGGTAGGGGTTTAATTTTGTTCTTCTACAAATGGTGATCCAATTTTGCCAGCACCATTTGCTGAAGTTGTTACCCTTCCTCCACTGAGGATTTTTTTGCTCCTTTGTAAAATATGAGGTGGCTGAAATTGTATGAGCTCAAGTTTGGTTCTTCAATTTTGTTCCATTGGTCACTGGGTCTGTTTTTGTCCCAGTACCAGGCTGTCTTTACAACTTTGGCCCTGTAATATAGTTTGAACTTTGGTAGAGCAATTCTTCCTGTATTGCATTTTCCACTCAGGGCTGCTTTAGCTATTCAGGGTAAATTTCCATCTTAGGACTGATTTAATGTATCCCAGAGGTTCTATTTTGTTGTAATGTCATTTTTCTTTAGTTCCAGGAATGCTTTTATTTTTCATTTTTTATTGTTTTCCTGACCCACTCATTATTCAAGATTGTGTTGTTTAGTCTCCATGTATTCTTATAGTTAGTAGGATTTATCCTGTTGTTAATAGTGAGCTTTATTGCATTGTGGTCTGATAAAATGCATGAAATAATTTCAATCCTTTTGTATTTGTTGAGATTTCTTTTGTGTCCCAGTATGTGATTGATTTTGGAGAAGGTTCCCTGGGGCACTGAGTAGAAAGTATATTCTCTGGTGTTTGGATGGAATAGTCTGTAGATATCTGTGATGTCCATTTGGTGTCTTGTATTGTTCAGTTCTGATGTCTCTCTCTTTATTTTTTGTCCAGTTGATCTATCCAAGGGACTCGGTGGGGCATACTGGGATTAATCTGTGTCTTGAGGTCCTGAAGGATTGTGTTTATAAAGTTTGGTGCACCAGAGTTTGGTGCATAAACATTTAAGATTTTGAAATCTTCTTGGTTAATCATTGATAAGGATATAATGGCCCTCTTTGGTTTTTCTGTCTAATTTGTCTGGTATTAGAATAGCAACTCCTGGTTGATTTTTGGTACCATTTGCTTGGAACATTTTTTTTCCAACCTTTCACTGATAGGTGGTGTTTGTCCTTGAGGGTGAGATGGGTTTCTTGTAGGCAGCACATAGATGGGTTCTGTTTCCTAATCCATTCTCCCAGTCTATGTCTTTTGATTGGGGACTTTAGATAATTAATATTTAAGGTTATTATTAAGAGATGTGTGTTGTTTCATTTCAACTTATTTTTCATTTGCATTCTTGGTCTAGGTATTTATTTACTCTGTTATGCTTTTGTTAATTTCTCTCTTGGGTTGCTTGAGGATAGTTGCTCCTTTCCTCTGTTCTTTGAATTACTTCAAGTATTTTCTGAAGTGTTTTGTTTGTCATGTGTTCTTTCATTTTGTTTATGTCATGAAAGATTCTTCTTTCTCCTTCAACTATGATTGACACTTTTGCTGGGTATAGTAATCTGGGTTGGCATCTAAAGTCATTTAGCACTGGGAATACTTTGCCTCATGTTCTTCTGGCTTTCATAGTTTGCACTGAAAAGTCAGCTGTGATTCTGATGTGTTTTCCCCTTATATGTAACTTGTTGTCTTTCTCTTGTGGCTTTCAGTATTTTGTCTTTGTTTTGGGCATCTAGTGTATTAACTATGATATGTCATGGGGAATTTCTTTTCTGGTCTTATCTATTTGGCGTTCCTCTTGTCTATTTGTCTATTTGGAGTTCTTGTATTTGTATGGGTTTGCCTTTTTTCATATTGGGGAAAATTTCTATTATTCTGTTGAAGTTCTGATCAATACCATTCTCTTGGAATTCTTCTTCCTCTATCCCCACGATACAGAGGTTTGGTCTTTTCATAGTTCCCACATTTCCTGGTTGTTCCATTCTTGTGTTTATTTTAATAATCTTTATTTGAGGTTTCTAGCTGCACTGAGTTTTCCTGTAGGTATGATATTCTTTTTTCTGCTTCATCCATTCTGCTTCTGAGGCTTTTTCTCATCCTTTCCTGATTATTAGATGAATATTCAGTTTGTTTTTTCATTTAATCCTGTGATTTCTTCAGTATTTCCACTTCCCTTTGGAGCTTTTCATTCTATTCTTGTAGCTCCTTGCTTCGCTGGTCAGTTTCTTTTTCCCTTTCAGCCTGAGATCTTTTCAGTGTTTCCTCTTCCTTTTGGAATTTGTCATTCTCTCCCCCTAGATCTTTTTAGAGTTTGTATTTCTCTTCTAGTTCTTTTCAGAGTTTGTCATTCTCTCCCTTTAGTTCTTTCCAGAGTTTATCATTCTTTCCTTCTAGTTACTTCATTAGTTTTTCATTCTCTCCCTTTAGTTCTCTGATTTGTTCTTTATGTTCTTTGATTTCTTTGAATATGTCTATAATTGATCTTCTAAGGTCAGTGTCTTGGTTTCCTTCTAGGAAGATCTCATTTCTACAGGACTGGTTGAGTTTGGTGGGGATTTATTATAAGCTTTTCCCATATTGTTGTTTTTCCATTGTGTCTTTGGCATGTGGGATTTGGTTTTGTTTTGTGTTGTTTGTTTGTTCATTTGTTTGGCTTCTGTTGCTAGTCTCAAATGTTAATATGGACGACTAGTTGTTCCCTCAGTATGCTTCCTGCTGGTTTCTTCCTCAGCTTTGGCTGTGCAGCCTAGAATCACTGACACTGCACCTGCTGGATCATCTCAACCACAGCAAACCACAGCACTAACTGTTTATTCTCTTCACCACAGTACCAGCAGCTTGAGCGCAGGCTGGGTGGGGGGTACTCCTTTGCCCGATTACTCCTTTGGCCAGTGCGCCAGACCCCACCTGGCCACCAAATTTGTACACCACTGTCTGTTCCTCTTTCTACACACATAGTTCTTCTCTATAGTTCTATAGGTGGGCAGTGGGTCCCCTGGGTGGGCAGCAAGGCTGCATGCCAGACCCTACCTGGTTTCCAAATGTGTGCACTGTCTGTCCCTCTATCCACACACACAATTCTTCTCTATGGTTCTAGAGGTGGGTGGCAGATCTCCTGGGTTGCAGCAAGCCTGCATGCCAGACCCCACCTGATCGCTGAGTGTGGGTGCCACTGTCTGTCCCTCTATCCACACACACAGTTCTCCTCTATGGTTCTGGAGGTGGCCGGTCGATCCCCCCCCGCCTGCTTTTTTTTTTTTTTTTGGTCTTTTTGAGACAGGGTCTCCCTTTAGTCCCAGCTGGCCTGTAGATCAGGCTGGCCTTGAACTCACAGAGATCCACCTGCCTCTGCCTCCCAAGTGCTGGGATTAAAGGCATGTGAGTCAAATAATCTCTTAATAAACGGCACTTAGGTGACATTTAAATAAGATTCTATTTTATCACCATTGTTAATTTAGCCCATCAGAACTTCTCTTTATCTTCACCTATTCTCAGTTACAATGGACACCATCACAAATGACCTGCCTTCCCTTGACTCGATTTACTTAACAGAAGCACCAGCTTCAAGTGTAACTAATCACTATTGGATGATGTTAGCATCTCCAGGGACTTATGATCACCCTGGACTTGACTCAGGAAATGACAGCCTGATGGCATGAACAGGAATCTAGTTGGTCATTGAGCCTTGGTTATGACAGAGCAGCAAACTGTGATCATGTAGTCAGACTAGGAAATCTGAGTCAAATTAATACTTACCCAGTTCAATTATAACATTTGCCTAAAGCTGTCTTATTACTGTGACATTGAAGTTTTAACTCAATTTTCCATCCCAAGGAAGATAATTTTATTATATGTCCAAGGATAATTCTTTAACCAAACTGCTGGGTAGACACTGGCTTTCAGAAAAAAAAAATCACTATAGTACTTGTTACATAATTGAGGGGAGACTAATGCACCAGTGACTTCTGATTGGAATTAAGGGCTTGCTAAGATAACTAAATACTAATTATACTTACTCATTCTTGAAATATATATTGAAAAGATAAAGTAATAAATTAAAATATAGAATCAATAAACTTCATTCAGATGACACAAATCCAATCTTCAGAAAATGACTGAACTTCGGGCTCAGTAGGGATTCTTGAAATAAGAAAACTAGCCTCAGTTTTGTAATGAAAAATATTATGATTTAGGAGAACACTGGCTGATTCTTCACATTATGAAAACTAGCCATCTTCCAGACCATTCCCAGCCACCTTGGCCAACTTTAAATGAGAAAAGATGGAGGTAAAACTAAGTATTTATGGACGGAGTTATAATTAAGGGAGTCTGGTTATTCATTTTTGGTTTAAATTTTTATCAAACACATTTTTCTTATCTAAGTCAGTAGGGAACAGTATCCTTGATGTGCTGTTACTTTGGAAATATAGTAATCTAACTTTTAAAATATTTTGGACTTGAAAGCCAACTATCATTTTCTTTTTTTTTTTCAATGTTTAAAAAAAGTTTTAACTAAAGACAATTTCATTAAAAGAGAAGGTAAAGAATGGGATGACAAGACGTATTTGGTCTCAAAAACCATTTAATTTTTAATGATTGACAATACCAAAAGCATAAAGCAGAGTTTTTATGAGTATGATTTAATTGCAGCTGTTTACAGTTAACTCTTTCCCATAGTAGTAGGCAGGAACTTAGAAAGAATGAAAGATGAAAGCACAAGCACACAGAACACAGGGTCAGAGGAGCCAGCATGCCAAGTCTGTGGGGCTGGAGGTCTGTGATAGCAACAGCTCAGGCCCAGGGTGGCCTTCCACTTCCTATGAGGAAGGGAAGGGGAAGGAATGCAAAGAAACAAACAAAATCGTATCACTGCCTAGTGCCTAAGAAGAAACACTGTAGAGAACAATTGCAAGTTAATTCTGAAAGATGTTTAGAGTTTGTTCAGTGTATACACAAAAGTACATAGTAATTTATTTTTACAAAATAAAGTAAACATCATTTGCCACCATAAATCTTTTCTTTAGAGAGGAAAGAATTTTGCAGCAGGTCACAAGGGTTCTGTGAAGTCATTTCAATGCCAAGAAAAACAAATTGAGTAACAGACCTAATCAGTTCCCTGCATATGGTTGTTAGATGACAACTCAGATTCTTCAAACTAATCCTGAGAAAAAAAATCTGTTTACAATTCAAACAGTAATGTTATGTAAAAATATGAACAAATCCACTATTACAAATATCAATTTCCTATATGGTCTTCTATATATACACACAATAAAATGGCAAATATATGCAAAAAAATTTTTTTTAAATGCACAAATCACTTTCCCTCTTGGAATCTGGACTTCCTATAAGATACTTTTGTTTGCCTTACCACCCCATCCTCTTGAAATTGTTGTTTCTATTGCCCTAGCCACACTGCATAAAGCCAATGAGAAATATATTTATTTTACATTCAAGCTTTAAATCTTAAATGACCCTGTTGTAGCATATGACTTATCAAATAAGCAGCTCCCTCCCCCTTTTTTTTCCTTGCTTTTTGTTTTTGCAGTTGTCAGTCTTCATGATCTATTCCATGGCCAAATGGGAAAAATGCAATTACTAAATCAATATCTGAACAGTGTGAGGCTCCTGACATTCCAGGAGTCCCTGTGCCTCTCCTGAGCATGAGATCATTGCACACAGAAGACAGTCCATCACACAGCAGGTCTGAGAGGGATATGTCCTTCTTGTGTTTCCTCAATTCGCCTTTTCTCTCACAATCCTTGCACATTGCGCTGGATAGCTTTAGTGTCAACTTGACACACCTGGGTTGAGGGAGCCTCAATTGGGAAATTGGCTCCATTGGATTGGCCTGTGGCCACATCTGTGGAGTATTGTCTTGATTGTTGAGCAATGTGGGAGGGCCCAGCCCACTATGGGTGGTGCCACCCTGGGCAAGTTGTTGTGTACAGTATAAGAAGGCAGGCTGGAACAAGTCAAGAGAGCCAGGGGAGCAAGTCAGTGAACAGCATTCCTCCATGTCCTGTTCAGCTCCTGCCTCCAGGTTCCTGCCCTGAGTTCTTGCCTTGGGCTCCCTAGGTGATGAACTGTGACCCAGGAGATGTAAGCTAAATAAACCCTTTCCTCCCCAAGTTGTTGTTGGTCAGAGTGTTTTGTCACAGCAATGGAAGACAAACCAGAACACACATTGTTCTTTGAGTATGCAAACTTATTTATTTCTTTTGAACGCTGTATGTATAAGTGTTCACACAATGTCCTTGCATACAATCCTGTTCTCTGATGTTGATGTAACTACTTGACTTGATATAATTTACTTGACTTTCAAGACTAAACAGAATTTGAAAAGCCTGTACTTCTATTTAGAGTCTGTCTAGCCCTAAGTACTAGAAGACTCTAAAGACAGCCCACGCAGATCCACTGAGGAGGGTGCATATATGACACAGAACCTCTTCCACAGAAGGGTGAAAGCTAAATGCATTCTGTTTTTCACACCTTCCTTAGATTCTTTAGCTTTAACCACTTTATTAGGGAATGACTGATATACAGATAACTGTTTACAACTTGAAGAATTTGGAGGTAAGTTTAGCCCCCATTAAAGCTTCAACACCACCATAAACTTGTCAATCACCTCCAGAGTTCCTTCTCACTTCACCTTTACTGTCTTGGGTATGTGTCATAAATGCGTTTAAGATGAAATGAACTGTCTTAGCATACTTTTAAGTAATCAGTATATAATTGTTAACTATACACATTCTCTGTACAGACCTCTAGGATTTGTTCATCTTTTATAAGAAGGTTTTGTGACCTTAAACTATGCCTCTCATCTTCCCCTACAGCCTCTGAAAACCACCATCTGTTCTCTTCTTCTATAAGCATGACTGGTTTTGAATCGATGATGTTGATGATGCAAGTGGTATCTTGAGGCATTGGTCCTTCTGTTTCTGGTCTCATCACCCATGATGCCCTCCAGGTTCCTCTGCACTATAATAGATGATAGGTTTCTTTTTTTCTTAAGGCTGATTAATAGCCTTTTGTGCATATATGATACATTTTTCTTATCCATTCATCTGCAAATGGACATTTCAGTTACTTCTGTGTTGTGGCTCTTGGAAAGAGTACTGCTGCAGTCAGCCTGGGGTGGAGTTGTCTTTTTGTAATCCTATTTTCAATTCCTTTCAATACAAACCCATAAGTGGGAATTCTGGTAGCTCTGTTTTTAATTTTATGAGGCTCTGCCATCTAGTTACTGTACTGGCTGCACCAATTTACATTCCCATTGCCTCTAGAGCTATTCACAGCATGTCCTATGGGAAGAGCAGCTATGCCATTCACCTCAAGGTGGGAAGAATTAAAGAAGGAAGCAGAGTCAAAAGCACATCCCAATAGCTGAATAACCAAAGAACTCCCACATGGCTTCACTTTGTGAAGTTCTTACCATGTCCTGGTAGTGCCAAACTTTGGCCTTTGGGAACACTACAGGTCCAAACTTCTGAACTGACCCTTACTATCTCTTGCTTTTTAATAAATGTCCTTCTCTGGGGGATCCTTAGTATATTCTGTATATGCCATAATACAAATCAGGGAAAGAAATGAAAGATAAGAATCATAAATAACTGTCTTACCCCATTAGAATGCCACCAAAGCATCATATAGGACAAGCAGTAGAAAAATATTTCTCAGAGTTCTTGAGACTAGGAAGCCCAAGGTCAAGATATGGGTAGGTTCAGGGTCTTCTCCATACACAGAGGCTTCCTGCCTGTTCTCATATGGTGGAGGGTCTGGAGGGTACCTCCTAGGTGTCTTATATGATGGACTAACCCAACTCCTGAGGATTCTTCCCTGTGACCTAATGGCCTCTCTTCTGCCATTGTTTCCATGGGAATGAGGAAATAAACATGTGAACATGTGAGTAGGTAGAGGGAATGCTCACAAAATAGATCACCACAACACCTGCAGCCACTCACATAATGTGGTAGGTAGAAAATAGATACAATAAATGGGTCTGTGGTATTTAATATCAACTTTTAAAAATAAAGCAAATAAAACTCTTAGTTGTAAGTAGAAAAATGACGATAAAACTAAGCAAATGCTCAATATTCTTAAGCTGCAGCCCATGTCATTTCAAGTTAATGGCTGCGGTACCTGGGACACCAGTTCAGTCCCAAGATGTGCTCTGCTTGCAAAATACAGATAAAACCTACAGCTTAGCATTGAGCTGCCACTGAGGCCACTCGCTGCTCCTTTGCCTTCCAGCAGAATTGAATTGGGGAAAGGGGGGGAAGACGGTGCTTCTGTTTACTGAAGTGCAAACTCTTTGAGACACAGACTTTCCCCTTTAGATCCACACACACTTTGTACAAAATAACGAGTTCCATTGTTACCTTTTCATATCCATGCATAATGCACTTTGATCATACACACACACACACACACTACACACACATGACACACACACCACACACACATCACACACACACCACACACACATCACACACACACCACACACACACACACACGCGCGTGCACACATTGCTCTCTCCTATCCCTCTTTCCCTGACCCATTTGACCCCATTCTTCCCAAAGTGTCCCACTCAAATGCCCAGAGGTATACACAAATATGGACACACAAAATAAATAAATAAATGTAGTAAAAATTTTAAATTAAATGTCAAGTGACATCAATACTAATGTTATATTATTAGACCCAATGTATCAAAAATGTTACCATTTCCACATGCTATGAATGAACAAGTTAAATTAATTTTTGCCTGGCAACTTTCAAGCTTCTGAGTGTCTCAAATATAATCCTAAAACACATCATTATTTTGATCAGAACTACTCAGTCTTTTCAATCAGGAATTTTTAGTTTTCTGTTATTTATGCCTCCTTTGTCTTTGTTCAGCTAAAAATTAACAGTAAAAATTAAAATTCTGTGCTATTGATTTATTTCCACATTCTGTAGCAGGAACACCTTCTGTCAGAGTGTGAGTTCCAGAAGCCCATTGAAATGCAGAGACACCTAAGACCAGTGGCACCCAGGAACCTGCTCTACCAGGCCAGCCTTTGGTTATGGAAAAACGGGCCATCACTGATTACTCAGGGATCTTCCACCTTTTTGAAAGCCAGACTCTTGCAAAGTGTGGTACCCACCCCCACTCTCACTGAATCCCATTCCCACCTTCTCCGTTAAATTCCCAGGCCAGACACCATTCAGTGCTGGCTCTATCTTTCCCCTCAGCCTAGTTCCATCTATCCTGAATTAAACTTTTTCCAGAGAGCCTAAACCTCATGGTCTTTCATTTTGGGGGGAATGCGCCATAACCTTACATTCTGGTGTTGTGACTCAGATCGCCATTTTGCCCCCTGTGCTGGATAGCTTTAGTGTCAACTTGACACACCTGGGTTGAGGGAGCCTCAATTGGAAAATTGGCTCCATTGGATTGGCCTGTGGCCACGTTTGTGGAGTATTTTCTTGATTGTTGGGCAATGTGAGAGGGCCCAGCCCACTATGGGTGGTGCCACCCTGGGCAGGTTGTTGTGTACCATATAAGAGGGCAGGCTGGGCATGGGCCAGGGGAGCAAACCAGTAAGCAGCATTCCTCCATGGACTGTGCTTCAGCTCCTGCCTCCAGGTTCCTACCCTGAGTTTCTGCCTTGGGCTCCCTAAGTGATGAACTGTGACCCAGGAGATGTAAGCTGAATAAACCCTTTCATCCCCAAGTTGGTGCTGGTCAGAGTGTTTTGTCACAGCAATGGAAGACAAACTAGAACACCTCTCACCCCTCGGGGCATTCTTGGGGTAGCTGGTAAGCCAGATACCAAGCTCAGGCTAAGACGCACCCACCAGCATTCGGCCAAAGGTACCCTCTCCTCTCCTTATCCTACCCTACTGTATTCCCATGTGAATGTGTGTGAGAGTTAAGAGTGTACATTATGGTTCCACAGCTCTTGGGCTACAGAATCCGATTGGGCACCAACCCGCAGTTCCACCAAAGTCATTTAACCTCATCGGGCACTCATCACACTCATGATGACCAAGCACTGGGTTTATACGTGTGGCCCTTATGGTAAGACTTCCTAAGTCACCTTGCGGGTGGCCAGCTGGTCAGGCACCTGAGTGAGGGGAGATTCCATCTCCCACCCCTACCTTCTGTGTAATCCTGTGTGTGTTCTGCCCCCTCTAGCTGCCCCCTCTGCCTCGACATTTCCTGTCCTAACTACTGCTTTCCATCTGCCTTCCCTCTAATCCTCTTCTTTCATTCTCTTTAGTCTCCCATTATAGCCATTCCCTTTTGGATCCCTGAGTGCTGGCAAAATCAGGGATTCCCCCCAATTTTTTCTGTCCGGATTGCTGTCTACCAGGACTCTGGAGACAGAATCCAGACCGGAATTTTGGCTTCCTCTGTGATTTTGGGATGCCAACTTCACAGACTAGTAGGCCCCAATTTCAGAGACTCCCACACTGGTCACACAGACCTGGGATCTCTGAGTTCCCTCTTAGAACTAAGGTGGATGTGCAGTAGCCCTCGGGTGGCTGCTTTCTGAGACTAAAAAGACTCCATTTCCTTCCTACAGATCTCTTTTCTCTCTCTCCCTCTTGCTCTCTTCCTCTCCTCTCTTCCTTATCCTCTAACCCCTACTATGGGAGCCTCACACTCTAAAGGAGAGGACCTGGGTCTCACACCCTTGGACTGTCTCCTACACTCATCAAGAGAACTCAACCTCTCCAAGGAAATTAGCCCTAAAATCCTTAAAAGACTCTGCTCTACTATCTGGCCAGGATATCAATTAGCTAACAATATTGTCTGGCCTGAGATAGGTACCTTAGATCCCCAAATTCTCACAGCTTTGAGAGACTTCTGCCAGCACTCTGGTAGATGGTCAGAATGCTTGTATGTACAGGTTCTCCTTGTCTACTCCCCCATTAGGTTCTCCTTGCCAAATCAGCAACACCCAGGTTCCAGTCACAGACAAATAAGGAAGACTCTTGTCCCCCTCCCCTCTGCTTTTGATCTTGACGTGGCCAACCTAGGCTCTCCACTGGACCCTGCCCCTTCTCCCATGGCTCCAGCTGTGGCTATCCCAGCAGCTCTCCCTCCTCTCCCTGCCCCTCCTCCCACAGCTCCAGCCATGGCTACCTCAGCAGCTCTCTTTCCTCTGCCTACCCCTCCTCCCACAGCTCCAGCAACCACTTACCCTTTGCCTACACTTCCCATGGCTCTTTCTCCTCTGCCAGCCACAGTCTCCTCTGCTCTGGACCCCTCACCCATCTCCCACCACACCTGCTCCCATACTGATCCAGGCAGACTTTTCCCCATCTGACAAGTAGCAGGGGCTTGAGGCTTAGTAAGAGTCCAGGTCCCTTTTTCCCTGGCTGACTTATCACAGATTGAAAAGCTATCAGGCTCCTTTTTCACAGCCCCTGCCAGGTTCATTAAAGAATTTCGTATGCTCACCCAGAGCTATGATCTTTCCTGGCATGATCTGTTTATGATTCTCTCTAACTCCCTTACTCCTGATGAAAAGGAACAGGTCTGGACAGCTGCCCAGGCTCACGGAGATAAGACTCATAATGAAAACCATGCACCCAGGTTGGAATTATCAAATCCTAACAGCAGAGGAACCCAACCCTGATATCCAAGCCAGGGATCACATAATCACCTGCCTCTTGGAAGGTCTTCAGAAGACCTCTCATAAATCAGTTAAGCTTCAGGAAGTCATCCAAGATAAGTATGAAAACCCCTCCCAATTTTTAGCCAGACTCACCCAGGCTCTGAGAAGATACACTAGATATGACCCAGAGTCTCGGGAGGGTATCCTTATGATTAATCACCATTTCATTCTTCAGTCTGCCCCTGATATATGGAAAAAAACAGGCGTTTAGAACAGGGACCAGCCGCCCCCCAAGGAGAGCTGCTTGAAACGGCATTTAAAGTCTATAATGGTAGAGAGGAATTGGAGAGAGCTGAATCTCGGGCCCAGCATAGTCAAACTCGCCACCTCCTTGCTGCTGCCCTCTGGGCTCCTCCCAGGAGACCTGCCGCCAATGGAGAAATGAAGCTGATTCCGTGCTGCCAGGGCCCTGCTTCAAGTGTGGACAAACAGGACACTGGTCCCGTGTCTGCCCCACACCTCGTCAGCCACAGGGACCGTGCCCTGTGTGTGTGGGGAAAGAGGCCACTGGAGAAGTGATTGTCCTACTGTGCCGATGCAGGGAGAACCATCCCTTCTGAGGCCCCGCCCCTGCACCTTCCTGACGCTGTTCACGACATCCTGGGACTGACGGCTAAAGATTGATGTGGCCCTGCACCTCCATTCCAGAATGCCTCGTTCACTATCACCATGGAGGGGCCCAGGGTCAGTGCCCACGTGGTGGGTAAGGCATTTATTTTCATAATAGACACGGAAGCTATGTGGTCAGTTCTCCCCTCCTACTCGTGCAAAACCTTCCCCTCGCAGCTCTCAGTGGTGGGTGTTGACGGAAAAACCCACAGTCCTAAGAGTACATGCCCTTTTCCCTGTGTTTTCTGGGATATTCCCCTCACCCACTCCTTCTTAGTCAGCCCTCTTACCCTCTCCTCTTCTGGGAAGAGATTTAATGCAAAAGCTGTCATTTACATTATCCTTCCCTTCCCCCTCTCCAATCTTCCTTCTTACTTTGGTTCCTCCCTGTTACTCTCCATCCAGCTCCTGGTTGCTCCAGGCCTCTGAGGTTAATCCTAGGGTGTGGGACACTTCTACCCCAGGGCTAGCCTCCCACCAAGTCCCAGTTCATATTGTTCTCAAATATCCCTCTGTCTTCCCTTGCAGGGCTCTGTACCCTATAGCTCTTCAACACAGAGAGTCTCAAACCCATTATTCAGAGATTGCTAAAGGCAGGCCTCCTCAAACCTACCCACTCTCCCTATAACACTCCAATTCTCCCTGTGTTTAAGGCAGATGGGTCCTACCTCCTAGTGCAAGACCTCCATCTTATTAATGCAGCTGTAGTTCCTATTCATCCTGTAGTTCCCAACCCTTATACTCTCCTGTCTCATATTTCCTCCTCCACAACTCACTTTACTGTATTAGACCTTAAAGATGCCTTTTATTCCGTCCCCCTGCACTCTCACTCACACAATCTTTTTGCCTTCACCTGGGAGAATCCCGATACTGGGGCGAGTT
This sequence comes from Rhizomys pruinosus, assembly GCA_009823505.1. Lineage (NCBI taxonomy): Eukaryota > Metazoa > Chordata > Mammalia > Rodentia > Spalacidae > Rhizomys > Rhizomys pruinosus. The sequence continues at coordinate 3,879,380 of VZQC01008050.1, read as the reverse complement.
CACAACTGACTTGGACAGTTCTCCCTCAGGGGTTCAGGGACAGCCCTCACTTATTTGGTCAGGCCCCAGCCAGGGATCTGAATGCCTTAGACTTAGGACCATCTACAGTGCTGCCATATGTGGATGACATACTCCTTTGCTCCCCCTCTCTTGCCTTCTCAAAAACATACACTTCTCTCATTCTCAATTTCCTTGGTGAGAAGGGATACTGGGTCTCTCCTTCCAAGGCCCAACTCTCCCTTCCCCAGGTTAAGTACCTTGGATTCCTGCTCACTCCCACTTTCCACACCTTAACTATTGATTGCAAAAGTCACCTTGAATATCTACAGCCCCCCACTATTAAGGAAGCAATCCTTTCCTTCCTGGGTATAGCAGGATATCTAAGGACTTGGATTCCTAATTTTGCTCTCCTGGCAAAGCCCCAGGGAGATGTCTCTGAACCTGTGGATACCTTAGGCCTTGTTAAGGCCGCCTTCTTCTCTATCAGGGATGCCCTTCTTCAAGCCCCTGCTCTAGCTATTCCAGACCTCACTACCCCCTTTCTCCTCTGTGCCTGTGAAAACAAGGGATTGGCTCTAAGAGTCTTAGGCCAGATGAAGGGACCTACGTTTGCTCCTGTGGCTTACTTATCTAAGCAACTGGAATCCACAGTCTGTGGGTGGCAGCCTTGCCTCCAACCAATGGCTGCTGCAGCCCTTTTAGCCCAAGAAGGACTTAAGCTCACTCTAGGGCAACCCATCACTGTTCTCTCTCCTCACCGCCTTCAGGATCTACTCACACACTCTTCTCTGGCTATTCTGCCACCATCCAAACTCCAACTGTTCCACGCTACTTTTCTCAAGAACCTGTCTCTCAGCCTTGATTCATGCTCTCCCCTTAATCCTGCCACCCTCCTGCCTTTGCCTGGACCCCTTACTCATGCCTGTCCAGAAGTACTTCAAGAACTTGCTTACCAGGAGCCCTGAATCTCCCTTAGTCCCTTGCCTGAATCTAAGTTTACTTGGTTTGTGGATGGAAACTCCACTTTGACACTTACAGGGTCACACAAAGCAGGCTATGCCATTGTCTCTCTGATGGACATTATTAAGAGTGGCCCCCTCCCCCCTGGAACCACCTCTCAGAAGGCAGAACTGTTGGCTCTTACTAGAGCACTGACTCTTGCTCGGGGACACAAGGTGACTATATATACTGATTCTAAATATGCTTATCACATCCTCCACCACCACATAGCCATTTGGAAGAAGAGGGGACTCTTAACCACAAGGGATACCCTGATCACCAATGGCCCCCTCATTCTCAAGCTTTTAGGAGCCTCTTATCTCCCTTCCAAAGCAGCTGTTGTTCACTGCAGGGGTCACCAGCATACAGGTGATCCCATAGCACAGGGCAATGATTTGGCAGACTGTGTACACAGAGAAGCTAGCCAAACCCCTTTTAGAGCCTTTAATGTCTCTTTCCTGACCTCTGCTGCCTTCTCCCCCTCTTACCTCCCTAAGCAATATTCACACCTCTCTGCTCTAGGTGCCACGCCAGGACCAGATGGCTGGCTAACCCTTAGGGACAGATACTGTCCCCTGAGAACCAAGCCCTCCCTATTTTGACTAGATTACACAAGATCTTCCACATTGGGCTACATGCACTCTATAAGTTTCTGGACCCTCTTCTCTATCACCCGCAAACTTTTCCAAATCATCACTGACATTTCTTGCTTTTGCTCTGTCTGTGCCTCTGTCTCTCCCCAAGGGTGTGGGCAACCCCCTCCCTCCTTCAAGCCTCATCAGCACCAAGGCATCCTCCCAGAGGTTGACTGGCAAATTGACTTTATACGCATACCCCTTGTAAGGGTGTCAGGTATATTTTAGTTTTAGTTGACACCTTTTCTGGCTGGATAGAAGCTTTCCCTACTAAGAAGGAAACATCAGATGTTGTTGCTACTCATCTGATCCAGCATATTCTCCTATGTTTTGGCCTTCCTCTCAGCCTTCAATCAGATAATGGTCCAGCTTTTGTCTCAAAAGTGACCCAGTCTCTCAGGCAGTGGGCATCACTTGGAAACTTCATGTTTCTTACCACCCTCAATCATCAGGAAAGGTGGAGAGGGCCAACTCGCTCCTTAAGGACCAACTGACCAAGCTGTCTCTGGAGCTCCATCAGTCATGGACCTCCCTCCTTCCTTGGCCTTAACAAGGCTCAGAGCCATTCCCTGAATACCTTCCTTTCTCAGTCCTTTTGAACTCATGTATGGTCGGCCCTACTTACTAAGTAATTTTCCACTGCAGGATCCATCCCTTCTTCATGTTTACCTGCCTGCCTTCTCTATCCTAAGACAGCTCCTTAGGGAACATGCAGACCACATCATCCCACAGGCTTCTAAGGATCCAGTACCCAGCATTCTACAACCCGGAGACTACACCTTCCTCTGCTCTACTACAAGAGCACAACCGATGGGGCGGCTCTACAACCCCATTGGCTTGGACCTTACTTGGTGATCCTGTCTACTCCTACTGCAGCTAAACTCCTTGGAGTCCAGGGCTGGATACATCTCTCTAAACTAAAGCTGGCAAGGTGTCACAGCAAGTACTTGGCCACCCCAACTGGCCATGTAAAACTTAAGATCCAAAGGATCCCATCCCTGGCCCCTATACAAGAATAGTCATATCATTATGTGGCGGCTAATTTTCTTTGCCTGTCTCCTCTCTGTAGCTCTTCCTCTAACTCTGGCTAGTCCCAACCCAGTTTCCTGTACTGCCCCTCCATGTGCTTACTGGTTTGAAGTTTGGGCACTTGATGATAGAAATCAGGAAACCAGGCTTCTTAATTATTCAGAATGTCAGTTTTCCTCCTGCTCTTCTGTTTCACTCTCCTTTGATATCCTGGACCCCTGCACCTACCAATGCCCAGGAGCCAACTTAGGATATGAGAACTACTGCAAATTTCTCTGTTTTATTGGAGAACAGGACAGTGCTGATTGTAGAGATCCTGGGGGATGGGAGGGGTGTCCTTACTGGTCCTGCAAGTACCACTGGTCAGGACTTTCATAAAGCCCAAACAGCTTTTCTCAGCACTAGGAGAGAAAAGAGTAACTTTTAAAATTACAAACACTTCCTCCTGCCCCAGGGATCATGTAGCAGCTGCAGGCATCTTTTATGAAGCTCATTACTTCTATTCAGCCAGAGGCAGAATAAAGATTAAAAAGACTATCCACAACTCTCATGCCCTACAGGCTTTAAAAGCTCCAAATAACACTAAGTATCAGACCATTCAAAGTTTGCAGCACCTAAATTCTTCACTTCGATTCTCATGGGATGAAGTACTGTCCATTTCTACCTCACTCTTAAGGAATTACTCCACTATTAATGCCTCTGAATGTTTTCTCTGTGCACCCCTGCAAAGGTCATTAATCCTTCCTCTCCCAGTGTACAATGTTTCTAATAAAACCACTTCTGAATGTTCTCTAACTCCTCTCCTAGGCACTCCTTTGCCACCCCTGCCCCCCTATCTCAAACTTAACTGAGTGCTGGGCAGCTCATATTTCAAACTGCCTGGGCTCCTCATATAGGAATGTGACTGTCAGAGGCCGAACATCTCTGGGCCCAGGACTGGCATTTCTATGAGTATACACCTGCATTTGTGAGGAGCTGTAAGCCTGCTCCCTAAAAGTGCAGACGTGCAGAGAAGCTTCCTACCTGCATACCTGATGTTCCGGAGGAAGCTTATCACAAGTAAACAGCTTCTGCTGGAGCCAACAGCCCGCGGAGGAAGCTTATCGCGAGCAAACAGTCTCTGCCAGCATGAGCAGCCAGCCTGATAAACTTTAACTTTTACAAGAGCTACCTTCCACTAAATATATATTGCTGTCTTTGCTCAATAAAGTAGACTTTGACAACCTTCGCAAAGTCTCGATCTTTTCTCTCGCTTATCTCCACAGGTTTTGGGGTCCTTCTCGGGTACCTGACGTTACATGACCCGTAGACAGGGTCATATTGGCGCCCGACGTAGGGGCTCGAGGTAAGAGACCCCTCTACCAGACAAGGAACAAGGAGGTCTGGCTGGATGACATAATAGAGAGGGCGCTTCGCCATCAGCGGAACGCAGAAAACCTCGGGAAAAAAGAGAGGGCACTTCGCCATCAGCGGAATGCGGAAAATCTCAGGAAAAAGAGAGGACACTTCGCCACCCACGGAGTGCAGATCCTCGGGAAAAAGAGGTGAGTGGTTCTTTGTCTCATATTAAGATAGGCCAATTGGCTCATATTAAGATGGGCCATTCGCTGTCTAAAGAAGAGAAATTTATTCAACATTTTAAGACAGCTTTCAGGGAGAGAGGAATTCGGGTTAAAGAAAAAAGATTTAACTAGATTTTTTATATTCATAGGGGATACATGTCCCTGGGTGGTCCTTGATGGGCCCTCAATTCACCCCAAAGACTGTTATTAATGAGATAATTCAGAACCCCCTCCCCCCCGCGCGCACTCGCTGCGGGCTCCGTCCCCAATTGCCCTAAGCCAGACACCCCAGGCACTGCCTGTCAGCCCCCCAAAGAGATCCATTTCCTCTGCCCTATAAAGCAGCTCCCCCCTTTTTTTGCAGCCAAACTTGGCGCTGCTTCCTCCCCTAAGCTCTCCATGCCCTCCCAGGCCGGCCCCCCACAGCGTATCTGCGGCCGCCCCTCTGCCAGAGTACCAGCTCGAGTTCCCCAGGGGCGCGGGCTATGCCAAGGAGCTCACTGGGCGGCCCAGGTGCCCGGCGTTCGCCATCTCGCAGCACCTCCCAGCGGGACAGACTGAGCTCGCCCCACAAGCCACTATCCCATTACAAAACCACCGAAAAAGATTTTAACGAGGCTATGTCTCCAAACTCTGATAAGGGAGAGACAGAACCAGAAGGAAAGACCGAGTAAGTCGATAGCCAGAAAAAAAAAAAAAAAATACAAAATCCATCATATTAAGATGCCAGGCAGCAGGCCCTGCTTAATATAACTGTTAGTTAAGGTGAAACAGACATTTAGTAAATCAATCCAACATTTGGTGACTTTGAGTACAAAAGTATTCTAATGGAGTTAACTAAAAAATGTCATATGTCTATGCTAGCTGTCTGTGTGTTAACTGTTCTCTCATGTGTCTGATTTTTGTCTCCATATGTCTATGCTAGCTGTCTGTGTGTTAACTGTTCTCTCAGGTGTCTGATTTTTGTTTCTGTTGATTTCTGTTAAAAGTGGCCACTTCAAAGTTTTTTCATTCTATATTGTGCACATAAATTAAGCTTACTTTCGGCATGCCTCTTAAACTTTTTAAAGGCCTAATTTGAACCTGGGTTCCTAAGTTCCTACAAAAAATTCTAAACTGGTTTTCTAAAGGTTTTATTTGTTATCTGTTAAGACTGGATAGAGCCAGGTGTGGTGGCACACGCCTTTAATCCTAGCCCTTGGGAGACAAAAGCAGGCTAATCTTTGTAAAGCCAAACTGGTCTACAGAGCGAGCTCCAGGACAGCTAGGGTCTCCCTGTAGCCCCATCTCGACAAAAAAGAAAAAAAAAAAAAGAGGGACCTGTGGGTCTTGGAGACCAGTTTGATAAGCTAAAATCTCTGCAAGATAAAAAATTACACTTTCAAGGAAGCTATGTTCCAGGAGGAATTGTTTTGTGATGTATGGTATGTGTTTGTTGACTGTGTGCTGTGGTTTGCCATGGCTGTTGCATTTCAAGTTGTGGCATGGAAAAGTTTAACATCTCCAAATCAGTAAAAGCATGGACTAAGGATAAATGCAGAGGAAATTCTCCTATTGACTGGTGGTGAGCCTATGGGTGGCACTGATGGAGATTTGGCCTGTGTGCCAGAGACCCTTTCTCTGATAGGCTTTGAGAAGCTAGCATTCGCTTGTGGGTTTTCACCCATTCAGAGGGACACGATTATGCAGCCCCTAAGTGTTGGCTTGGCTTCCCTGGATTGGGGCCATCTGTTGCTTCCCCAGCCTTCCCAGGTGGTAGGTATTCAGAAAAATTGTGAGAGGAGCCCCTCCTTTCCCATCAATCTCCTTCTAGAGGTTTTAAAATGTGGTTAAAATTTGCCCTATAGCCTGGGGTCCTAGTTTCCCCTTCTGGCCACAGCTCAGGTGAGGAAGGTCACAGAGGCTGGAAAGACAGGCATGCCCATGGAACATTTTACAGCAAACATTCCATAGAGGTGTTCCTAAAGGCTAGTCTTGTAAATTCTGGGCTTGGTGGTGGGCCACGCCTTTAATCCAAACAGATGTTTGTGAGTTCTGGGCTGCCTATTCTCCCAGCCCAGGGCAGTGTTCATTGTGCAGCCTTGATTCCAATCCTCCGGAGACAGACTGTGGACCTCCACCCTACCAAGCTATATCAATTAAGCAATTCAAATCCATCTCAGCATGTTTAACTTAAAGTCTAGAAAAATTTACAGGCCTTAAATTTCTAACAAAACAAACTTGGTCCTGATAAATTGTCTTTTTTTAAGAAACGTTGGTAAAAGTCTCTTTAATAACATAAATTGATATTTTGGTTTAATTTAAATAAGAAATTCTTTAAATAAAACTGTTTTATGCTTATTTAGGCCCATCTTCAAGCTGTGTGTATGTGTGAGTGTGAGTTCCTGCTTTCAATTTATTATAGTCCTACAGGTTTAAATCTATTTAACTAACTATTAACAAAAATAGATTCGATTCATAAAAAATGTTTGCTTTATACCCCTTAGTGTTAACAATCTTTAATTGGGTTTATAGTATGCATATTATTCAGTTTAATGATAGATTGTTTTTAATTATTATTAGTAATTATTATTAATGGTTATAGTTATTGTTATTGGTATAATTATTAATAATAATTGATAAAAATTCAGTCTAATGGTAAATTGTTCATTGTTGGCTGCTATTTTTGACCATTATTATTTATAATTGCTGTTGTGACTAATAATAGTTAATGGTAATTATTGATAATTAATAATTCATAATAGTTATAATTGTTGTTATTATAAATAATTATTATTTTTCCAATGTCCTTAATAACAGGACAAGATGGATCATTTCAAGACTACAAACAACTTTGGCCTGTCTACTTTAGGGAATCCTCAATCTTTAGATTTATAAATAATATAGGGTCAGTTAGGCTTAGCAAAAGGACGGCTTAGGAATAATTGACCAAAGGGACAAGATAGGGAAAAAATAGTAAACTTTAGGTATAGTTCATTAAAGACAAGTGGTTACAAATGGGCCTAAGAGGTGGCATATGGATCTCAGCTGTTTTATGAGTTACTAGAACATTTATTCTAATTATGTAAAAATAATCCTATAACAAATTATAAAAATTTCATGTTTTTCATTGGACATCAAACGATATGGCTTTCTTCTCTTACAGGTCAACCTAACAAATCTTTCTTATGTATGTATGTGTGTATGTATGTATGTGCGCGCACACGTGTGTATGGATGAGTGTACTTTTGTGTTCTAAGTATATTATGTTAATAGACATGATAATATAAGAACATTGCCTCTAAGTTGGAACTGGCCCTTCCATCTTAAGATGCAAATTTATATTAAACAGCCAAAACATGGTTCGATTTCAACAAAGGTTATGGGTTATCTATCAAAAAATTTGAAATAATGAATCTACACTGGTTACACTCTTTCAACATCTAAAACAAAGATGCAACCAGGTTTTCAGTGTATTAAAGTGTTGATAAGTTTTTAGATGTTTAAAAATAAAAAATAAAAAGGTGTATAAAAAAATTAATCAAGATGGTAATGATGGTAACAACTTCTCATGGGACATATCTAGCCAATCTTTAACTGATTGATGGACATGATAACTATAAAATATATATATATATTTTATTAAGAGCTAGATATTAAAAAATCTTTAAAGTAGGTTTTCATGTCAGGCCTAGAAAAGGCCAAAAACTTAAAAAAAAGGTAGCTATTATAATCCACCTTGTAAGGTTTACAGTTTAAAATGGTAATGCATTTAAACTAATTAAAAATATAGGATGTTAATTGCTTTATTTGTAATCTGTGTTGAATTTCCAACAGTGGCTTTGAGATTGGGGTGCACAGATGGTCTCTGTATTTTTCTGTGTTATGCAGTATCACCTTGTAACATTTTTCCTTTGCTTATAAGATAATTTGAGAAAATTAGGTCTGAGTTTACTTCCCAAATAAACATACAGTCAAGGATAGACAGTTTGGATAAATTTGATGAAAACTTACACCTTGGTTCCTGTTTATGGGTATTTGTAATACAATTTAGTCATCTATTGATCAAAAAAGAGGGAGGTGGTATAATATTCCCTCTATATTCCAAACTTTTGATAAATTTTTAATTTTTTGAAGCTAACAATGGGAGGAGATTTGTATGTTCCCACAGGTAAAAACACCAACCTAAATGTCTAAAAATACACAATATTTGACTGCAAGATGGACTGAGAAATGCCAACAGAGAGGCTGACCCATCTGGACATTGAAGAAAAAGAAACCTCAGATTGCCTGAGTCACAGACATTGAACATTTCTCTAAATTCTGTTTGGGATAACTGTTTATGATGTGGTTTGATAAAGTTTACCTTTCAGATGCTGAGAAACCTTTCTACCTCTCACCTTTATATGGAAAAGGAAAAAATGTGATGGTAGTGAAGTCATTCCCCAACTGTAAATTGGAACCAACTGCTATAATGGTAAATGCTTATAGAACAGGTGTGACTGCCTTCTTTGGTTGATTGATAGACATACAAACTGTACAGAGATGGTTCTCTATCTAAAGCTAAATATAAATGTAATTTATAAGTGGTACAATTGAGCACAATGTGTTAATACAGGAGAGCTCTGATGTCAGCAATGGATTGTTCTGCCAAGGAGATGTTGGCTGGGGGAATCCAAGCCCCCCAAATTATAAAGGCCTTTTGCCTGTAAAAAATGGGATATCAGCAAGGAAAAGGTGGTAAGTCCCTGTTGTTAAAAACCTGGTGTAAGCATGAAAAAATATTTTGAGACATCACTTGCTAATGTACAGTTGGCCTTTAAAATGCCAGAGAGCGTTACCAAAGGCCACTAATGCGACAAAGCAGGATATTGGTCTCCTTGAGTCAAGCAAGACTCCTCTGTCAGTATCAGCTACACCTCAAATGCCTGGAGATGCTGTGCAACAGTGGCAGCCATGTGTCTATACATATCCCAAATCTAATTGGCTATTAGCTCTCTCCTTGGAGGAATAATTCATGGCTGATGCCATAAGCTTATGTCCTCTAGTGGTTAGGAGATTATATGAGCCACAATAAGAACTTGTCATCTTTTACAGAAAAATCACAGCTTATGGATTAACATACCATCCAAACATCTGTGTCTATGCTCACAGCTTAGCTTGCCATAATAATATTGTTTAAATGCCTGTACATCTAATTGCTTGTGCTTTGTTAGTAGGATTAAAAAGGTACCCTGGATAAGCTGTCAACCCATGAAAGGAAACAACCTGACTGGAGTAAAAAATAACATCTGCTTTGCTTCTCACCCACCTGTGCCCCTCTCCCAAAGCCTAGGGAACAAATTGCGGAAGAGGAGGCATGGTAGAATGTAAGGGCTGCGGAGAGACTGGGGTAAATTGTGAGATTACAGCAATATGGACTGGACTCTTAATTGATCAACATGCTTGTGCATACAAGCTTTTCCAATTGGACTATGGGAACCTTAGGTTGTTCAAAATATAAACATAGATACTTAAAAACCCACCTTTACAAGTGGGGCTCCCCCTCTTTTTGTATAAAAGAAGGGAGGATTGTGGCAGTCTTGACAGAGTCCTGGTTAGACTTTAGTCTGGGAGTGGAAGCATCAGAGTTGATGGACTAACTTGCTTATCTCCTGAGTTTACCAGAGCAACCTACTTATCTCAGGCGTTTAGGAGCCAGCTTACTAACCTCAGGAATTTATGAATACAGCTTGCTTATCTCAGAAACTTACGAGCACCAGCCTAGATCCCAGTGCTGACGATCCAGCTCCCAGTGCCGGTTTAAACTTTAAAAATATTAAAATCACAATTGGAGACGTTAATGATGAGATTAGTAAAAAATAGCTTACAAAAAGGGAGCGTGAACAACAAAAATCCTGGTATGAAAATTGGTTGTCCACTCCTTCTTGGTGGTCCACCTTATTACCTAGTCTCCTGGGACCTGTCCTTGGATTGATCCTGCTAATTTCATTTGGGCCATGGGCGCTTAATCGATTAACCAATTTTGTTAAGTCCCAAATAGATTCCTCACTTACAGCACGAGTCCATTATCATCGCTTGGCCATCGAAGAAGAAGCTGATGACAACCCTGGGCCCGCTCGCCCATCCTCTGCCACTGTTCCTGCACCTGCCATTCGGCTTGATTTTCGCTCCTTGTAAATTATCGTCCCCAGGCTATAGAGTAGGCTAGCCTGTTCCAGTCCAGGTGGCCACCCCAAAGATGGGCAACTTCCTCTCCCCTCTTACCAACCTAAGACAGGAGCCCTGAGGACGACAGGGTGTCCAGAGACGGGTAAGGAAGAGGGTCTAATAGAGGTCGAACCTAAGACAGGGACGGCCACATAATCGGCTGATGGTGCCGCTCTACCTGGATATCTCCCCAAGCCTTCTTAATGTAAAGAAGGGGGATATGTGAGGAGCTGTAAGCCTGCTCCCTAAAAGTGCAGACGTGCAGAGAAGCTTCCTACCTGCATACCTGATGTTCCGGAGGAAGCTTATCACAAGTAAACAGCTTCTGCTGGAGCCAACAGCCCACGGAGGAAGCTTATTGCGAGCAAACAGTCTCTGCCGGCACGAGCAGCCAGCCTGATAAACTTTAAATTTTACAAGAGCTACCTTCCACCCCTCCCCTCTTCCTGATTCTTCCCGCCTTTTACTAAATATATATTGCTGTCTTTGCTCAATAAAGTAGACTTTGACAACCTTCGCAAAGTCTCGATCTTTCCTCTCGCTTATCTCCATAGGTTTTGGGGTCCTTCTTGGGTACCTGACGTTACATGACCCGTAGACAGGGTCATTCATTTCTACTAACACCTCTGGCCCATACCTTCCAGTAGTACTAGTACCTAGTCTTACTCTCTACACTTCAGGGAAGATCAGGCACACCTAGGAGCTCCAGAAACTTGGGTAAGGTTTTTAACTGACCACCATCCCAGGACCAAGAGGGCAGCCATGTTGGCAGTTTTAGTGGGCATCAGTCTGGTCTCTGCTGTCGCAGCCACTGGGTTAGCTGTGGGCAGCTTAGGACACACCCTTGTCACAACTCAGCATTTTTCCCGGGAACTGCAGCAACTGAACACAGAACTTGTAACCACCATGGAAGCCACTGCTCAATCCATTCAAATCTTACAAAGGCAGCTTTCCTCTTTAGTGGCAAGGATGTCACACCTCAGAATAGGTGGGCTTTGGATTTTCTTACAGCTGAGAAAGGGGGAACCTGCATTTTCCTAGGAGAAGAATGTTGCTATTTCATCAATGAGTCTGGAAATGTGGAACAAAATATCCAGTGTTTGCAGAAAGTGCATGACCTGTCTCAGAGGACCGTTAAAGGAGAGGGCCCCTCCAGTTGGGGTCCCTGGGTGGCAATCCTTCCCTGGCTAACACCTTTACTAGTCCCACTGATAGTGCTAATGATTTTGTGTATGGTGGCCCCATGCCTTTTAAGATATTTCCAAAACCAAATTCAACACCTCACTCATACAAGATTTAACCAGCTTCTTCTCTCAGTTGCAGATGGAAAAGCTGCCTACCAAACAACTGGCCACTGCTGATCCAGATTGGGCACTGGACAACCAAAGCGGTCAAAGCTGAAAAATCATGCTCTGATCTTCCAGCCTAAAATTCTTACCCTGTGCCATCCATGTTCAGCTCTGAAGCAGTTACAGAAGACAGAACTCTGCCCTTTTTCCTATAGAAAACAAAAGGCTGGAATGTCAGAGTGTGATTCCAGAAGCCCATTGAAATGCAGAGACACCTAAGACCAGTGGTGCCCAGGAACCTGCTCTACCAGGCCAGCCTTTGGTTATGGAAAAACGGGCCATCACTGATTACTCAGGAATCTTCTGCCTTTTTGAAAGCCAGACTCTTGCAAAGTGCGCTACCCACCCCCACTCTCACTGAAACCCATTCCCACCTTCTCCCTTAAATTCCCAGGCCAGACACCATTCAGTGCTGGCTCTATCTTTCCCCTGAACCTAGCCCCACTACCCTGAAGTAAACTTTGTTCCCGGAGAGCCTAAACCTTGTGGCCTTTCATTTCAGGGGGAGCGTGCCATAACCTTACACCTTCCTGTCCCTTAGTCCTGCTTCCTCCCACTTCTGCAGGAATGCAGCAATATGACCTAGCTAATGGCCCAAAGTAGGCCTGCCCTTTAAGCATGAATTACTGCTAACCTTTGTAAGGGTGTATTTAACCTCTTAAAAATACTGCTAGTTCCTGAAATCCTCATCGTACTGAAATCAATAAATCACTGACATTCCTGCTGAGAAAGAAACTTCCAGAGGTCTCAAAGGCCAGGCCAGAGAGAGTTAGTAAACAGCAGTTTCTCACAGACATGCAATTAGAACATCTGTTAGCATCTTCTATGCCTGTTAGGATGTTTACTCTTTTAGTTGTAGGCAGAACGTGGGGCCATCAGTGTTTTTGTTTTTACTCCCACCATAGGAATTCAATAACAGTCTTAATACAGAGCCAGATACTTTACCTGTCAATTGGAAAGCTGTCTTTTTAAGGAGAATACAAGTAATGCATTTTGTCAGAATCTAACAACATGATGACACTCAGAAAAAGATTCTGTGAGAGGATGGGTGATCTGATGAGCTCTGAGGTTTGAGACACTGTTGCTGTGTCAAGAAGAGGCACGGCTGGGATCCAGACACCTCGATCTTCTACAGGAATTTTCAACTGGACCTTGGAGTTGTGTCATTCATTTCTTAGCCTGAGTGTTTCTGCAAATGGGCAGCGCTACTGTAGTTGTCAGTCTTCACTATGGGGAGAAAAAGCCAAGAGCAAACCAAATTAATCACATAATTTGTTATTTTTTATTTTGCATTTGCAATTTTACTAGATAAATATAACAACCATGAACATAAAAAAATAAATAGATGAAGATTTTTGAAGTCTTAGTGAAATTTAGTTCTGTAAGTGAAAATTATGTCCTAGTGATATGCTTTTAGACTTTGGATTTCAGCTCTGCATCTAATAGTGTTAATCATAAGATAATCTATATCATTTTACTGAATAAGTGTGTGTTCCATTCACAAAAATAATTCTTAACAGTGAGAAAGTGCTTAAGACTCCTGAAACTATTTTTAGCCCAAGTCTCACAAGTTTATCTCTATCAAATAATCCTGGTGATACTTTAGTAAGGAATTAAATGTGGTTTTAATGAAATTTTAATCTCCATTTATTATTCTGACATCTGGGCATAACAGAAGTGGCCTTGAATAATCCTGAAAGCTGACGTTAGAAATTGGGAAGAGTGACCAGCAAAATGGCCTGCTGAGCCCCACAGTCTCTAAAAGGCATTCATAGTTTTGAAGTATATTTCTATGCTACCAGTCCTCTAAAAGAGGAAATTTAAAGAACATAATATTCACTCAAAAGTTAATTTCAAAATAGACTTCCAATAACCCATTTAAGTATAAATTTCTGAACTTCCTCAAAGGCAAGCACAATCAAAGAAAAAAATTTATTTGCTAAACATTCTGCCAAAGAAATTATCTTTTGAACATCTGGAAACACTTTTTGCCCCCTCCTAAAACCTAAGAACTACCTACCCATTGCTGAAGCTCGATATGGAAATGTCCAGAAATGTCAGGTCAATTCAATAGCTACAAGTCAGAGTCTCCATATTAAAACCCTATCCCAGCCAGGCATTCTGGTGCACACCTTTAATCTCAGCACTCTGAGTCAGAGGCAGGTGGATCTCTCTGAGTTCAAGGCCAGCTTGGTATACAGAGCGAGTTCCAGGCAGCCGGGGGATACAGGGAGACCCTGTCTCAAAAAAACCAAAATGAATGAATGAATGAATGAATGAAATAAAACCCTATCCCAGGAGGGTTCCCCAGTTCAGAAAAAGCCTTGAGCTGTTCATATTATGGTGACAAGGTCCATAGACATTCCTTAACCACCTAGCCTCACCTCCCAGAGTCAGTCCTGCCATTAGAGAGTCTCCCTGCTGCTATTGTCTCCAAGGGCAAATGTCCAAGAAGCTCAGAACTCCTTTGTCCTTGTTAAAAACAAGCATTGTTTCTAAGTATAACCAGAACTTTGATTTCATTAAGAACTGGGTCCATGCTAGAATGATATAAGCATTCTGTGGTGTCTTTGTCTCAGTCACTCATGGTATGGGAGGAAACATACATTTACATATATGGCTTTGTTCATGTGACATTTAACAATTTTGAGTATGCTTAGAGTCATTCCAAGAGCCATGCTTTCAGCAACCACACCATCTTCACAGCTCATAGTCCAACACTTACAGGAAGTAATCACTGAAGATCTTCATCAGAGCTATGACTAGAAAGAATGATTTTTTTTCTAAATAAAGGAGTTATTATCAAAATGTGGTTGAAACATAGTTCCACAGAAATTTTGTGCCATTCTTCAAAACTCAATACATGCATTTTTGGAGAGAAGTTTTAATAAGGGATATAATTTTGGTTTTATGCTGAAAAATATCAGGCATGGTTATTAACATTAATATTAATTGTTACATGCAATGGTATGTAGTAATATTTTAGTTTTAGTATTAGTAAAATAGTATGATGTAAATATTTGACTTATTGGGGTTTTTTATGTAAATCTTCAAGCAGCCACCTGTGTCAACAGAGAGCACAGCAAGCTGAACAGTCTGTGGATCAGATCACTAGTATGCAGTAAACCTTAGGCAAAAATATACCAGACTTCCTGCAGAATAATCCAGTATAAGTCTGACAACTAAAATATGAGATCTCAAAACATCATAATTCAGCTAGGCCAGGTGTAATGCTGTGCACTAATAACCCTATTACTAAGAGAGAAGATAGAGGAGGATCCCTGAAGCTTGTGCTCAGCCACTCTAGCACATTGGTGAGCCTTGGATCAGAGAGATAACCTGTCAGGAAACAAGGTGGGTGGCACCTAACAAACAGCCAATGTTGTCCTTTGGCCTTCATACACATGTGCACACACTTGTACATGTACTCAATCATACATGTGTCTCCAACATGTCACACACAAAAAAATAAGTAAAATATATTATATTTTCCATACTTCTCAAATACAATTCAAGTACCTTAAGGAGAAAATCCTAGGTGTCTAACTTTCTCTCTGAGGCTAACACATTTGGTTGCTGTTGGTACTTGTGGAATTGCAGTAAATTGAGAGGAGAAAGGCATTGAGACAAATTTTCATATAACCCAGAATGGCTTCAACCATGCTATATAACAGAGACTGGCCTGGAACTCCTGATCCTTCTGACTCTACCTCCAAAATGTATGATTACAGTATGCGCTACCATTTCCAGCTCCATTAATAATCATATATAGATTTGTACATGCTTACATATCTGCCCTTTCATTAACTCAAAGTTCCACTCTAAAAATTCATAGAATTTGTATCAAATCATTGTTAAATATTTTACATATGGTCAAGCATAAGAGTTCAAGATTTAAATTTCAGACCTGAAATCTCTCCTTTAATTTTCTCAGTGCTGGGACAGAAACTAGAGCTTCAAGCTTGAGTGTAATAGGCAAGCTATACTTCAAGATAAATATTCTTGGAAGGATTCCTGACTTTTAACCAGCATTTCTAGGAATTCCTTGCCTTCTCTGGGGTTAACAAGGTATAGGAGACTTCTGCAGAGGGACTGTAATTACAGCTAATGAAATGAGTTTTAAAAGAACAATACAAAAATCAAACAGAATAGAAAGACTGGAAAACGTTCATTGAAAGTGTGAGTTCTGGGCCAGGCACATCTGCATAGAAAATTCCAGACTAGCCAGAACTAAAAAAAGAAGACTAAATAAATGAATAAACTATATACAGACTCAGATCAGCCGAAACAGGAAGGAAGCTATGGGTGCGTGGTGTCCCTACTTTACCTGCACTCAGTTTTGAAGTGTGTGAGAGAGGGTGATTTCACACTACAGAGTAGTTCAAGGAAGCCTACATGCTCTGACCAGCTTGTACTTCCCTGAACTCCAGAGAGCAATCCTTGTTCTCATAGTGTGACAGCAGTATATCAGACACTGCCAATGTAGCTGGGAATGGGTATTGAGACTGAAAGTCTTCCCAACTCTTCTCCCTCTGCTTGTAGTCTAAATGTAACCCTGTCACAAGCATATAGCTGCAAGGACTGATTATATGTTCTCAGTGAGATTTTTATTGGGGCCTAAGATCCCCCTATCTTATGTGCTCAATTTGCACTACAATGTTATCATAGTAAAGTATACATGACCCCAAAATATGTTTACCCTAGTGTCTCCAAAACACAGACACTGCCCATTATAGTCAGCTCTCACTTAATTGAGCTTGTGTGATAGCCAGGGTCAATTTCATTTGGTCAAAATGAAATTTCTCTCTACATTTACTGGCAAAAGACTGACTTCTCCAAAGGAATTCTGGGACACAGAGAATATAAAAGGGAATGTGTGCTTTGCCATAAGACTTAATTTGATTTTGTTAAGATTGTGTGTGTGTTTACTTGTATGTACATGTGCAAACAGGTACCCACAGAGACCAGAAGAGGACATTGGATCCCCTGGAGCTAGAGTCAAAGGTAGTTATGATTTGCCTGACACAGATACTGGGAATCAAATTCTAGTTCTCTGCAAAAGCAGCTCACAAACAGGTTTGTTAGGTTCATTCTCAAGAATGCTGTTTCACAAGGCCACACCAAAAATGGAATAAAAAATCATAGCTTAGTTTATACAAAAACTTACATTTTGGGGGCTGGACAGATGTCTCAGTGGTTAAAAACACTGGCTGTTCTTGGAGAGGACAGGGAACAGGACCCATGTAGCAGCTAGCACCCAATCTTAACTGCAGTTCCAGGGGATCTGACAGCCTCATCTGACCTCTAGAGACACTGTATGACACATGCAGACAAAATATTCACAACACATAAGTAAAAATCTTTTCTATTTTTTTAAAAAATTGAAATGTTTTGAACACCTGCTTAACACTGGGTTTTATTCAAAATCATCACTGAGGTTTGGTTTGCAGTTAAAGACATAGGCTTAATGTCAGGCGTGGTGGCCCACGCCTTTAATCCTAGCACTTGGGAGGCAGAGGCAGGCGGATCTTTGTGAGTTCAAGGCCAGCCTGGTCTACAGATCGAGTTCCAGGACAGCTGGGGCTATAGGAATATCCTGTCTAGAAAAGACCAAATGAAGCTATAAATTAAAATTTTAAGTCTTTAGTTCCAGTTTCCCATGCTTTCCATATCATCCTGCCCAGAAAGCCTGTATTGTCAGCTTCCTGGCAGGATAAAGAAAGAGAAGATGAGGACAACCACTTTTATCACAGATTCTTTATCTGGATTCTTCTCTAACCCCTAAGAGATTCTTTTGAATGCTTAAGGTAGAAAGATTTTTACTGGCTTTCTTTTATTTTACTGTGTTGTAGAAAAGATTTAAACAAATGTAAGTATGTCCAAAGGCTAAAAAATATTAATTATGTAAGGTATTAGTGTGGCCAACTTTAATGGACAATTCCCAATTTAAACGATCTGTTCTATGGATCCCGGGAGACAACCCAAAAGCTTCATAACATACTGTAGTCCCCTACTATCCTGGGGAAAATGTTTCAAGACTCCCACTGGAGGTTCAGGGGCTGAAATCAGGTTTTCTAGTAGCACTGAGCCTTCAGATATACTATGCTACTTCTTGTCCATACATTTCTGTGATGAAGTTTAATAAGAGATTTAATAAGAGATTAACAGCAGGAGCTGTCTCAGTTGACATTAACTGCTAATGTGACACAGACTGGAATCATCTGAGAGGAGTAGCTTCGATTGAGGATTTTCCTAGATCAGATTGGTCTATGGACATGCCTGTTCATTGTGGATTACCTGTGGATATATGGGATGGTCTGGATTAATTATTCATATAGGAGGGCCATTCCTGGGCAGGTGATCCTGGGCTGTTTAAGAAGCCTAACTGAACATAAGCCTGCCAGTGAGTGACTGAGCCAGCAAGCAACTTTCCTCCACAGTTTCTGCTTCAAGTTTCTGCTTGAGTTTGGGCCCTGACTTCCTTCAGTGATGGACTGTGACCTATAAGTTTAAATAAACCCTTTCTTCCCCTAATTGCTTTCAGTCAGAGTGTTTTATCACAGCAACAGAGAATGCAGCCACAACAGTAGCCAATAATCAAACCAAACAATTATAACAATTTACTGCCTTAAAGTTTCTCACAGTGGTACTTGCTCTTCAGGGTCTGCAAGGTGCTTGTCAGGCTGGTGGGCAGAGAATGCTAATGCTAATGCTTTGTCTGGGACACACCAGACAAAGGGAATGCTAGGGGATGCACCAGACGAAGAGGAGATTCTCAGCCTAGGTGAGAGGAAAACAATATCTCAAAATCCATCATACTACTTGGAATGGCATGTAACCTACATGTTATGGGTGGTATATTACTGGGGTTTTCCATTCAACATTTTCAGACTATAATTGACTATTGGTAAAAAGTCAGGAAGTAAAACCACAGATAATGGAAGACTACTGTCTATTCCAAATTCACATTCTGAACAAATGTTCCTGTAATCTCTCATTTCCCTGGAGTACTCTGATCCTCTATATTACATTTCCAAAAATAAAAGTAGCTTTCTAAAGACAGAGAGTGTGAATATTTATGTTACTTTGCCCATTAAAAGGAGATTTGAAGTCACTTTTTAAGTTCATTTTCGATGAAAAGATTCCCTTCAGGTTCCCTTCAGTCATCTTGTCATCGTCATCTGTCAGATCTTCAGGCTGAGAAAAACTTGTGTTTTCAGTTTCTTCATGGGGTCTTGTCAAATAAAGATCCATGGCTATGAAAAGTGTCAAGCAGTCCCAAGCCACCCTTGGCCTTGCTAGGCAGCCTCACGACTCCTTTCATCCTAAGATGAAGAAGCAAGAGGCCATCATGGAGGATTTCCCAGCCATCCGTGGTCCTCAGTGGAGACTGAACATCTGGCTGGAGGAAACCCAGGCTTCAGTACCCTGGTTCAGCTGGTGTCTGGCTTGAAAGAAGCTCAGTGTGGCCTCAGAGTGGCCTCTGATTGAGCAGATCCTGAGAAATTCAGGAAGACAAAGATGGCCCTGTGGGTACTGATAACATACAGATATGGAAGACCCTAAACATCATCTTACAGCCTAGAAGGGCAACTCCCAGTAGCTTCCAGAAATCCAACAAGCATCCACTAACAAAGTCAATCTGCCAGAACTAGAACACACAACCTATTTTAGATCAATGAAGACCTTCCTTAAAAGTCATGCACTTGCTCTGTGTGTGTAGATAACCAAGCAACTGTCTTGGTACCCTCACCCTGGACTCCCTGTCTTTATAAAAGGGTGAATGTACATTTCCCTATTCTTGCATGGTCATTCTGAAGAGCCCACAGGATCAGACACTGCACATAACTAACCATTGATCCATGGGGAATGATCTCAAAACTCAAGCCTGCTTCCATACTTAAAGCTACTTATTTTACTCTGCTTGCTCTCTTTATCTGCTTAATCAATGAGCTTTCTTCAGACCTTCCTCACAGGAGCCAGAAGAGTGGAAATCAGTGCTACCTGATAGCTGCTACATGGATACACATGAAAACTGACAGAATACAAAGAAGGTGAAGTCTGAGCTTAGAGCTCCTGACTGATCAAATCATTTGGCTGGTGGTTTCCTTCACTGCCCTGAGTATTTATTTTAATTCTGAAGTTCAGTCTTCAGCCTTTGGTTCCAGAAATATTCTTTCACATTCAGATAAGGCACCTTCATCCAGTTCCAAAAATGCCAGAATGAAGGTCAGACTGGATCCCTTCTTGTCCCCAGGCAAAGTCCCTAGTCTAACCAAGACTCGGAATGTCTGTGCGCTATGCCTGCAGTTGACACAGGTCTGTTGGCAGTCCTGTTTTTGCTTTCTGCCCACCTCCTCTCAGAGTTTATATTGCAGCAAAGATAATAAACTGCCTCTCCACTGTTCCCAGACCCTCCGAAGCTGAGGCCTCCTGGCTCTCCTAGCTTGACCCTACCTGTGTTTGGCCTTTGCCCCTGGGCCTCCACAGTATTCCAAGACCATGAGAGAGTAGCATGCTCCACACCCAACAGGAAACCGAGCAGGCCAGTTATTGACATCACCTGACAGATGTGCTTTTCAAGTGAGAGGTGCTATTCAAGACCTTTTTATGGAAACCATTGACACAGAAAAGGAATAAAGAAGAAAAACAAGAGGGAGAGGCAAAGTTGGTGCCATGATGGGCATGTTTTGCACCCCATAAGACAGAAGTTAAGCAGGCTGGTGGCCCACGCTTTTAATCCTAGCACTTGGGAGGCAGAGGCAGGTGGATCTTTGTGAGTTCAAGGCCAGCCTGGTCTACAAAGCGAGATGGTTCAGTGGTTAAGAGTGCCGAAGGCTCTTGCAGAGGACCGGGGTTCGATTCCCAGCACCCACGTGATGGCTAAGAACCATCTTTAACTCCAGTTCCAGGGGAATCTGAAGCCCTCTTCTGACCTCCATAGCATTGCATGACATGGGTGCACCAACCTACATGCAGACAGTACACTCATACACATAAAAACAAAGAACAACAACAACAACAATAAAAAACAAAGCAGCGAGTTCCAGGACAGCTGCGGCTACAGGGAGACCCTGTCTCAAAAAAAGACCAAAAGAAAAAAAAAAAAAGTTAAAATGAGTCAAGCTCATCTTCGTTTCTCTCCACCACCCTCCTCACTCATCCTTTACAGCTAGAAGTCAACGTTTCTGAAACACTATAGCTACTGCCAGAGCAGCCACACATAAAACTGTCTGCAGGAAAATAGACAGTTGGGTTGAGGGGAGAAGGGCTAAATCAATTTGAGCATGCATGTTAAGGACTGTGAAAGGGCAGAGTGGAACTCTGAAAGGCTGGAAAACATTTGTCTAAGTCTCCTTGTATTTCCACTGTACTGAGCAGATCCATCAATGACTGCTTCAGTGGCTCCAGCTGGATGGCAGCTGGAACTGTCTGGTCACTTCCTCATCTAACAAGGCACTGCACCCCAAACTCCTGAGGCCACACAGTGGTCCCTATTCTCTTGCCCAAGAAGTAGCCAGTCACTCTGGGCCATGGCTTACAAAACAGGGTCAGGGAAGGCTGAGACCATTCTATAGAACTACGCTGTTCTTTTTATAAGTCCCTTTCAGAGAAGAAAAAAAATCTCAAAAAAAATTTATAAAGGTTCTACACAATACATTTTCAAATAATTTAATCTATTCCTAAAAATGTAGGAGGAAAAGTAAAGACAGAGGATGGACTGGATCATAAATCTACTTCAGAGTTGAATCTGAGGCTACCAATACTGAAGCCCAGGCCCAAAGTGAAAGGCCAAGCTCCAGCCTCCAGAAGCATCCCATACCCTGTGGTGTTGGGGCAGGTCTTCCAGACGCACCTGGCAATGCCATGTACTATAAGCTGATTTTGTACATTAACTTTTCAATGTTCATTAAGCAGTCAGCCTCAACATTGGAATTTGTGGTCACTAATGGATACATCTTAAGAATAATGTATATTCGATACCATTATGTAAATATGAAAGTGTGTGTCAGTAGCACACATGTGGGCTAGATGCCCAAGACTGGCAGAAGTGGGGGGTAACAGAGATGACACAGCCCTGGACTAAGATGGTGTTTCTACTGCTTACCCCATTAAGGGCTCTTAGCTCCTCCTGAACATCTGTTTCCAAACCTGTAAAGTTAGAATAATATTCGTCAGAAATACTGTGTATATGTGCTAGAAATACTGGCACATAGAAGGCCAGTATTTTAATATGAGTGATACAATCTAAAATTATCTTCTGTGTAGGAGGTATGGCCAGGCTGGAAGAAGCACGCCACTGGGGCAGGCTTTGAGAATATCTCGCCTTGGCATTTCCAGTTTTACTCTCTCTGTTTCCTTTGCCTGCTTGAGGATGTCAGCGCTCATCTTTCTTCTCCAGCTGCCTCTGCAATCATGTCTCCCTGCCATGATGGACTCCCATCCTCTGGAACAGTATGCCAAACAACTCTTCTTTTTGTAAGTTGCTTTGGTTATGGTGTTTGAGCCCATCACCTAATAGACCTTGAAAAACAGAAAATTTTTATCCTGCAGTGGCTTCCCATACCCCTAGACCCTGGTAACCTCCTTCACATTCTGAGTTAGACTATGATTAGCATCTCAAATTACATTGGAGTTATAGATGCACCCAAAACCTATGAAATAATAAAAGCCATATTTAAATCAGCTTTTGTTTTAATTTATAAGAAAGCTATATAAGAATTGTAACCCATGGGACTGGACAGATGTGGTTAAGAGCACTGGTTGCTCTTGCAGAGGACCAAGGTTCAGTTCCCAGCCCCTACATAGTGGCTAACAACCATCTATAACTCCAGTTCCAGGAGATCCAACACCTTCTTCTGGTGTCCACAAGCATTTCACAACATGGGAGCATTTACATACATCCAGGAAATACACTTATACGTAAAATAGCATAAAGAATTGTAGTCTAGTATATCTTTGTCCCTGTTCAGAGCTGGTTTGTTACTGAAGAGGTATTTCTGATGGTTCCCACACAGGAAGTCTGGATCCTGTGGTCTCAGTGAGGGAACGTCTTTGTGATAAACTATGCCACTCCCGGGACAGAGGATGGGGAAATATCTCCAAAAGACACATCTACTGCATGAAAACCTGTCTGCTTATGGCTAGAAGGGACTCCAGTCACAGATCATATCCTTAACATGTACAAAGACAGAGATTTACTAAACCCCCAGCACTCCCTGCTTAAAGAGTGATGTCTTTTTAATAAAGCAAAATGTCTGAATTTTATTGAATTGTTGACACATTCTGTACTACAAAAAAGAGTAAGTGGTAAGGAAGCTTTATCACACCCTGGCTATTTATGATCGGCAAACTGCTAGCAAAAATGGGTGGCTTCCATGTAGCAGACAAGGGTATCGGCACAAGGAAATTACTTCAAGGAAAGTAACAAGGAAAAAGAGAAAAAAAAATGGGTGGTTTCCATGTGGCAGACAAGGGTATCAGCACAAAGAAATTATTTCAAGGAAAATAACAAGGAAAAAGAGAAAAAAATGGGTGGTTTCCATGTGGAAGACAAGGGTATCAGCACAAGGAAATTATTTCAAGGAAAATAACAAGGAAAAAAAGAAAAAAATGGAATGAGGAAATTATGAAAAAAACAACAATAGTGGCAGAGTGAGTCAAGATATAAGATCAAAAATTTAAAGTTGCAGCAGATACCAAAAGAGAGGCATGGCTGGTGTTTCTGCCTGCTTTCCATCATTATAACAAATACCCAAGACAACTTTTTTTAGTTTTTTTTTATTTTGTTCATTTTTTTATATTTATGAACGTACTGTCTGCATGTAGGTCTGTGCACCCGTGTCATGCAATGCTGCGGAGGTCAGGAGAGGGTGTCGGATTCCCCTGGAACTGGAGTTAAAGATGGTTCTCAGCTGCCATGTGGGTGCTGGGGATCAAACCCAGGTCCTCTGAAAGAGCAGTTGGCATTCTTAACTGCTAGGCCATCTCTTCAGCCTGACCTACGACAACTTTTAAAAGGCCATTTGGGCTTGTGGTTGCTGAGGTTTCTATCAGTAGACAGTTGACCCCATTGTTTTAGGTCCTGTGCTGACGCAGGGCATCTTAGCAGGAGTTCATGGAAAACAAGCTGCTCATCTTGTGCCAGTGGAGAGTGAAGCAAAGAGAGAAGAGGAGACCAGGGTCTCCACTCCCTTTTGAGAAGTTGGGTAACAATTTCTCCAAATGGAAATATTTCATCCTGGAAGGAAGAATATTAAGGTTGAAACCAACAGGCTGGAGAGATGGCTCAGTGGTTAAGAGCAGTGACTGCTCTTGCAGAGGACCCTGGTTTTTGTTCTCAGCACTCTTTGGCCTCTGCAGGCATTGCATGCACATGGTGCACTTACATACATGTAGTCAAAGCATTCATACCTACAAAATAAAAATAAATAATTTTTTAGAGTCATAATGTTCTAAAGGAAGGTTCATTAAGACTCAGGGAGTAAAATACTCAAGAGTCTCCAGAAGTCCCTAAAACCAGATTCATTAAGGCTCTTCTTTCCCTAAAATTGCATAAGCTTTAAGGATTGCTAAGGAAAGGAAACTCTCAGACCTGCTGAGCTCCCTTCAGGTTGTGCAGAAAGCTCCGGGGTTCTGGTTTCATGAGTTATCACCCACACTAGAGTGGGCTTTCAGTGATGCAGCTGTCTTTCAATTATTTTTGCTCCTGTAAGTAACCCTTTGCCCACACTCCTATAATTGATCTGGAGTGAGTAGACAATTTTCAAATCTTCCCAGAAAGAGTGTCACATAACAGAGAGCACATTCTCAATGCTCTAAACCCCTCACTAGGCCCACGTTCCTAAGAGCTCTACCATTCCCCAAAAGCAATATGGCAGAGGACCAAGTATTTATTTTTATTTTATTTTTTTATTTTATTTATTTCTGTATGTGTATGAATGTACTGTCTGCATGTAGGTTTGTGCACCCGTGTCGTGCAATGACGCAGAGGTCAGAAGAGGGTGTCGGATTCCCCTGGAACTGGAGTTTTCCTGGAATTGGAGTTTCAGACGGTTCTCAGCCGCAATGTGGGTGCTGGGGATCGAACCCAGGTCCTCTATAAGAGTGGTCGGTGCTCTTACCCACTAGGCCATCTCTCCAGCCCCAGGACCAAGTATTTAACATATGGGTTTTTGAGGTAATTTAACAACAGCAGCCAGACAATGAGAACAAATAACCGTCATTGCCAACTCAGTGATGGAATGCGTCCTGGCATCACCTTCTGCAGCTGTGGGTTTGGAGTTAGAATGGCCAAAGCAAGTAAAAGCTTTGCTGCTTTGTGCTGTGTCACCCATGCTGTGCCATGGGCAGTGATAAAGTTGTTTCTGTATTATGTGCAGCTAGCCAGTGTAACCCTTTGTAGATGACTAGAAATGGGAGAAAGCACATTTGCCATGTTTTAATAGAAATATATAATGTCCCCTGAAGAAGTATCTAAGCTACTCAGAGAAAGGAACTGGATAAATCAAGGGACTGTGGACTATGCAACAGGAATGATGCAGCAGGAGGGACTGGGGGCTTTCATCTGTAAAAGTGGATGAAGATCTTTAGAAGAGGAAAATACGTACCGAAGGCCAAAACGTGTTTATATGTAGCCACTGAAGTCCTGCAGGATGAGCTCATCTTCCCTTGTGTCTCACACCAGATCATACCCAGGCTGCCCTGGAGTTGACAAGAACATCCCCAGGCTGCCCCATCCCTGTGGTTCATATGAGATAATCCCCATGCTGCCCCATCCTTGTGGTTCACACTGGATCATCACCAGGCTGCCCCATCCCTGTGGTTCACATTTGATCATCCACACAGGATGCTGACTTCCTCGAGCTCACACTCAGTTGTTTTCCACCCAGGTTAATATTCATGCCTCCCTCTTCCTTCCCAAATAGTATCTGTTTTTGTATCTAATCCAAGTTTATTGTGTTCAACATTTACTATGTTGTCTATTCTCTTAACAAACAAATCTGTTTTTATCATCATAAATTCACCAATTCTTTAAAAAACCTAAAGTCAACACTTCTCCCCTAATACCTGTGTGTGTGTACAGCATGTGGGTGAGGCATTTTGTGTAATTATCAGAGGTTAATCATTCTCCACCTTATTTTTTGAGACAATCTCTCACTGAACCTGGAACTCATTGAGTCCCTAGACAATGAGCTTCAGGGATCCTTCTGCCTCCTTCCCAGAACTGAGATTAGAGACGTTCACTAATACACCTGGCATTTACATGGGCTCTGGGGATGTACAAAGGAAAGGAAAGGGGGAAGAAGAAAGGAAGAAGCAGGAGGGGAGAAAAAGGGAGGAGAAGGAAGAAAAAGGAAGGAGAGAGGGAAATGAAAAGAAAAGGAAATCAAAACAGGGAGTTGTCACTCTAACAGCTCCTGTTACCCTGTAAGGTTAGCAGTGATGTCACCCAGTACATGGTAATAGGTAAAGACAACAGTGGCTTAATCCTCCTGTCATTCTTTAACAGCTTTGGTTCAAGTTGGTTTTTCAGGACTTGGCACAGAAACATATCTTCATTTTCAATTAAATCTGGGTCCTGTTCTCTGATATGAACACCTTCATTATCATCTTGCGACTGACTATATCTCAGGATATAGCCAGGAGACTGGAGATCATCTATATTGCCAGGCCAAAATTCTCAAAGTGGTAAGCATCACTTCATCCAAAGGCTGGATCTTGAAGCTGGACTCAAAGTGGAGGACGAGTCCCTGCCAGCTACAGATGGGACCAGGTGCCGTGTGATGAGGGCCATCCCTTGGTGAAGCAAGGCCTCATGTCTGCAGTAGTGTACATTGCCACATTTGGAAATATTTACACACTAACACAAAAACAACTTGAAAAGTTTCTTGTTTGGGAACCTGTGTTTGGAAAGTTAAGCCAGGAGGAATTTTGGAAAACATGAATGAATACAGCAAACACAATAGCGCAAAGTATGCTAAGATGTAAGAAGAAGAAATATTAACCTCAGGCAGGAAGCTTTGTGACTTCCCTTCCACAGCCGGCCACCCCTACTTCTCATAGGGCATCCCAGTTCTGCACAACCACCAGGGCACCTGAGGCTTCAGTAGCCCCCAAAGCACCTTCCAAGCTGAAGTGCACACAAGCCAATCCTTCCATCTCAACCTGTTGCAGTTGACATCAACTGACTTTGACAATAAAAAGAAAAAGCTTAATGCTGTCCACCTGCATGATCTTAAGCAAACAACCGGAAACTATAACCAAACATTTAAATGATTGGTATATTTCTTTGACAGTCCAAAGGACTACACTCTTTAAACATTAGGCTTAACTATATGATCATTATTTCTCAAGAATGATTTTTTTGTGTTTAGTCTGATTAGGAGGCTGCTTTTTATTATGAGGCTCTCCTCATCCTCACCCCTACTCATCTTCCATCCTCCTCCTCCTCTCCTCCTCCTCCTCTCCTCCTCCTTCCTCTCCTCTCTCTTCTTCTTCTTCTTCTTCTTCTTCTTCTTCTTCTTCTTTTCTTTTTTGTTTGGGATTGCATTGAATCTGTAAATGGCTTTTAGTAGGATGGTCATTTTCAATATATTGATTCTACCAATCCATGAGACAGAGGGTCTTTCCTTATGTCTTCCTTATCTCTTTCTTCAAGATTTAAATTTTTTTTAAACTTTTTTTCTTTTTTTTTTCTATTGATGCTTTTTATTTCATAATCACTTAAGTTTTAATTGATAGGTTTTTTTAATGTTTTTCTGTTGGTTTTCTCCTAGATATATTTTGAGGCTATTGTTAATGGGAGTATTTCCCTGAGTTCTTTCTCTGATTGCTTGTTAATTCATAGAAGGCTACTGATTTTATAGATTAATTTTCTAACTCGCTACTTTTCTGAAGATGTTAGTCATTTCTAGAAGCTTCCTGGTAGAATTTTGGGATTCTGTTATGTTTAATATCATATCTACAAATAAGGATAATTCGACTTCTATTCCAACTAGTTCCCTTTAAATTCCTTCTCATGTCTTATTGCTGTAACTGAATATATGTTGGATTTCCTCAAAGTCTTTTCTATATCTATTGAGATGACATGTTGTTTTTGGCTCTCATGCATCTATATCATGTATTATGTACATTGAACATAATATCTGTATCTCTGGAATAAAGTCTATTTGTTCACAGTGGATAATCATTTTGATTTGTGTCTGGGTGTGATTTGCAAGTATTTTGTTGATAATTTTTGCATCTGTGTTCATTAGGATTATGGGCCTAGTTTTCTTGTTGTTGTTGTTGATGCATCCTTTCCTGGTTTGGGTTCTAATACTGACTTCCATTAAGGAGTTTGGGAGTATTCCCTCTGTTTCTATTTTTTGAATAATTAGTATTGGTTGTAAATCTTCTTTGAAGGTCTAGGCTATTTTTATTCAGGAAGCTTTGTTTACTGTTTTAAGTTCCTTATTTATTATAGGTTGTTTAAGCTGTTTATCTCTTGTGGTGGCTTTGGTGGTTTCCACGAATTTAGAAATTTGTCCAGAGGGACCGCGCTCGAGTGAGCGGGTCGCGTTTCCCTCTGCTCTGGTCCCGGCTGGACTTGTGGGCGGGAACCGGGGTCGCAGGGGAGACGCCATAACGCGCCAGGCCAGGTACACAGCTCTAGGCGGGTCTGGCGGGGGCAGCTGGGAGAGGGTTCTCGCTGTGAACCCGTCTACGGGGTCCCCGGCCCAGAGGGACCGCGCTCGGGTGAGCAGGTCGCGTTTCCCTCTGCTCTGGTCCCGGCTGGACTTGGGGCGGGAACCGGGGTCGCAGGGGAAGCCATAACGCGCCAGGCCAGTACACAGCTCTTCAGCTCTGGCGGGGTCTGGCGGGGGCAGCTGGGAGAGGGTCTCGTGTGAACCCGTCTACGGGGTCCCCGGCCCAGAGGGACCGCGCTCGGGTGAGCAGGGTCGCTTTTCCTCTGCTCTGTGTCCCGGCTGGACTTGTGGGCGGGAACCGGGGTCGCAGGGGAGCGCCATAACGCGCCAGGCCAGGTACACAGCTCTAGGCGGGGTCTGGCGGGCAGCTGGGAGAGGGTCTCGCTGTGAACCCGTCTACGGGTCCCCGGCCCAGAGGGACCGGGGCGCGGGCTAGATCAGGCACCCAAACCCCCCCCCCCCCCGCCGCCTGCGCCAAGTGAATTGCTAAGAATCCAAGTGGTCTTCCTTTTGGAGAACTTCAGAACAGAAAGAGAAGACTAACTTAGGCTACCAACATCCAATATATACACAAAACTGAAACCTGAAACCTAGCCAAGTCAATAAAAACCATAAAAAAAAAAAAAAAAAAAAAAAAAAAAAAAAAAGCATCAGAAGGAGCAAGCAAAACCATCCACTATATAGTGAAAAGTCGTTTGTGACTTGAACCCAAAAGGGAAATCCATATGCCAGGACAGACAAGGGACAACATGGAAGGCACAGGTACTCCCACACCAGGCCCTACAAACCTGTAGAGATAGCACAAAGGGATCCCCTTGGAGGAGACCCAAGGAACAGAGCTTAGACGAATAATTACAAACATACGCAGAGAAATTAAAGAAAATAAAGAAGAGTCATGGAACTAAAGAGAGAGAAGAAAAACTCAAAAAGGACCTAGAGGTCCAATGACAAACTTTCGGAAAGAACTAAGGAACAGAATGACAAACTCCAGAAAGAACTAGAGGGAGAAAAAAACAATCCGAATGGAAGTAGAAACACTGAAAAAAGGAAGCCAACCAAAGAAGAAAGGAGCACCAAGAAGAGATTGGGAGCACAAGAAGAGATTGAGAAGCTCAAAAAGGAAATGGAGGTACTAAAGAAAAAACACAGGAGGAAACAAAAAGGAATTAGAACACTCAGTCAATCAAGAAGAGAAAAGGAAAAAGCCTCAGAAGTAGAATGGAGGAAGCAGAACAAAAATATCAGACCTGGAAGATAACACAGAGCAATTAAAAAGCTCAATAAAGATTATGAAAAATTAAAAATAACAAACAAAAGTGGAACAACCAGGAATTAGGGACACTATGAAAAGACCAAACCTCCGATCATAGGAATAGAGGAAGGAGAAAGTCTCAGAGAATAGTATTGATCAGATCTTCAACAGAATAATAGATGAAAATTTCCCCAAACTAATAAAAACAAACCCATACAATACAAGAAGCACATGGACCCCAAATAGACAAGATCAGAAAAGAAACACCCCACGCCATATCATAGTTTAAATGCTAGATGCCCAAAACAAGACAAAATTCTGAGGGCCACAAAAGAAAACAAGTCACATACAAAGGGAAACCCATCAGAATTACACTGACTTCTCGCCTCAACCATGAAAGCAAGAAGAACATGGAGCAAAGCATTCCCTGTGCTAAGGGACTATGGATGCCAACCCAGAATACTTTACCCAGCAAAAATGTCGACTGTATGAAGGAGAGAGAAAAACTTCCATGACATAAACAAGAGAGTGGAAACATGTCTGGAAAACCAACTCTTCATAAAATACTTGAAGCAATTCAAAGGGCAGAAGAGAGGAGCAGCAATCCTCAAACACTAGGAAAGAACTAAAAAAAACATAACCATAGGAGCAAAATCAAAGGCTAGAAAGTCCAAATGGAAATAAAGTGAAAGGAAGCAACATCCATCTTTCAATTGTAACCTTAATATTAATGGCTAAACTCCCCAATCAAAGGCATAGACTGGGAGAATGGATTAGGAACAAACCCATCTATATGCTGTCTACAAGAAAAACCCATCTCAATTCAAGGATAGGCACCCAACTTAAGTGAAGGGTTGGAAGAAAGTATTCCAAGCAAATGGTACCAAAAAGAAAGCGGGTGTGGCTATTCTAATATCAGACCAAAATAGACTTCAAAGCAAAAGAAATCAAAAGAGACAAAGAGGCCATTACATCCTTATTAAAGAACAATTGACGATGAAGATTTCACAAATCATAAAATATATGCACCAAAACATCAGTGCACCCAAACTTTATAAAGACAAATCTTCAGGATCTAAGGCACAGATTAACCCCAGCACACTAATACTAGGGGACTTCAATACCCAGTAAGTCCTCTAGACAGATCAACAGGACAAAGGATATAACAGAGAGGCATCTGAACTAATGACACAATACACCAAATGGACCTCACAGACATCTACCGAATATTTCACCCAAACACGAGAGAATACACTTTCTACTCAGCACCCCTCATGGAACATTCTCCAAAATAGACCATATACTGGGACACAGGAAAAACTCAACAAATATAAAAAGGGTGAAATAATCTCATGCATTCTATCAGACCACAGTGCATAAAACTCGATATCAACACCAGAATAAANAAATCAATGCTCTGTCAGATGTATCTGTGGTGAAGGTTTCCTCCCACTCTGTGGGTTTTCTCCTCATTTCCTTGATTGTTTCTTTTGATGTACAGAACTTTTGAGTTTAATGAGATCCCATTTGTCAATTGTTGACATTAAGTCTTTGTGCAACTGCTGCCTCCAGAGTGCTAGGATTAAAGGCATGTGCCACCATGCCTGGCCTCCTCCTCCTCCTCCTCCTCCTCCTCCTCCTCCTTCTTCTTCTTCTTCTTCTTCTTCTTCTTCTTCTTCTTCTTCTTCTTCTTTCTTTTTGTTTGGGATTGCATTGAATCTGTAAATGGCTTTTAGTAGGATGGTCATTTTCAATATATTGATTCTACCAATCCATGAGCACAGAGGGTCTTTCCTTATGTCTTCCTTAATCTCTTTCTTCAAAGATTTAAAGTTTTTTTTAAACTTTTTTTCCTTTTTTTTTTCTATTGATGCTTTGTGTATTTCATACATCACTTAAAGTTTTAATTGAATAGGTTTTTAATGTTTTCTGTTAGGTTTATCCCTAGATATATTTTGAGGCTATTGTTAATGGGAGTATTTCCCTGAGTTCTTTCTCTGATTGCTTGTTAATTCATAGACAGGCTACTGATTTTTATAGATTAATTTTCTAACTCGCTACTTTTCTGAAGATGTTAGTCATTTCTAGAAGCTTCCTGGTAGAATTTTGGGATTCTGTTATGTTTAATATCATATCTACAAATAAGGATAATTCGACTTCTATTCCAACTAGTATCCCTTTAAATTCCTTCTCATGTCTTATTGCTGTAACTGAATATATGTTGGATTTCCTCAAAGTCTTTTCTATATCTATTGAGATGATCATGTGGTTTTTGGCTCTACATGCATCTATATCATGTATTATGTACATTGAACATAATATCTGTATCTCTGGAATAAAGTCTATTTGTTCACAGTGGATAATCATTTTGATTTGTGTCTGGGTGTGATTTGCAAGTATTTTGTTGATAATTTTTGCATCTGTGTTCATTAGGATTATGGGCCTAGTTTTCTTGTTGTTGTTGTTGATGCATCCTTTCCTGGTTTGGGTTCTAATACTGACTTCCATTAAGGAGTTTGGGAGTATTCCCTCTGTTTCTATTTTTTGAATAATTTAGTATTGGTTGTAAATCTTCTTTGAAGGTCTAGGCTATTTTTATTCAGGAAGCTTTGTATTACTGTTTTAAGTTCCTTATTTATTATAGGTCTGTTTAAGCTGTTTATCTCTTGTGGTGGCTTTGGTGGTTTCCACGAATTTAGAAATTTGTCCAGAGGGACCGCGCTCGAGTGAGCAGGGTCGCGTTTCCCTCTGCTCTGGTCCCGGCTGGACTTGTGGGCGGGAACCGGGGTCGCAGGGGAGACGCCATAACGCGCCAGGCCAGGTACACAGCTCTAGGCGGGGTCTGGCGGGGGGCAGCTGGGAGAGGGTCTCGCTGTGAACCCGTCTACGGGGTCCCCGGCCCAGAGGGACCGCGCTCGGGTGAGCAGGTCGCGTTTCCCTCTGCTACTGGTCCCGGCTGGACTTGGGGACGGGAACCGGGGTCGCAGGGGAACGCCATAAATAACGCCCAGGCCAGGTAACAGCTCCTCAGCTCTAGGCGGGGTCTGGCGTGGGGACAAGCTGGGAGAGGGTCGTCGCTGTGAACCCGTCATACGGGGTCCCCGGCCCAGAAGGGACCAGCGCTGGGATGAGCAGGGTCGCGTTTCCATCCGCTCGGTCTGGTCCCAGCTGGACTTGGGGGCGGGAACCGGGGTCGCAGGGGGGGGGGGGGGAGACCCATAACCGCCAGGCCAGGTACACAGCTCTAGGCCGGGTCTGGCGGGGGCAGCTGGGAAAGGTCCCCTCGCTGTGAACCCTTCTACGGTCCCCCCAGGCCCAGAGGGACCGGGGCGCGGGCTAGATCAGGCACACAGACCCCCACCCCCCCCCCGCCGCCCTGCCCAAGTGAATTGCTAAGAAATCCAAGTGGTCTTCCCTTTTGGAGAACCTTAGAACAGATAGAGAAGACTAACTTAGGCTACCAACATACCAATATAATACACAAAACTGCAAACCTGAAACCTAGCCAAGTAAAAAAACCATAAAAAAAAAAAAAAAAAAAAAAAAAACAAAAAAAAGCATCAGAAGGAGGCCAAGCAAAACCATCCACTAATATAGTGAAAAGTCGTTTGGGACTTGAACCACAAAAGGGAAATCCATATGCCAGGACACGACGAAGGGACAACATGGAAAGGCACAAGATACTCCCACACCAGGCCCTACCAACCCTGTAGGAGATAGCCACATGGGATCCTCTTGGAGGAGCCCCAAGGAACAGAGCTTAGACGAATAATTAAAGACATACGCAGAGTAAGTAAAGAAAATAAAGAAGAAGTCATGGAACTAAAGAGAAGAATGAAAAACTCAAAAAGGAACCTAGAGGGATACAATGACAAACTTCGGAAAGAACTAAGGAACAGAATGACAAAACTCCCAGAAAGGAACTAGAGGGAGAAAAAAACAAACGCCGAATGGAAGTAGAAACACGAAAAAGGAAGCCAACCAAAGAAGAAAGGAGCACCAAGAAGAGATTGAGAACACAAAGAAGAGATTGAGAAGCATCAAGGAAATGGAGGTACTAAAGAAAACCCAGGAGGAAACAAAAAAAGGAATTAGAACACGCAGTCCAATCAAAAGAAAGAAAAGGAAAAAGCCTCAGAAGTAGCATGGAGTAAGCAGAACAAAGAATAGTAGACCTGGAGATAACACAGAGCCATTAAAAAGCTCAATAAAGATTATGAAAAAAGAAAAATTTAAAAATACACAAAAGTGGAACACCAGGAAATTGGGACACTATGAAAAGACCAAACCTCGCATCATAGGGAATGAGGAAGGAAAGAAATCTCAGAGAATAAGTATTGATCAGATCTTCACAGAATAATAGATGAAAATTTCCCCAAACTAAAAATAAGACAGCCCATACAATCAAGAAGCACATAGGACCCCCCAAATATAACAAGATCAGAAAAGAAACACCCCGCGCCATATCATAGTTTAAATGCTAGATGCCCAAAACAAGACAAAAATTCTGAGGGCCACAAAGAAAAACAAGTCACATAAAAAGGGGAAACCCATCAGAATTACAACGGACGTCTCGCCTCAAACCATGAAATCAAGAAGAACATGGAGCAAAGCATTCCTGTGCTAAGGGACTATGGATTCCAACCCAGAATACTTTACCCAGCAAAAATGTCGATCTAGTACGTGAAGGAGAGAGGAAAAATCTTCCATGACTAAACAAGATGTGGGAATACATGTCTGAAAAACCAACTCTTCATAAAAGACTTGAAAGCAATTCAAAGGCCGAAGAAAGGAGCCAGCAATCCTCAAAACAGCCTAGGAAAAAAAACTAACAAAAACATAACCAGAGGAGCAAAAGCAAAGGCTAGAAGGCCAATGGAGAATAAAGTGAAGGAAAGCAACATCCATCTTTCAAATTGTAAACCTTAAATAATATAAATGGGCTAAACTCCCAATCAAAGGCATAGACTGGGAGAATGGATTAGGGAACAAAACCATCTATATGCTGTCTACAAAGAAACCCATCTCAATTTTCTAAAGGATAGGCACCAACTTAGGTGAAGGGTTGGAAGAAAGTATTCCAAAGCAAATGGTAACCAAAAAGAAAGCGGGTGTGGTTATTCTAATATCAGACGAAAATAGACGTCAAAGCAAAAGAATCAAAAGAGACAAAGAGGGCCTTACATACTTATCAGAGGAACATGACGATGAAGATTTTCACAATCTAAATATATATGCACCAAAAATCAGTGCACCAAACTTTATAAGACAAATTCTTTCAGGATCTCAAAGGCACAGATTAACCCAGCACACTATACTAGGGGACTTCAATACCAGTACGTCCTCAACAGATCAACAGAGACAAAGGAATAAACAGAGAGGCAATCTGAACTAATGACACAATACACCAAATGGACCTCACAGACAGCTACATAATATTTCAACCGCCAAATACTAGAGAATACACTTTTTCTACTCAGCACCCCCCTCATGGAACATGCTCCAAAAAGACCATATACTTGGGACACAGGGAAAAAAACTCACAAAATTATAAAAAGGTGGAAATAATCTCATGCATTCAAATCAGACCACAGTGCAATAAAACTCGTTATCAACACCAGAATAAACCCCAAAACCTACAGGAACTCAGGGAGACTAAACAACACTCTCCTGAAATAATGATTGGTCAAGGAAGAAATAAAAAAAGAAATAAAAACATTCCTGGAACTGAAATGAAAATGATAATACACCACGCAAAATCTATGGGACATCTTAAGCATCCTAAGAGGGAAGTTTATAGCTCTAAGGGCCCACCACAATAAAAACACAGAAAGAGCAACAAGTGAACGATCTAAAACACTCTGCAAGCTAAAAAATACTTGAGAGACAACAACAAATGAACCCTAAACTAAAAACGGAGCAGACAGAAGAAACTAAAAACAAAAATCAGAGGCGAGATCAATGAAATAGAAACAAAGAAACCATACAAAAAATCAATTAATCCAAAAGTTGGTTGTTATGTGAGAAAGAAAAAGATCTACAGAATACCTCTCGCCCAGTTACCCAAAAGAAAGAGGGAACAACTCCAAATCAATAGAATCAATAGAATCTGTGATGAAAGAGGAACTATCACAACGACAATGAAAAGAGCCAGACAATCATACGTGAACCTACTTCAAAACTTATATTCTACTTTTTGAAAAAACCTAGAAGAAAATGAATGAATATCTGAAATCCTGGGAATCACCAAGACTCAACCAACGAAAAAGAGATCGACAGCCTAAACAGACCAATAGTACAGGAAGAATCGAAGATGTAATAAGTAACCCAACCAAAAAATGCCCAGAACCGGATGGATTCAATGCGAATTTCTATAAATAAAAATATTTCGTAAAGACTTACAACCAGTCTACTTAAATTGTTTAGAAGGATACAATGGAGGGAGTTCTGTACCCAAATTCCTTCTATGAAGCCAGCATTAACGCTACTACCAAAACCAGGGAAAATACAACCAAAAGGAGAACTAAGACCCATCTCCCGAAATGAACACAGATCCAAATTCTCACAGAGTATTCGGCAACTTGCATACAGACTCACATCAAGAAAATCAACCACCATGCCAATTTGGATTTATACCAGACATGCAGGGATGTTCAACACGAAAAATCAATAAACAAACAGCATCAACCAATATCATGGACTGAAGGACAAAAACCACGCCATCATCTCCATAGATGCGGAGAAAGCCTTTGACAAAAATCCATCACCCTTTTCATTTTTAAAGTCCTGGAGGGAATGGTCTGGAAGGGATATTCCTCAATGTAATCAAAGCCAATACAAGAAACCCCCAGCCAATATCATCCTTAAATGGGGAAATGACAGAAGCAAATTCCCCTTAAAGGTAGGAACTACGCAAGGCTGCCCCCTGTCACCACTCGTCTTCAATATAGTGCTAGAAACCCGAGCTAGGGCAATAAGGGCAGAAAAGGAAATAAAAAGGGAGTTCTAATTGGGAAAAGAGGAAGTCAAGCGGCTAATCCCTTTATGCTGATGAGTATGATGTCTACCGAAGGGAAGGCTAAGAAACTCCCACCAGAAAACGCACTAGAAATGATTGAGATAGTATTGGTAAAAGTGGAGCAGGATACAAAATTCCTAGAAAAAATCAGTAGCCTTGCTGTCACCAAAAACAAGCAATTGAAGAGGGACTACAAGGAGACCTCACCACTCACAATAGCCTCAAAACAATAAATTAAAATACCTAGGAACAACCTAACCAAAGACAACCAAGGATCTCTACAAACAAAAATTTTAAACCCCCTGAAAAAGGAAATTGAGGAAGAATCAGAAGATGGACAAACCTCGCATGCTATGATGGGAAAATAAAATAGAGTAAAATGTCCATCCTACCCAAACTAGTGTACCGATTTAATGCGATCCCAATCAGAAACCCCAGAGTTTTTTCCACAGGCCTGGAAAAAAAATCCTCAATTTCATTTGGAAAACAAAAAGACCTCGAATAGCCAAAGAAACCTGAGGGTTGAAAGAGCAAATACAGGGGGATCCTATAAACCAGAACCAGACATCAACTATACTATAGGGGCTATAGTCCAGAAAGACAGAGCCCGGTACTGCACAAAAACAGACCAGTTGACCAATGGAAAAAACTGAAGAGCCAAACCTAAGCACATACAAATTCAGCCAACTCATATTGACAGGAGGGCCAGAAGACACAATGGAGTATAGACAACATCTTCAGCAAGTTGGTGTTGGCAAACTGGGTCACCACTGTAGAAGAATGAAATGAAAACCCTAAACCCCTACCTCCACCTTGTACAAAAGTCAACTCCAGAAGGAAAAAAGACCTACCGTAGAAACCCCAAACTCTGGAGGGTGATAAGAAGAGAAGCTTGGCAGCAGACTACAAGAACTAGGTGTATGAAAAGACATTCCTAAATCAGACAGCAGTTGCACAAGAAATAAGATCGACAATTGACAAATGGACGCATACTCAAAAGCTTCTGTCAGCAAAGGAACAAAAAGGAAGTGAGGAGAAGACCCACAGAAGTGGGAGGAAACCTTCACAAGCGATAGATCTGACAAGCATTAATTTTCAGAGTATACAAGCTACTCAAAAACAGAAGAAAGAAAACAAATGAATCATTCAAAAGATGAGGCAAAGATCTGAACAGAGACTTCCACGAGAGGAGTTATAGATGGCTGAAAAACATGTTAAGAAGTGTTCAAGCATCTCTGATAATAAGGAAATGCAAAGTAAAGACTGAACCACGCTGAGATACCACCCATTACTCCAATAAGTTTGGCTAGGATCAGGAACATGGATGACACCAAGTGCTGGAGAAGGTTTTGGTTAAAGGGTACAACTCATTCATTGCTTGTGGGAATGTAAGCTTGTACGACCACTATGGAAGCAGTGTGGAGAACCCTTAGAATACTCCAAAATGAAGCCTTCCATTTGACCCAGTCATACCACTACCTGGGTATATACCCACAAACACAACTTACCTTAAAGATACATGCACAGCTATGTTTAAATTGCAGCTCTGTTCACATAGCAAAAGCTGGAACCAGCCCAGGTGTGCCCTTCAACTGACGAGTGATAGAGAAAAATTGGTACATGTAGACCAATGGGATACTATGCAGCAGTAAAGAGGGGCAACTCTGAAATTTGCAGGTAAAGTGGATGGAGCTGGAAGACATTATTTAAGGGAAGTAAACACAGTACCCAGAAAAAACAAACGACAAATGGTGTTCCCTCATATGTGGATGCCTAGATACCACAACCCAGATATAAATAATTTCTCATGGAGAGGGAGGGCACTAGTAAAAGAACAACAGAAAGCTGCATCAGAAATGGACTGATGGTAGAAGGAATGTGGAAAGGGGGTATGGTGGGAGATGGGAAACAACGGTTTGGTAAAATATCGATTAATTAAGTCCATTTTTAATTGACGTGAGCTCAGCAAGAACCCAGTTTCGTCGCCTAAACACTGTCGACAGGACAACATTGTGCTTTAGGACTTAGTAAAAGTTAAAAAGTAACATGTGTAGATTAAACAACATTGGTTTCAGAATCTGATAAAAATGGTAATGCATCTTAATTAAACGGAGATATAATTCACTGTTGCACACATTTGCTTTACATAAAATTTGTAGAGCAAGAACCGTGTTGGATTGGCACATACAAATGTCTCTATAATTTTCTCTTGTACCGTAATCACCTTGTAGCATTCTCTTTAAGATGAGTTAAACGAAAAATTAAAGTTGCTTCCCAAGTTAATCACAATACAGTCACCAACCCAAAACAACATGGGTGAATTGATGAAATCTGCACCTTGATTCCACCCTATAGTCATGTATAATACAACTATCTTCTGGAGACTCATATGCTAAAAAAAAGGGGGGGGGGGATACAGAAAGACAATGAAACTTTTCAATCAAAACCCAAACCCTGCAATTCAAGATCTTAAAACTAACGATGGGAAAATATTTGTTTGTTTTCAACAGGACAAAAACGTCAACCGAAGGCAAACCAACGTTTAACGTAATACAGTTTTGCATTGAGTAGGAGGTACCAAAAAGTGGCAAAGGAAAGGCTGGACGCCGTCGGAACATTCAAAGGAAGAAAAGCCTCAGAGTGCCATAAACATCGAACCAACCCCTCTGTGGATCCTACATGTAACAACTAGTTATAAGGAGTCCTAATGAACTGTACCTTAGAGGTGCCACAAAGTTTCCGGATTGAGAGACTTGCCCTTGCCTTCGCCACCCATAGAACAAGGAGAAATATGACAATGAGGAAGGTCGCGCCCCAACTGTAAATGGGAGACAACTATTGGTAGAGGTGATCTCTTATAAACCGGTAAAACTGCTTCTTTAATTGACTACTAGACAAATGGGAACTGTGGAAGGGTTACTCTCTGTTTCAGAACCAAAAATATAATACTAAAGTCCTTAAGCTGTGCACTTAAGCAAAAGCAAAATATATTAATACAGGAGCCTGACATCAGCAATGGGAGTGTTGCTAAACAAAAGCTAACCATGTGTATTTTTCCAGTTTAATCCAAGTCCCCCACAAAAGGTAGGGCTCCTTGCCTCTAAGTTGGTATACCTACAGGAGGAGAGGCCATAAGACCCTGCTGCCGAAGACCTGACGTTAACATGGGGAGGGATGTATTAAGAACACACATGCAAGTGTACAGATGGCCTCTGGAATGGCAGAGAACGTGTTACAAAAGGGCCACTAAACCAATAAAGCAAATATGGGTCTCCCTGAGTCAAGCAAGACTCCACCGCAAGCACCATATACACCTCCCTGCCTGGAAATACTGGGCAGCAGAGTCGCCTTTGTGCCTGTATACCCCAAAGCTAATTGGCTATTGGTCTCCCCTTGAGAAATAACCCATGGGCTGATGCCACAAGCTTACATCCTCTACAGTTAGATGTGTAAAAGCCACAGTAAGAACCTGTCATATGTAACAGGGGGGAAAATTGTAATTCACAGATTAACATATCAAACATGTTTCTATTCTAAAGTAACCTACCATAACTATTAGTGCTGGCGTAATACCTATATATGTAATTGCTTGTTCTTCATTAGTAGGATCGAAGAGTTTATTCCTGGACAAACTGTAGCCCATGAAGGAAACAGCCAATTGGACGCAGAGTCCAAGTCAACAGCCCAGAGAGAGTGGACTGTTTACCTCTCATCCACCTGTGGCCCCTTTTCTTCTAAGCCTAGGGGAAACCTGCGGAAGAGGGGGCGTGTAGAAGGTAAGGGCTGCGATTGGGGTGAATGGTGAAACGACAGCAAGTGGAGTCTGGACACTCATTTGGATCAACTGATTGAACAAACACTTGTTCACCACCCCCTGGATGGTGGGGCTGTAGGTGGTTGGGCACAACAGCCCTGCAGATTGGTTTTTTGCCTAAGGATGCTTTTACTCAGGGATTATCACTTATAGCTAAAAATGAAAAAAAAAAAAACAGAGAAAGATGGCAGGACAGTTATGGCAGAATGGATGATTTGGGATGGGATGGGATGGGGATGGGGGTGGGGGGGGGAGGGAAGGAAATAAGCCTGAACTGAATGGAAAAAAATGTATGAAATGCACAAGCATCAATAAAAATTAATTAAAAAAAAAAAAAGAATTTGTCCCATTTGTTTTGTAGGTCTTCAAATTAGTAGAGAACAGGTTTTAATGTGTTCTGTTATTTTGTTTAGATCTTTTTGGTATCTTCCTATCTTTCCAGCTCTGATTTTTTTTTTGATTTTGTATTTGTTTTTTTTCTTTTGGTTAACTGGGCTAAAGGGCTGTCTATCTTTTTATCTTTTCAAAGAAACAGCTGTTAGATTCATTGATTTTTTTCCTACGGAACGCTTTGTTTTCTATTTCATTAATTTCTGTTTTTTTTTTTTTTTTTTTTTTTTTTTTTTTTTTTTTTTTTTTTTTTTTTTTTTTTTTGTCTTCTGCAAGAGCAGTCTAGGTTATCTCTCCAGTCCCCAGAATTTTCCTCTTTTTTTGATTTTTTAATGTAAGGGGCCCACTTAGAGCTATAAACTTCCCTCTTAGACTGGACGTTTGAAGTGTCTCGAAGGTTTTATTCCGTTGTATAATAATTTTCATTTTGTTGCAGGAATACTTTTAGTTTCTTTTTTAACTTCTTCTTTGACCATTCATCATTTCACAAGTCTGTTGTTTAATGTCTGTGAGTTTGTGGAGTTACTAGAGCTTCTTTTAAAACCAACAGCTGTTGATTTTAAGATTTAATGTGTTGTCGTCTGATAGGATACATGGAGTTATTTCAATTTTTTGTATTTATGGAGGTTTTTTGTGGTCCAGTGTGTGGGGTCAATTTTAAGGCTGAGATGATAGAAAGTGTAGCTTTGGTGATTGGGAATAATTCAGTGATGCCCTGTTAGGTAGATTTGGTTTGTATATATCATTAATATAGATTTTCTCGTTTTATTTTTTTGTGCCAGGTTGACCTATTGTAGAAAATGGGGTATTTGAGTCACTTACATTTACTGAATTGGGTTTAACCT
This sequence comes from Rhizomys pruinosus, assembly GCA_009823505.1. Taxonomy (NCBI): domain Eukaryota; kingdom Metazoa; phylum Chordata; class Mammalia; order Rodentia; family Spalacidae; genus Rhizomys; species Rhizomys pruinosus. The sequence continues at coordinate 3,837,607 of VZQC01008050.1, read as the reverse complement.
GTTTCTTAAACTCCTGTCGATACTTTTTTTTAAAAAATTTTAAAGAAAAAAAAATTTGGGTATACCAGAGTTTGGTGGGCAGATATGCTCATGATTATTAATGTCGTTCTTGGTGAATTGTCCCTTGATCAGTAAAAAGTAACCTTCTTTTTCCTCTTCTGATTAATTTTAGACTTAAAGTCTATTTTGTCAGATAATTAGATATCTTGGTAGCCAATTTGACTAAGTACTTTTATTGTCATCCTAAGCCTTGAAGGTGGGAGATGTGTTTTTTTTAAATTATACTTATAATTTTTCTTTATTTGTATGCAGTGGTATTGCCTGCATCCATGTCCTATAATGCCTGCAGAAGTCCTAATGTGCTTAGAATAAGGGCAGGTCTAATCCCAAGTCTCTGACCCCAGGTCTCCTGCCTCTCCATGGGAGAATGTGCCCATTCTCAGTAAGCCTGTTTGGGATACTAGCCAAGCTTCTGGTCAGGAACACTGAATAGTGATTTATTGGCTTAGAAATACCTTAGCTGGCTTAGTGACACATGCCTTTAATCCAGCATTCAGGAGGTAGAGGCAGGCAGATTTTTTGAGTTCAACACAGCCTGGTTTACATAGTGAGCTCCAGCCAGCTGAGACTAAAGGAGTCCGTCTCAAAAAGACCAAAAAAAAAAAAAAAAAAAATAAATTGGATGTGGGGAATGAAACTTTGTTTGTGGCTTGAAGCAAGAATTTGTAAGACCTGTCCTGGAAGATCTCTGGTTATCTGATATCTCTGTGGGCATGCATTGACTCTGTGAGTTATCTGAAGCAGGAAGATTCGGGATATAACAATGATTCTTGCTTTGCCATATCTCTGCAAATTTCCAGAACTGGATGGCCCCTCCCTTGAGGCATTGAGCAAAATGTAACACCTCTAGTTTACCTGTTGCAGAAACAGGAGCTCTGCAGCACCTTGATTAGAGCTAAGGTGGCTTGCCCCTCCCTGCTGCCTGCCCCCCACTTCCTTGTCCCGAGCACAGTAGCCTTCAATATGTAGACCTCATTGACAGAAAATAAATGGAGTTATGGCTCTCTGCGTGTGAGTCTGCTCATTTTCCCCGGGTGATCTCCTGTGATTTTCCCTCCCCCCTTCTTGTGAGAGCGAAGCCTAGAGACTATCAGCCTGCAGCCAGGAGACAAGTCCTGGAGCTGAGCCAAGAAGGGAAGAATAGCATATGGAATGCGATCACTTATGACTTGAAGACATTGAACAATGATAATTGGGGAACTGGGCGTGGTGGTACATGCCTTTAATTCCAGCACTCCAGGAGGCAGAGGCACAGGCAGATCTCTGTGAGTGTCAGGCCAGCCCCTGGGTCACAGAGTGAATTCCAGGCCAGCTGGTGCTACAAAAAAATAAAGGTAAATTGGTTGTTGAGCCCTTCCATAGGACCACTCATACAATTTACCTGAAGTTGAAAATTGTGTTTATTATTTTCTACCAGGAACATGTACTATAAAAGTACTGTGATATGTGTGTATGATTTTACCCTATGAATTGTGGGAGCAATACTGTGGTTTTTGTTTTTGTTTTTTTTCTTGTTTTATAATTTTTAATGTTTATATAGTTCCAGAATGTTTCCATGCATGTGACTTCATTTAATTCATGCCAAAAACTCTTAGAATATGTTGGTTTCTAAAAAACTCGCTTTTTTTTTTTTTGGTCTTTTTCGAGACGGGTCTCCCTGTAAGCCCCAGCTGTCCCTGGACTCACTCTTTAGAACCAGGTTGGCTTTGAACCACAAAGATCCACCTGCCTCTTCCTCCAATGCGAGATTAAAGGCAGGGCAACCACACCTGGCACAAAATTCTTTTTTAATCTTTAAAGTACAATGTTCTTCCATTAGTATTTTTCTAGTTGTAATTGTATAGCTGAAATAAGATTGAATAAGATTTTAATAAAATTAAAGGGATAATTCTTTGGATTTAGAATAAATTTACCAACATAGCCAAATACATTCAGTGCAGAATGGGGGAGGCAAGCTCAGCCTAAATAACAAAAATCACTTCAGAAAAGCAGTTTGAAATGCAAGAAAGCCAAGAAAAGAGGTTTTAAATAAAATTATCCCCAGCTTAGAGATAGTGGAGTTTAGAAGCATTCAATTTTACAAGTTCCATTATTATATATTAAATTTCTAAATGGTTTTGATGAAAAGTAAGTTTCTTTTTTAATTTTATTTATTTACGTTTGTGTATTTTTTCTTTAATTGTAGTGATGAATGTACTGTCTGCATGTCAGGTTGCGGTCACCCATGCGCGTGCAATGCTCGAGGTCTTAAGAGAGGGGTGCGTCGATTCCCCTGGACTGAGTTTGCGGAGATTAAGGGAGTTCAGAGGTTCTCAGCCGCCAGTGGGTGCTGGTGATTGAACCCGGTCCTCTGAAGAGCAGTCAGCGCTTCTTAACCGACTTAGGCATCTCCAGCCACGAAAAAGTAAGTTTCAAACAATTCATTTTCAGTCATTAGAAAAGGAATATTGTCTGTCAGTATTTGCCTTTATACTGTAGTGCTGGATAGCTTTAGAGTCACCTTGAAAATACCGGGTTTGAGGAAGCCCTCATTGGGAACGGGCTCAATGGGACTAAGCACTGTGGCCAGGTCTGTGGAGGTTGTCTTATTGTTGGAGTTAAATGTGGGAGGGGCCCAGCCCAACGGTGGGTGGGGCACCTGGACGGTTGTTTTATGTTCAGTAATAAGAAAATACAGGCGGGGGAGAGGTCCTCCTTGGAGTCCCAAGAAAGAATCCGCCATCAGCACCACTACAACACCTCACCGCCCCTGGATATATTGTGCAGCAGTGGCAGACATTATGTCTGTATATCCAAAATCGAATTGGCTATTAGCTCTCTCATTGAAGGAATAAAAAAGAATAACCAATGGCTGGTGCCACAAGCTTACATCCGCTAATGGTTAGGAGATGTGATAGCCACAGTAAGACCCTGTCCATATTTAAAACGAAAAAAATGTAATTCATGATTAACATATCCAATCCAACATCTGTGTCTATACAAAAGGACCTACCATAACAATTAGTACTGTTTAAATACCTATATATCGGAGATCTCCTGACCCCAGAGGAAGGAAGAACAAAGGGAGACGAGGCATCTGAAGGAGGCAGCAAAGCAAGCCTTCAACACAGGCAAGAGGCATGTAAGGAACTCACATATTGAAATACAGGCAAGGAGAAGACCAAATGCCAGGATCACGAAGAAAAGACAACACTGGAAAGGGGCAGGATAACTCCTGTGCCAAGTTTTTTTACCAACCCTATGGAAGACTCCCGCTGTGGGATCCCTCTGGGGATGCCCCAGGACCGACATCAGAAACAAACTTGGGAACATATTTAAAGAACGACAAGATCATAAAGAACAAATTAAAGAACTAAAAAAAGAGAATGAGGAACTCAGAAGGACCTAGAGAAGAGAAGGACAAGCTCCAGAAGGAAGTAGAACCACTGAAAATATCCCATGCTGAAAAAGATAAAGGAACCAACCAGTGAACGCAAAGATTTAGAAGAAGAGATCGAGAAGCTCCAAAAAGAAGTTAGAAATACTAAAGAAATCAGAAGAGGAATAAAAGGAATCAAACACTCATCCATTCAAAAGGAAAGGAATAGAAAAAGCCCTATGAAGCAGAATGGAGGAAGCAGAACAAAGAAGATCAGACCTGGAAGATGACAAAGAACAACTAAAACCTCAGGAAGATTATGAAAAAATTTAAAAATATATAGAAGGGGAACAACCAGGAGCTGTGGGACACTATGAAAAGATCAAACCTCCACATCAGAGTATAGAGGAAAGAGAAGAGTCCCAAGAGAATGGTATTGAGCAGATCTTCAACAGAATAATAGATGAAGAGCTGTGCCCAAACTAAAAAGGACAAACCAATACCAATACAAGAAGTACATAGAAACACCAAATAGACAATATCCAAAAGAAATTCTCCACGCACATCATAGTTACAGCTAGACACCCAAAACAATGACAGAAGCCTTAAAGCCACAAGAGAAAAACCAGTGACCTAGAAGGGGAAACCTAATCAAGAATTACAATTGACTTCTCAAACGCAAACTATGAAAGCAAAAAACCTAGAACAAAGCATCCCCAGTGTTAAGGGACAATAGATGCCAACCCGGTGTACTATACCCAGCAAAATGTCATTTATAGTTGAAGGAGAGAGAAAAACGCTTCCATGTCATAAACAACTTGAAAGAATCATGTCCGGGAAAACCAACCCTTCAGAAAATCGTGAAGCAATTCAAAGAACAAAAGAAAGGAAGAAAAAAAAAAAAAAAAAAAAAAAAAAAAAAAAAAAAAAAAAAAAAAAAAAAAAACCTAACCAAAAACAACAAATGGATAATAACGGCAAAAGGAAGCAACAAAACCTATCAGTCATAACCTTGAAATATTAATGGACTAAATGCCCCAAATCAAAAGACAAAGACTGGGAGAACTGGATTAGGAAACAGAATCCATCGATATGCTGTCTACAAGAAACACATCGTACCTTCAAGGACAGGCACCAAAAAAACCTAAAGTGAAGATGGAAAAAAAAAATATTCCAAGAAAATGTAACCAAAAAGAAAGCAGGTGTTTGCTATTTTAATATTCCGACAAAATAGACTTCAAGTAAAAGAAATCAGAAGAGACAAAGAAGAACATTACATTTTCATCAAAGAAGCAATTCACCAATAAGATTTCACAATTATGAATATTCATGCCCCAAATTCTGGTGCACCAAAAACTTTATAAAGAACAATTCTCCAGGAACCAACAAGTCACAGACTAACCCAGTACACTCAAAGTGGGAGATTTCAATACCCCACTGAGTTCTTTGGCTAGGTCAACAGGACAAGAATAAACAGAGAGAGACATCTGAACAGAACGATATGATACACAAATGGACCTCATAGACCTCTACCGAAATATTCCATCCTAATACCAGAAAATACACTTTTAACTCAGCACCCCACAGAACATTCTTCCAAAATGACCACATACTGGAACACAGAGAAAACCTTTCATCAAATACAAAATGATTGAAAATAATTTCATGCATTCTGTCAGACCACAGTGCAATAAAGCGCAACATCAACACCAGGACAAGAAAGCCCTTCCGGCCTAGAAGAACACAGGGAAACTAACAAACAACAACACTTCTTGAATAATGATGGGTCCAGAGGAAAGATAAATGAAAGAAATAAAAGCAGTTCCTGGAACTACTGAATGACAAGACAGTACAAACACAACGAAAACAAAACCTATTAGATACCTTAAAAGCAGTCCTAAGAGGGAAGTTATAGCCCGTGGGTGCCTATATTAGAAAAACAGAAAGAGCACAAATGGATGATCTAACACTAACACTAAGCTAAAAGCACTTGAGACGACAACAGATGAACCCGAAACACAACAGACAGGAAAGAAATAAACAAAAATTCAGAGCAGAAAGAAATCAATGAAATAGAAAAACAAAGAAAAACAATACAAAAAAGCAATGAAGCCAAAAGTTTGGTTCTTTGAAAAGAAATAAACAAGATAGACAAGACCTTTAGCCCAGTTAATCAAAAGAAACTCCACATCAATACAATCCGTGATTCCAAATCAATACAATCCGTATGAAAAGGGAAATATCACAACGGACAAGGAAAAGACCCAGAAAAATATATGGGAATATTACAAGAAAATATATTCTACCAAGTTTGAAAACATAGAAGATATGGATTGAATATCTGAAATCCTGGGAATCACCAAAGCTCGGGGCCAAGAGGACATCAGCAGCTTAAACAGACCGATAACATATGAAGAAATAGAGTATGTAGTAAGATCCCTCCTCCCAACTAAAACTAAAAAAAGCCCGGCCCAGACGGTAAAAAAAAAAAAAAAAAAAAAAAACTCATCATAAAATGTAGTTAAGCGGGGCTGGAGAGATGGCCTAGCGGTTAAGAGCGCCGACTGTTCTTACAGAGGACCCGGGTTCAATCCCCAGCACCCATATGGCGGCCGAGAACCGTCTGAAACTCCAATTCCAGGAGAACTCCAGTTCCAGGGGAATCTGACACCCTCTTCTGACCTCCTGAGCATTGCACGTCACAGGTGCACAAACTTGCATGCAGACAATACATTAATACGCATACAGAAATAAATAAATTTTTAAAAAAAGTAGTTAAGTGAAGGCAGCACAAAGGAGAATAAAAGAACTCTTACAAAGAGAAGTGCATTTCTTACTATAAAAAGGAGGGTCTTCTAAAGCCAACAGCTAGGCAATCCAACTATCATCAAATAAGGCTTTATAGACAGGAACAAATGTCTATTAAAGACCCCAAAGATGTAGGGGGTATCTTTAGGCATACCAGAATTGGTTAACTAGGGTTGCTAAATTCCTAAACATAAAACTTCAAAATGAAGAGCTAACTAAAGTCAAAACAACCGACTTCAGGAATATACATTAATGAAATACACAGCCTATTTCATAAATGTAACATTCTATCCCAGGGCATGGTGGCACAAGCCTTTAAGTCCAGTGCTTGGGAAGCAAAAGCAGGTGGATCTCTGTGAGTTAGGCCAACTGGGGCTAAAGGGAGACCCTGTCTCGAAAAGACCTAATAATAATATTTTCAAGACAAGGTCCCCCTATAGCCCCAGCTATCCTAGAACTTGTTATGTAGACCAGGCTGGCCTTGAACTCAGAGATCCACCTGCCTCTGCCTCCAGAATGCTGGGATTAAAGGGGTGCACCACCATGAAGTAAATCTTAAGAGCAGGTTATTTGTGGTCTTTTTTAAATTTTTTTATTAATTTTATTAATTTCTGTATGTGTATGAATGTACTGTCTGCATGAAAGTTTGTGCACCCGTGTCATGCAATGCCGCGGAGGTCAGAAGAGGGTGTCGGATTCCCCTGGAACTGGAGTTCTCCTGGAATTGGAGTTTCAGAGGTTCTCGGCCGCCATGTGGGTGCTGGGGATCGAACCTGGGTCCTCTGTAAGAGCGGTCGGTTCTCTTAACTGCTAGGCCATCTCTCCAGCCCTATTTGTGGTCTTTTAAAATACTTTAAAAGACTTAGCAAAATAATGCTTCATTAATACTCTTCTAGAGCTGGGTGTGGTGGCGCATGCCTTTAATTCTAGCACTTGGGAGGCAGAGGCAGGCGGATCTCTGTGAGTTCAAGGCCAGCCTGGTCTACAGAGTGAGCTCCAGGCCAGCTGGTACTTAAAGGGAGACCCTGTCTCAAAAATACCAAAAAAAAAAAAAAAACTCTTCTAAAAAAGCTCTATCTTCCATTATTATAGCAATTTAAAAGCTACCAAATGTTCATTTCTACATTAGATTATTGATTCTCTGCCTTTTAACATCTCTGTAACAGCTTCTTGACACATTACATCACCTTATTCCTCAGGGGGTAAGGAACCATAAGATTCAGGAATTCAAAAACGGGACCACAAGCTGATGAGGGAGAAATGAGCTAATTGCCTCAGATGAGTTTGCCACTGCTCTAACAGACCAGGCATTCCTAGCATGACACAATCATATGCTTACAGTATAAATGTTTTATTTGCTCCTAACTGTACGGGATACACTTGCCTTAATTAACATTGTTTTTAAATGGGACAACTTCGATTTGGACATTTAGGATAGTTTCTGCGGGGGGGGGGACTAGGCTTAGAATACTTATCTTCAATGGCTTGTACAATTTTCAGATCTCTTATTTTGGGGGAGGTCTTTTCGAGACAGGGTCTCCCTGTAGCTCCAGATGTCCTGGAACTCGCTCTGTCTCTGCCTCCCGAGTTTAAAAGAGTATTTTAAGAGAACACTGTACGGCCAAATTATTTGGTAAATTAAACTTTCTAAAAAGTTTACACTCTTCTCTGGATTCAGAACTAATCTCATAATAACATTAACTTCACACTAACTTTAAAAGGATACATCTCTGTGCTAGCTTCCTGTTTTAGTAAACTATGTAGCCCCTGTCTCAAAAAAAAAAAAAAAATTCAAGATTTTTTTTCAATCATCCTTTGTAAGAACTAAGTCAACTCCTGCTTCTCCAAGTGTCACTTCTGCAACTATCTAACAACAGTGCCAACTGACCTTTCGTAACTACTTAACAAAAATGAAGAAACCATGTAATTTCAGAACCATGGTGCTCATTCCACACGTTTCTTTCCACATACCCCACTCCTTTTGTGACTTGAAAGTTCTCTGCTCCCTACCGAACAGACCCAGTTTAGGTAGCTGCCTGCTTCTCCAGTTTACAGTACCACATAGGATCGGTCCCCTCTAGAAAGGCGTTAGCGTTTTGTTTTTTAAGTTGGTGCCAGAGCAGCTACAAACTTTTTTGCTGCATCCCTGCCCGGCTGCCAACTTCCCTGCTCTGTTCACTTTCTTACCAACTTGAACCACCCCCAAACTAAGAGTAAGCTCGAGTTAAGACAGCGGCAAGAGCTGACACACTTTCAGAAGGGTTTGACACCGCAGAAAACTTTCACTTCTCTCTTCTCCCCTTCCAAGCCAGGGTCGCCAGCCCTAGGTTCGTGCCTCCCCTAGAATTCCCCTCGGAGGCACTGCAAGGACACGAAAAGCAGATCCTAAGGCTCCGGAAAAGGACCCCCAAAGCTTTCTCCCCCGGACTCAAGTGCCGTTCCTTACACAAAAGAACCGGGCCAGCAAGGCAAAGGGGCTCGAGTCGGCCCTTCCGCGGGTGCCAGCCTNCGGTCCCTCTGGGCCGGGGACCCCGTAGACGGGTTCAGAGCGAGACCCTCTCCCAGCTGCCCCCCGCCAGATCCCGCCTAGAGCTGTAGAGCTGTGTACCTGGCCTGGCGCGTTATGGCGTCTCCCCTGCGACCCAGGTTCCCTTTCATTTACTCTTCTACCCACATTTCCTGAAGATGTTGTGCTGGTGTTGTGATAAGTGCTTGATTATGGGTGCTATGTAAGACACTGGAAAAATTCTTTGATAGGTGGAGACAGTTGGATTGTGAAGATATGGGTGTGCCCAGTACCATGTATGTATTGCCCACTTTAAGTCTATCCCTAGATATTTGTCTTAGGAGCACAATGTATTATTTTATTTTTGAGAAGCATCTTCTGGCTGGATGCTAATGACTTTTATTTGGCACAAGTGCTGTTGAGTTTGCTTTGATAGCTCATGTTCATGGAGAAAAGAAGATCTATTGCAAATTGGTATTAGCATCGTATACATACAGTCAATGTGATAATATTTCTTTACCCCCCCCAAGATAATTGAAGGAAGTGCTTCCTATATTAGGAAATAGTTTCATCATCAATAGTTTATCCAGAAAGAATCTATATTTTGGATTCTGCTTCTGCCCATTGCTAGAATTATTGCAGGCAGAAGTATTTTTCTTATACATGCTAAAAGGGCATTTTAAGCTCAAGTATTTTTAGATAGTGATCTAAATCAGAGTTATGTGAAAGTGTACCATGGGACTTGTCTTTCCCTATGAAAATAGAAAGCTCTGTTTATTGTTTAATACCACTGTGCTGGATAGCTTTAGTGTCAACTTGACACACCTGGGTTGAGGGAGCCTCAATTGGGAAATTGGCTCCATTGGATCGGCCTGTGTCCATATCTGTGGAGTATTGTCTTGATGGTTGAGCAGTGTGGGAGGGCCCAGCCCACTATGGGTGGTGCCACCCTGGGCAGGTTCTTGTGTACCATATAAGAAGGCAGGCTGGGCATGAGCCAGGGGAGCAAGCCAGTGAACAGCATTCCTCCATGGCCTGTGCTTCAGCTCCTGCGTCCAGGTTCCTGCCCCAAGTTCCTGCCTTGGGCTCCCTGAGTGATGAACTGTGACCCAGGAGATGTAAGCTGAATAAACCCTTTCCTCCCCAAGTTGGTGTTGGTCAGAGTGTTTTGTCGCAGCAATGGAAGACAAACTAGAACAACCACATATCAAGTACAGTACTAACTAGGTATCAGACCCTAATAGTAGATGATCTGCATATAGAGAAAGTATAAAGTGTTGTTTCTATTTGTTTTGTTTTGTTTGTTTATTTGAAACAGGGTCTCACTATGTAGACCAGACTGCCCTTGAACTCACAGAGATCCACCTGCCTCTGCTACCTGAGTGCTGAGAAAAAAAGACACGTGCCATCAAGCCTGGCCTAACTATTGTTTAAAGCAAGGTCTCTGGACTGGTGAGTTCAAATCCTGGCTCCATCTAGTGTGACCTTAGGTAGGTAGGTTAATTACCCTCTGTGCCTTAGTAATAGGTAGTTATTAGTGTGGTAAGGTATCAATTCCACAGTGGAACAGGCCATAGAATATGTGTGCGGGAGCACTTCAGTAACAGCCCAGGGACACATGGCAGAATGAAATTCGGAGTGCAATTCCCATTTATTCAATACAACATATCACTTATATAGGCAGAGTGACAGCACCCCCTAGCGGCCAATTCCAGACCCTTTATGCCACACCTTATTCCCATGAGGTAGGTTAAGGAAGGGACATTCATGGTGGCAGGCACAGGCCTGCCCACACATGCACAATGCAGCTTGAATCCAGGGCTGCGGACCCACATAGTAGATTTTTAATCCACTTAGACCATTTGAGCAGTTTCTAGTATCTGGTAATAGCTCAATAAATATTTCTTCTAATTATTTCAATACCTACATGGTAAGTTCAGTATCATTATTCTATTTTAAGATGAGGTTCTAAAGTTAAGGAACATATACAAAGCCACACAGATGGTAACTGTGGCATGGGATTAAATTCTTTTTAGTAGATTTCAACACTCCTCAAATTCTTTCAGAGCAAAAATTTGAGCTTTCTCATTTATGTGTTCTGAGACTTGAAGTGAACCTGATTTATGAAACAGTGGTAAGTACATCTGTCAGTTTTTATTCACTTTTATCACAACTACAAATGCCTTCTGCAAATGCAGTCACAGTGTTCTATCAACGAGTAAAGTTGTGAAAATTTAGTCTTTGGAGTCACAAAATGTGATGACAGTATTCTAAGGAAGAACTGAAATAGTGTTAAACCTTTCCAGAAATGTGTGTTACTCTGATACTCAGAGACAGAAATGCTTGATTGGATAGGGTCCTAAACAACCTGTTTTCCCTTCCTGCCTTTCTCTAGGAGGGATCATTGTCTACTTTGTGTCTGAGAAGATACCACATCTGTGCTGTAGCAGTTCTCTCCCTTTCTGCCTAAGGGCACTTCTTCCACCTTCTCTGTCCCACACACTATAGGCAAAGGAATGTAACATGGAAATCTGGTAATATTATTCTCCTGTTTAATATTTAAACTATTCTCCACTGAAAACCTTCACACTTACATTAGAGAACAGGATCATCTTTGGTAGATGGAGATCGCAAAATAATTGTTGAAGCAATACTGGTAGAACACCAAATTAATCACTGACCTCATAGGCCAGCAGGAATTCTCCAAATCTTCAAATAATGACAGTCTCTCTCCTACAACATTCCCATCCAGTTCTCATGGGGGACTTCTCCTTGTTCATTCCTTCAGGTTTTGGTGTTGCTGAAGTTTTTCCCCTTGAGGTTCTTCCCCTCAAGCCCTCACCCTCACTGCACATGCTCCAGGCAATCTCTTCCCTACCCATAACTCCAGGAACCTTTCCTCTGCTGGTAACTTCCAAAGCTGAAGTCTCAGTCTGGATCATTGTCCAGGCTGATCTCTCTACTAACTGATGGGCATGCAGATTTGACTCCTCCNTGGGCAGGTTCTTGTGTACCATATAAGAAGGCAGGCTGGGAATGAGCCAGGGGAGCAAGCCAGTGAACAGCATTCCTCCATGGCCTGTGCTTCAGCTCCTTCCTCCAGGTTCCTGCCCTGAGTTCCTGCCTTGGGCTCCCTGAGTGATGAACTGTGACCCAGGAGATGTAAGCTGAATAAACCCTTTCCTCCCCAAGTTGGTGTTGGTTGGAGTGTTTTGTCGCAGCAATGGAAGACAAACTAGAACAACCACATATCAAGTACAGTACTAACTAGGTATCAGACCCTAATAGTAGATGATCTGCATATAGAGAAAGTATAAAGTGTTGTTTCTATTTGTTTTGTTTTGTTTGTTTATTTGAAACAGGGTCTCACTATGTAGACCAGACTGCCCTTGAACTCACAGAGATCCACCTGCCTCTGCTACCTGAGTGCTGAGAAAAAAAGACACGTGCCATCAAGCCTGGCCTAACTATTGTTTAAAGCAAGGTCTCTGGACTGGTGAGTTCAAATCCTGGCTCCATCTAGTGTGACCTTAGGTAGGTAGGTTAATTACCCTCTGTGCCTTAGTAATAGGTAGTTATTAGTGTGGTAAGGTATCAATTCCACAGTGGAACAGGCCATAGAATATGTGTGCGGGAGCACTTCAGTAACAGCCCAGGGACACATGGCAGAATGAAATTCGGAGTGCAATTCCCATTTATTCAATACAACATATCACTTATATAGGCAGAGTGACAGCACCCCCTAGCGGCCAATTCCAGACCCTTTATGCCACACCTTATTCCCATGAGGTAGGTTAAGGAAGGGACATTCATGGTGGCAGGCACAGGCCTGCCCACACATGCACAATGCAGCTTGAATCCAGGGCTGCGGACCCACATAGTAGATTTTTAATCCACTTAGACCATTTGAGCAGTTTCTAGTATCTGGTAATAGCTCAATAAATATTTCTTCTAATTATTTCAATACCTACATGGTAAGTTCAGTATCATTATTCTATTTTAAGATGAGGTTCTAAAGTTAAGGAACATATACAAAGCCACACAGATGGTAACTGTGGCATGGGATTAAATTCTTTTTAGTAGATTTCAACACTCCTCAAATTCTTTCAGAGCAAAAATTTGAGCTTTCTCATTTATGTGTTCTGAGACTTGAAGTGAACCTGATTTATGAAACAGTGGTAAGTACATCTGTCAGTTTTTATTCACTTTTATCACAACTACAAATGCCTTCTGCAAATGCAGTCACAGTGTTCTATCAACGAGTAAAGTTGTGAAAATTTAGTCTTTGGAGTCACAAAATGTGATGACAGTATTCTAAGGAAGAACTGAAATAGTGTTAAACCTTTCCAGAAATGTGTGTTACTCTGATACTCAGAGACAGAAATGCTTGATTGGATAGGGTCCTAAACAACCTGTTTTCCCTTCCTGCCTTTCTCTAGGAGGGATCATTGTCTACTTTGTGTCTGAGAAGATACCACATCTGTGCTGTAGCAGTTCTCTCCCTTTCTGCCTAAGGGCACTTCTTCCACCTTCTCTGTCCCACACACTATAGGCAAAGGAATGTAACGTGGAAATCTGGTAATATTATTCTCCTGTTTAGTATTTAAACTATTCTCCACTGAAAACCTTCACACTTACATTAGAGAACAGGATCATCTTTGGTAGATGGAGATCGCAAAATAATTGTTGAAGCAATACTGGTAGAACACCAAATTAATCACTGACCTCATAGGCCAGCAGGAATTCTCCAAATCTTCAAATAATGACAGTCTCTCTCCTACAACATTCCCATCCAGTTCTCATGGGGGACTTCTCCTTGTTCATTCCTTCAGGTTTTGGTGTTGCTGAAGTTTTTCCCCTTGAGGTTCTTCCCCTCAAGCCCTCACCCTCACTGCACATGCTCCAGGCAATCTCTTCCCTACCCATAACTCCAGGAACCTTTCCTCTGCTGGTAACTTCCAAAGCTGAAGTCTCAGTCTGGATCATTGTCCAGGCTGATCTCTCTACTAACTGATGGGCATGCAGATTTGACTCCTCCTCCACAGAATAAAGTGAGTGCACTGTCCCTTCCCTGCTGCATTGTTTTGTAGGAATGAAATTTTGCCTGGCCTGAGGCAAAGACATGTAAGACCTGTCTCGCAAAACCTCTGAGAGTTATCTGATATCTCTGTGGGCATTCAGTTGTCGCTGTGAGTTATCTATAGCTCTGTAAGGTCCAAGGTCTGGGATATTGCAGTGTTTTCTTGCCTCACCTATCTCTGCAAAGTTCCAGAACTGGATGGCCACTTCCCTTGAGGTATTGAGCAAAATGTCACACCTCTGGTTTACCAATTGCACAAACAGGAGCTCTGCAGCCCCCCAGTAGGAGACAAGGTGGCTCACCCCTCCCTTCCACCTGCCCCCCACTTCCTTGCCCAGAGCACAGTAACCTTTGGTATATAAACACACTGCTGGCATGAATAAAAGAGTCTATGTCCCGGACCTTCACCCACTGAGTCCATGTTTTTCTTTTATTTCCTTTGGGTAACTTTCTCATGGTCTCCTCCCCACTCCTTGCCAGAGCTAAGCCTAGAGACTGTTGGCCTGCAGGCAGGAGACAGCCCTGAAGCTCGCAGTCCTGTAGAACTGCCAGCCTGATTCTAGGAGGGAAGAATATCATGTGGATTGCTGCCACACATGATTAAAGGAAAATCAGATGATAGAAACGATCCACATTATTTCTCTCCTTTTTGCCTACATGTATGTTCTCCATTCTTTCTGTCCCACACACTATAGTCAAAGGAATCTAGCATGCAAAACTGGTAATGTTAATCTCCTGTTTCAAATGCTTCAGGCTTACCCTGCCTGGGTCCTTGAGATAAAGCCTAATTCCTCAACATGAATTAAAACAGCCTTTGTGCTTAGCACCCCACATTCCCTACCTTCTCCAGCTTTTTCTCTACCCACTTCCTCCACTTTCCTACCTCCCTTGACACACTCTCTGCTCTGACTGTATTGAATTCAAAGTTAATGAAACGTACCCCATTCTCTTGTCCTCCAGGCCTCTGTTAAATCTTTTCCTGCCTTAGCTCACATCATACTCTTGACTTTAAAAATGGCAATGTTGGGGGCTGGAGAGATGGCCTAGCGGTTAAGAGCACTGACCGCTCTTAAAGAGGACCCGGGTTTGATCCTCAGCACCCACATGGTGGCCAAGAACCGTCTGAAACTCCAATTCCAGGAGAGCTCCAGTTCCAGGGGAATCCGACACCCTCTTCTGACTTCCGCGGCATTGCACGACACAGGTGCACAAACTTGCATGCAGACAGTACATTGATACACATACAGAAATAAATAAATGCTGGTGGGTGGTGGGCCGGGGAAGCCTTTAATTCCTGCACTTCTGTGGAGGCAGAGGCACGCGGGATCTCTGTGAATTTCAGGCCAGCCTGGTCTACAGAGCAAGTTTAGCCTGGTCTACATAGAGTTTGGGGCTGCAGGGAGACCCCCTGTCTCAAAAGAATCAAAAAAAAAAAAAAAAAAAAAAAAAAATAGAAAGAAGAAAGAAAAAGAAAATGGCAATGGTTTGAAGTCACATGTCAAAATGTTGGACATACCTGGTAAAACATTTTTGCCTAAAAGAAAAAAACACATCCCTTAATTCCGTCTCTTGTGTTATAGTTTTTGTTTTTTTGTAGTGCCTAGGGTTTTGTGGTGTGATGTGAGTAGGAAATGGGTAGTGCTTGTTCTGGGTGAGAATTTCCTTATTTAACCAGTCCCCATTAGATTTTCCTCACTTAGTGTATCTGCTTGTTGATTTTTTTTTGAGACAGGGTCTCCCGGTAACCCCCGCAGATCCTGGAACTCACCTATGTAGGCCAGGCTATCTTGAACTCAAAGAGATCCACCTGCCATCGGCTCCCGGTGCTGGAGTAAAGGCATGCGCCACCACACCTGGGCTCTTTTGGTTGATTTGTTTTAAAAAATATTTTGATTGAAAAAAAAAGGAATATATTTTAGAATGTAAAATCTTTCAAAAATGCTTAATTATAGAGGTTCTATATAACCCAATCACTCCTGTTTGTTTTACATTTTTTGCAGATAGATTGTGTATATTTGGTTAGAATTTACAGTGTGTGTGTGCGTGAAAAGTGGAGTCCCAGATATTGGTTTTGAAATTTTCATTTTTTATTTTAAAAATAAATAATATATTGTATTAAATTATCAAAGAATTAACAGGATTTTTTTTTGTCTTATATAGTCAATAAATTCCTTTATTTTGGTTTCAATCAGTTTTTTTAAAGTTATTTTTTTGTTTTTTTTGTTTGTTTGGTTTGTTTTTGTTTTTTGGTTTGTTTATTTTTTTAGATCTGAGGAAAAACACAGTTCCAGAACTCGGTGACTGCTAAGCACAGAGCGACGCCCTCCCTGTCACTAGCTGCTAAGCACAGAGCCTACAACCCTCTGCACTGAGCTCAATTTCCCCCAATTCTATCAGTTTTTGGATTTCATTTTTTTTGGTTGGGGGTTTCTTTTGTTCTGTCGCACAGGTCTCAAAAAAAAAAGTAGCAATCAATCACCTTTAGTCCCCACTGTCCCTGGTAACCTAATCTTTTTTTCGACCCACTCTTGGCCTTTAACTCAAATAATCTTCTGCCTCTGCCTCCCTCTTGTACTATTCAGGCCTTGGTCCAGCCCCATTCGCCTACGCGAATTTCATTTTATTTAATCTCCCTATAATGCTTTACTGCGCTCCCTTGTTCAGTTCTCTTTGGGTGTCTTTTTTTTCCTATATTTTTGAAATTTATAGCTTAGGGAAGATTGCAGAACTCTCGTCTCGTCCTCTCTCTCTCTACTCCTCGTCCTCCACACCGTCGCTCTCCCTCTCGCTCTCTTTCTCTCCTCTCTGGTGATACATGCACAGGCACTCAATAATGCATTTACAAATGCTTTCAAATTGCCCTTTAAATTATACCAATTTATAGATTTACTAATACTTGTGAGAGTGCCCATTTCCTTGTCCATGTGGTATTATCAGTTACCTCAATCTTTGCCAGTCTGAAAATGGCATCTCAGTTTTCCTTTGATTTTATTTCTTTATAAAAAATTAAAGGGTTAAAGTATCTTTCAAACTTTCACTGGCTTATTATTATTCGTCCCAATTCCTGTTCAATATCCTGTGGCTCATTTCAAAAGTAACAGATGTTCCCTGCTGTTCATTACAAACAGTTGTGATGATAATGTTCTAGTTTGGCTTTCAATTGCCTGTGACAAAACACTCTGATCAATATCAATACCAACTTAGGGAGGGAAAGTTTTTTAGTTACAACCCCCAGGGTCATAGTTCATCCACTGAGGGAGCCCAAAGTAGGAACACAAGGCAGAAAAATGGAGGTATGAACTGAAGAACAGGCCATGGAGAAATGCTTCCCACTGGCTTGCTGTCTGGGCCATGCTCTAGTGCTTTCTTATACAAACAGGACCACCTATCCCCTGGGGCGTAACTTCCCATATTGGCTGGGCCCTCCCACATAACTCAACAAATCAAGAAATCCCCTACAGACATGGCCACAAATGAATCTGATGGAGAAAATTCCACAACTGAGGTTCCCTCCTCCAGGTATTCTTAGGTTTGTGTCAAGTTGACAATAAAGCTATCCATCACACTATGAAAGATCTCTTGATCCGATCATGACACTTATGTTTGAAAGACATTGTTTCATTTTTAAACTCTTAAATTATACTTGAAAAATCTCTCCAATTACATAGTTTGATGAGCCACATAATAACAGAGATGGGGGGATTTTTTCACACGTTAAAAATTAAATAAGTTAGGACCATAGATAAAATATTCAGAAGGTAAGTTGCTCTTTTACGGGAGAAATTGTTATTGTTCTGCAAGCCAGTAAGTTCCCCTCTACAGCTTAAATGAGTCCCCTTTTTTAGTATTTTTCTCGTGTAATAGAAATGAGTTCTTGTTTCAGCCCAACCTAGTGCATTCTGCAAACAATTTTATTTTTCATTATTACCACTTTAATCCAATGGGCCTTCTTGTGTATGGTTAGCTTTTTTCACAACTTGATATAGCCTATACTCATCTGGGAAGAGAATCTCAACAAGAGATTGTCCATATTGGATTGGCCTCTGGGAATATCTGTAGGGGATGGTCTTTAAGTTATTTTGATGTGGGAAGACTCAGCCCACTATGGTTGGCACCATTTCCTAGGCAGGGTGGCCTAAATTCTAGAAAAGTGAAGAAACTGAGTTGATCACAAGCAAGCAAGCAAACATACATGCAAACATTCATTCCTTTCTACTTCTGGCTGTGGATGCGATTAGCTATTTCAAGCTCCTATGGCTTGACTTCCCTACATTGATGGACTTTAACCTGGAACTATAAGCCAAATAAGCTCATTCTCCCTTAATATTGCTTTTTTTGTCAGAGTATTTTTGTGGAAGACACAGGGTTAAAAGCTTGGTATTCTGCTACTTGCAGATCTCAATGCCAGTGACCTTTTGGAATCCCAGAATAAACATCTTTATGGTCCGACAGAGGAACTAGGATTGCAATGCTTCAGGAACTAAGATAGTAATCTGCAGAAACGAATTCCTGTGGTTTATGTGTAACTTGCTGATGCGGCAAACCCATGAGTTAAGCTTCGCAAATGTTCTCTTGTGAAACTTCCCCTTGCCTGCCTCTATATAAGACATACAGAACTGGAAGTAAATGAGACTTGATCAGAACATGTCTTGTCTCCATTCTTTGTGTCTCTTGCCCCTTCCTCTCATTCCTTCTCTTCCAGGACCCCACTGACCGACCTGCGGGATGGGTCAAGTTGTTCCGCGACGTGGACTTGAAAGCACGGAGAACCCCCTAAGGGAACCGCGAGAGGGCCCCCAGAGAAGAGAGAAAGAGAAATTCAGTGTGCATCGCAGGAACCTGCCACTGCATAAACTGAGGTAAGTGCTGTTTTAAGATGGGGCAGGAATTAAATTAGCATCAGTTGTATGTTGAACAATTAAAGCAGCCCCTCAAGGCTCGAGGAGTAAAGGTTAAGATACCATCATCTCCTTCATTTTTTTTTTTTATTGAACTCGAAATCAAAAAAAAAAAACAAAGAATAAAAAAAAAAAAAAAAAAGAAAAGAAATAAATGTGTCCTTGGTTTTTCCCTCAGGAAGGAACTATAGATGTTAAAATATGGAAGCGAGTGGGAGACTCTTTTCAAGACTATTATCAAACTTTTGGGCCTAGTAAGATTCCTGTAACTGCCTTTTCTTACTGGAACTTGATAAATGAGGTATTGGATTCCCATTCCACCGCAGTTGTGGCTGCTGTAGAAGAGGGACATAAACTGTTAATAGAGACTAAACAGCCTAATTATCTTGAATCTAAAGAACAATCACTCGAAGTCAGTAATCTATCTAATATCCATTACGAAAATGAATCTGTCTCCTCAATGCAGCCAAGTCCTGCTCCTTCAGAAAAAAAGCCAAAATTTGTGTGTCCCCACCTATTAAAAAGGCCTCCCAAATATATCCCCCAGTTTAAAAACTTTGCTAAGGGGGGAGACAAAGAGGTGCCTAAAGGGACAGGCTAAGAGAAATGGGTCTTGCTCTGCAGCCTGGCCCGCTTGGTCTCTGGCCAAAGGCGCTGGCTGAAGAACCCAGTGAGCATGCTTCAGTAACATTTAAGATGATATGTTATGTCACCTTGTCAACTTCATGAAATATAGCATGTTTACATAGAAATTGTACTATGGAACACAAAGCTTCCTTACATAAGAATTGTACTAATAAAACGCGAAGCCTGCTGATTGGATCAATTACTAGGTGGGTAGGTTTCTTGCGTTTGCTCTAGGCTATTGGTTGTATTAAGAGTTGGTAGTAAGTAGGTAGTAATAGTTACATTTAGTAATAGTTAGTAGCATTAGTAGTTAGTAGCATTAGTGGTCAGTAGCGTTAGCAGCATTAGTGGGTAGTAGTGTTAGTAATTGCATACAATTGCTAATAGCATTAAGAATTGTAAAAAAGTTTAGAAGTGAATACAGCGCCATTAAAGAAACGAACAAAGAAGAAGTCAGATGGATGATTCATTAAATCCCAAATCCGCCCCGATGATTTCATAACCGCTGGATCTCAAAAACTTGTGGCCGCGCGCATTGGGAAGTGTGGGAACCTTGCCTGCAGCACTTACAACCATTGGCATGGGGGGCTGACTGAGGAACCCCTGCAGGGTTAAAAAAAAGCTTGGGCCCAGAGGGTTTTTTAAGGGAGCAGGGAAATAAGATATAAAAAATAAAAACTAGAAGAGAAAAATCAAATAAAATAAAGAAAAAAGAAAATAGAAAAAGGGAACTGGAAAATAAATAAATGGGCTCAGAAATATCAAGAAATGAGATGACAGAGTCATAAAAGATTTGTTAAAGTGCAATGGGACTGCTATAAAAAGACTAGTACCCGTGCAACACCCTCTATTTACTTCTCTTGAGTCTCAGCTTATTTCCTGTATTACTCCTTCTATTGTTTCCCGGTCAGAGACAATCTTTCATGATTTTGCAACCGAACCACTCACCAATTTGGCTGCCGTATCGACCTCTTGGTCGGCCTTGGGCCTCATGATCCCCTTAGACTCCTGGTAATTCTGAATTTCTTAAGACGATTGTTGCAGCAGTTCAGCGTATGATGGAAATTGTTTTTGTCTGCTTGTAAATTTTGAGCCTTATCACAGTTACTACAACTGCTGCTGTAGCTGGAAGGGCGTTACATACTGCTATTCAAACGAAGCATTTTGTAGAACAAATGGCAAAAATCACATGCTTATCCTATGTGGGTCCGCATCAAGGTGGAAATATGACTCCCAGGTAACAACTGAAATAGGGTGGTAGTTAAACAAAATAGGGTGGGGTTGAAGAGAAAAAAAATGGTGTTGTTGGTTGCAGGAAAATGGCAGCGTAGATGTGATTGAACTCAACTATCCGGTATTAACGGAAATTGCAAGACAATGAAACGGTTATAGAAATGGAAGGAGTTTGCACAAGCTTATTTACAGTGTAATAGCGCAAGGAAGGCAAAAAATTAATAAAACGTAAAAGAGAAATTGAGGATAATTTTGCTAAAAGTATGTCTAATGAGGATGCTGCTACTGTTGCACAAATATTTGCCTATAAATTTACAGGATTAGATCCAAAAGAAATGTTACAAAGTATAACTCATACTGCTGGGAGGAATGTTTGGAGTTCTAGCCATTGTAATTAGACTATTTGGATTGTTTTAAATCTTTGTTTAACACTAAGCCAAAGCAATAAAATTGAAAATTTTAATCTGGATGAAAGAACTTCGTACTTATAAAACGAAAAGGGAAAAAACGTGTGGAAACTCAGACATGGCTGGAGTGAGGTGTGGCAGAGGACATGCCTCCTGCACTGTTTTTCTGTATTTACCTACAGGATGTTCTTATGGGAGCTGGTAGTCAAAGACGGGTAAGTCCATATCCTGGACTGATCAACCTAAGACAGGACCCTGACACTTAGAGTCAGGACTCTGATGACGGGTAAGACAGTCCTGAGTTGTAGAGACACCTAAGACAGGAATGGTCTATCTTGAGTGCATTGTCTATCTTGAGTGTGTGGTCTATCTTGAGTGTGTGGTAGCCCCATGACTAACTCCCCTGTATAAAACAAAAAAGGGGGAATTGGGTCGACACTAACCAAAAGGGGTTCCCCACATAACATTCGTAATCATACACTCCTTAATTTTAATTTTTTTTAAACCTTGGACTTTGGATGGACGCAATGGCCTGCAGAAAGATTTTTGGAAGTCCACAACAAAAGAACTTTATGCCTCAGTCATGTGGAAAAATCCTCTTACTAATAAATGGAACGGACCTGATTCCAGTCCTTTAATATTGGGGATGAGGATCAGTAAATGCATTTACCTACTCAAGAAAGCTGATTTCGAGCCAGATGGCTGCGCCGAGAGATTAATGAGACAATTAAAAAACCAATCAATCCAGGAAAAATGACTCACGCCAGTCCTGAGATAAAGTACAGAAACCCTTTCTTCACATGAAACAAAATGATTAGGTTCTGATCATGACCCCCCCTTCAGCATTTACACACCTTGGGAGTTCCCGACCTCTAATATCCATGAACCTTGGAATATAACCTGGAGAATCATTGCACCACGCTCTCGTTCTGTGGTGACCCAAGTCAGTGGATTCACCTTCGAGGTACCTGGTGGCCTTCGCTGGAGGTGGACATGCTGAACCTGCTCTCCCAGGATCCCACTTCACATACGTTTGCTATTTTTGATAAACTTTGGGCAATAAAGGTGTTATCTTGGACTGTTTTTTTATGTCTGCTCAGTTGGTAACAGTAAGAGAGATGGGGGACACAGTGATTGTGCTTACTGGGAATGTGAGACCTCCGGCTGAGGGGGGGGTACCTTCATCTAACTATCCTCATTAGCTGAGGGGGTCCTGCAAAATCGTAGAGGCCTAGATCTGTTACTACTACAGCAGGTTTGTGTGCTGCCCTAAAAGAAGGGTGTTGCTTCTATGCTGATCATTTTGGCGTGGTTAAAGATTCCCTACAAAAAGTAAGAGAAGGTTTTCAACATAGAAAGTTACAAAGGGAAAAAGAACAAGGGTGGTTCAGCAATTGGTTTAATTCATTCTCCTTGGCTGACAACTCTTTTGCCTACCATCCTTGGCCCTCTACTCGGACTCCTCCTTGTGATTTCCCTTGGTCCAGTCATATTTAATAAGTTGATGGCATTTCTCCAAACCCAAATTGAAGCCATTCAGGCTAAACCCTTACAAGTACACTACCAACAGTTGGCTGTGCAGGACTCCCCTCCTTACTCTGAAGCACATATATACGACCAAATGGCTTGCTAAGCTGGATAGTCAGTGATGGGTAACAAGATCATAGCCTCAGGCCAGCTGGCCCTACCAAGCTAAGACAGTGGCGACATGGATAGAGGGTTCCGCCCACCCCCCCAATGAACGTCTACTGTGTTGACCTTGTGCGAATCCAAAACCTAAGACAGCCACAGCTTCTTGCCCTTGTGTCTTTCTAATATAAAAATAAAATGGGGACCTGTTGGAGCCACAGGTTTAAAAGCTCGGTATTCTGCTACATGCAGATCTCAATGCCAGTGACCTTTTGGAATCCCAGAATAAATATCTTTATGGTCTGACAGAAGAACTAGGATTGCAATGCTTCAGGAACTAAGATAGTATTCTGCAGAAACAAATTCCTGTGGTTTATGTGTAACTTGCTGATGCGGCAAACCCATGAGTTAAGCTTCGTAAATGTTCTCTTGTGAAACTTCCCCTTGCCTGCCTCTATATAAGACATACAGAGCTGGAAAATAAATGAAGACCTTGAATCATAATCTGTCTTGTCTCCATTCCTTACGTCTCTTGCTCCTTCCCCTCACTCCTTCCTCTTCCAAGACCCGGTTTGACGACCCGCAAGATGGTCAGTGTTTCATCACAGGAATAGAAATGAAACTAGAACAGCTTTCTACTTAAAGTGAACATTTTAATTTTACAGGAAATTAAGCTTTTAAAATTTTTTTTTTATTAATTTTTTATTTATTTCTGTATGGGTAATGAATTGTACTGTCCCTGAATGCAGTTTTTGTGCACCCGTGTCCCGTGCAATGCCGCGGAGGTCAGAAGAGGTTCTCGGATTCCCCTGGACTGGAGGTACTAACTGGACTCCTGGAATTGGAGTTTCAGACGGGAAAATTAATGCTTTTTTAAAGTACTTTTCAATCCAGCACCTAGATCAAATGTTTTTTTTTAAATGGAAAGCTCCTACATTTTTATGTTGCATGGGTTAGTACTTGGGAATTCTGAATAGAGTACAGAGAGGAAAGCACACTTTTTAAATAAGCAAAGTTACACTGTATAGGTTTTGTTAGAAAGGAAAATTTGCTGGATCATAATTAATAAATTAGCTCAAAAATAAGTTCTTTTTATAGTTTTCTTGAGAGTTTGAACTAAAAAATGTTTTATTGCTAAAATAGAAAAGTTTTCCCCTTGAATTTTTTATTTACTTGTTTTATTATAATGGTATGAGTGTTTTGCCTACACATATATAAATTATCCATTTGTAACAATGTCCTGTGGGGCTAGAAGAAAAGCACTGGATACCCCTGAACTGGAGTTATGTACAATGGGCTCTCCCAAGCCCCGCCCTGGGGTGCTGGGAACTGCAACCTGGGGCTTTTACACCCCCAGCCCCGGCCTTCATTCACTGCTGCTCCCTCTCTCAGCCCGCAAAAAGTCTCCACTCTCGTGAAAAATGGATTTTTTTTTGTAGTAGTGTACAAATTCATGCTAGCCATGACTTGTAACCACATAGTGGCTGTTATCTTTGGAGTCAGTGGTCACCAGTTTGACACTTTCTGCTGTGCTTTGATGTCTTATACTTGGCCTTCATTTGTCTGGCTACATGGTATTGATTGCTCTTTTCTTATTTATAAAACAAAATGAAAATATAAAAGCAATCTTAACGTATGAAGAAGTTCCCTTGATGTTTTTTATTAATAAAATTTAAAGACGCTATAAAGCAGATCTGATTTATTGTGTTTTTTTTTCCTGACATTCATTTCCTTAAAAGGTGATAAGAAATGCAGAAGCATTAGGAGTCAGCATTATAGGGAGGTTAACTTTCTTCACAGCTTTCCCAGAAAACCTTCTGCTAGCTGGTGGAATGGAAAATGATTAACAGGTTAGACCTGGAGTGCCACTATCTTACGCTGTAATTTCTTCAGATCCTTCTGTACTTTATATTTCTCTAAATCCATTTTTTTTTTCTGTATTGTTGGAGAGAGTTGAAGAGAGTCAATGAATTGAGTTTAAATAAATCCTGGGAAAGGAAACAAGAATGATACACTTAAATAATGCATTGGATTTTTTTTTCCCCTTCAAAATCTGTTCTTCAGCAGTCCTACCACAATTGACCATCATTTAATTCAAATCACATTAAATTCCATTAAGAGCAATTGAAAAAAGTATAAACTCTATTTCTTGTGCATCATTAAGATGTATTACTAGCTCGTAGTGGCTTAACTGTGATCTGGCTTTATTGTGAAAATTTTCTTTTTCCTCTCTCTAAATACATTATAGAATGAAATAAATCTGCACTTCAGGAGAATTATAAAATACTTCTTATTGTAGGGTTTAACAAGAGCTTTCTTGGCCTTAAAAAGTATTGTTGCCCCCTTGAAAGTAAAGAGCACAGATGAAGTTTTACAAGTAATCTGTTTGAAGGAGCTAAAAGAGGGACTAGCTGTCTGCTACCCTCTTCCCTCCCCACCTTTGTTTCTATCTGTCTTAACTTGGGTCTAGTCACTCATGAAGATAGATTTACCAGATCTCTAACATAGAGTACAGTCCCTGTCCTGCTCACTGAGACTGAACATACTTGTTTCTCAATACTTTTTATTAAATTATGAAAGAGCAAAACCATTAATATTGAGCCACTTTTTTTCAAGAACTCCTGAATTAATAGAAAATGCAGAAACAGCCTTATATTTCTCTTCAACTCACTGTAAGCTTGTAGTAATGATGAGTAAAATTAAACCCCCAAGAATTAAGTAGAAAAGAGGGCCCTTGTCAGAAGAGTCAGTTGAGTTTAGGTTATGATTTCTCATCATATAATTCACTTTTTTTTTTAAAAAAAAAAAAAAAAAATTTTTTTGAGACAGGGTCGCCCTGTAGCCCCAGCTGAACCTGAAACTTGCCTCGGAGACTAGACTGGCCCTTACTCCCGAGTGCTGGGGATTCAAGGTGTGGGTGCCACCACACTGGGCTATAATTCACTATTTTAACTTGGTAAAGGGAGGTAAAGGTTTCTAGGCAGCAAGTTCTATTTATATGCCAGGAATTCCTGGTAGAAGGACACCATCGTATCATCTCAGGTATTTTCAATGTGTCTCCACCAAAAATGTTCTGGAAGTTCATACTGGATTTTTTTTTCCCTAAGATCTTGGAGAAACATGAAGTGGGTTAGAGCTCTCTCTAAAAAAGGAGCCCTTCTGATTCCTGGTAATTTCTCAGAATTGTGACTCTAGGCAGATGGCTGCTCCACAGCCCCTATTTCTTGTCTTTCCCTTTGACAAATTAGATGAGCCTTTCAAATCAATCCCTCTTTGAAGTTAGCTCAGCTTGACACTGCTGCTATTAGCCTCTTAAGAAGAAAAGCAGTCATTACAAGGACTGCTAATTCATCTCTCTTCCTCACTTGGAAAGGTCAAGTTTCCAGTCTGACATCTGTCTAGGCTCATTACCTGCAGTTCAATGAGAGAGGTCTTTGATTTTGGCTCCTAATTTTATATATCCAATCAGAGTCTTCATGATCGTCCAAGACTTTGCCATCTCCACAGTGTTGTAGTCTAATGATTGTAGAGGAAAAGATTCTCACAAGCAAATGGTAGGCCTTGGAACATTGCGGGATTTAATGAAGAAAAGGTGACTCATTTAACCACCTTTCAGTAAAAAAAAAAAAAAAAAAAAAAAAAAAAAAAAAAATTATTCTGACCTCCTGTTAGGATGCGTTAGAGGAAAATCAGATTAGATACATAATGTCACCAAACCAATGGACAGTGACTGGGCACTGGCTGAAAACTACTCTGCGGAATGCCCAGGGAGGACGGAATGTTCTGACAGGGGTGGTTTTACTCACCTGAGTGTGATAGTCATTCTGTCATTGTTGCTCTAATTCACCCCAGATCAGAAATCGCTCTTTTTCCAGTTCAGTTCAGTCTTATTGTGGTGGACAAGTTATTTTCTATGTGCTTACATTGTTTAAGTTCTGCTTCCTTTTCTGTGAGTTAAAAAAATTCTCTAGGTTTGGCTTGAAAGCTGGAATTTTTTGCTTCCATCCTTATTTTTCAGACTTTTCCTAATAAGAGAGAGAGAGAGAGAGAGAGAGAGAGAGAGAGAGAGAGAGAGAGAGAGAGTCCATGTGTTAAAACTTTTATAAAAGAGAACTTAAGGGAAGGATTTAGATTTTAGCTTAGAGAAAAAAATTTCCCCCATGGTAAGCATGAAAATTCAAGGCAAGATCTCTCTGTCTGAAACTAGAGTAAAGTGCAAGTTCATTCCTTTGCTTGACTTTCTTCAGGGTCTAAGAGAAACAGCCATATTTCAGAGCTCTTGTGAGTCTAGGTGTTATACGGAGGGGCTTTGGTCTTGCCGAAGTGCCTGAGAATCCTGAATTTAGTCGCTCCCCTCCCCCACCTCTCCTTTTTTTCTTGTGTCTTTTTGAGAAGCCAGGTCCCCGCCCGTAGTTTTTCCAGCGGTCTGGAACTCACTATGTTAGAACCAGGCTGGCCTTGAGCTCAATGAGATCTGCCTGCCTCTGCCAACTGAGGCGCTGGGACTAAAGGCATTGCCACCACCACACACCAGGCCTTGAATTTAGTCTCATTTTTGTCACAAAGGAAAGAGAGATATTACTAACTGATTTCTCTCCAAGCTCCCTCGCGGGACATGCTTCCTTAGTGTTGGGACTAATTCTCATCCTTTAGAACCTCACACTTCCATGTGGGCCTCCTTTGGCTAGAAAGGTGATTCTCTATGCCCCCCACTTTATTTTTCAATCTCTTAGATCATACCCCACCCCTAGAAATTCTGATTTAACTGGTTTATGATGGATCTCAGGAATTAGCTCAGTGAAAAAGCCTCTAGTTAATTCTGGTGTTATAGGGTGGGGGCTGCAGAGACAGTCTTAGACCTATTTGCTTCTTAACAGAAAATCAGCAAGGAGGGACTGACAATGACTACAGCTCCTTTGCTCTTTTCCATACTACCTAGCTCAGGAATGGTGGATTCGGTCTCTCTCTTCCTGAAAGGGTGACCCTAGAGTCACCTCTTGCTGCTTATAACTGGTAGATGGATTTGATTGATTCCAGGGCTGAAAAACCTGGCAGGCTCACTTGGCATTTTGTGAATCGGACTGCACATACTTGTGGAGGTTGTAGGGGGTATGGGGGGGGGTCGGGGCGGGGGGGGGGGCGGGCAGGGGGAGAGGGGGGGAGCAGCAATAAAGCCATCATGTTTATGTCCAACTTTTGCTACATATTTCACTGTGTTATTTGTAAACTCAGATGGGGGCTAGAGATTTATTTCCTGAGCTGCTCATCACTCCTCTAAGGAAGTGCTCAGAACATTTTATCTGAACCATTTGCTGGCAGCCATTGACCATTATCAGGACCCTGTGCTGCCCTCCTCTGAGGGCTTGAGATGCTAGCTGCAGAGAGAGGAGGAAGACCATATGCCTTGGCAACCTCACTCCAAAGGCTGGAGCTTTTTTTTATTGGGTTGATCTAGAAGAGTTATTGAAACATTTAAGGATATTTTTTATTTTATTTTATGGGTATGATAATTTGCCTGGATGTATGTAATGTAACAATATGCATGCCATGCCTATTGAAGGCCAGAAGAGGTCCCTTGAAACANCTGTATTAGTCAGTTTTCTGTTGCTGTGATAAAACACCAGACCAAGGAACTTATAAAAGGAAGAGTTTATTTGAGCTTACGATTGGCGGTTCCAGGGAATTAGTCCATTGTGGCGGGAGGCGTGGTGGCTGGATCTGGAGCAGCAAACCGAGGGTCACATGGTGGCTGGATCTGGAGCAGCAAACCGAGGGTCACATCTCGCAAAGAGCACAGGAAGCAAAGAGGAGCAACTGTAGAGCACGAGGCTTGTTAAGCTCACTAAGCCCGCCCCCAGTGACACACTTCCTGCAGCATGGCCACACACCCCAAGACCTCCAGAAACAGCACCACCAACTGGAGACAAACGTCTGAATACCTAGAGCCTATGGGGGACACTCATTCAAACCACAACACCTGGTAAAACATTTTTGCCTAAAAGAAAAAAACACATCCCTTAATTCCTTCTCTTGTGTTATAGTTTTGTTTTTGTAGCCATGCCTAGGGTTGTGTGTGATGTGAGTAGGATGGCTTAGTTCTTGTTCTGTGAGAATTCCTCATTTAACCATTCCCATTAGGTTATTCTCACTTTAGTGTATCTGTTGTTGATTTTTTTTTTGAGACAGGGTCTCCCTGTAGCCCCCGCAGTCCTGGAACTCACTATGTAGACCAGGCTGAGCTTGAACTCACAGAGATCCACCTGCCTCTGCCTCCCGAGTGCTGGGATTAAAGACATGCGCCACCACACCTGGCTCTGTTGTTGATTTTTTAAAATAGATTTTGATTGAAAACAAAAGTAATATATTTTAAGAATGTAAAATCTTTCAAAAATGCTTAATTATAGAGGTTCTATATAACCCAATCACTCCTGTTTGTTTTACATTTTTTTGCAGAGTATATTGTGTATATTGTGTTAAATTTACATTTTTTATAAAAGTGGAGTCATATATTGTTTTTGAAATTTTCATTCTTCACCTTACAGTGTACCTTTGATATCTTTGGGTATAGCATTTTTTTTTGTCTTATATAGTCAATAAATTCCTTTATTTTGGTTTCAATCAGTTTTTTTAAAGTTATTTTTGTTTGTTTGTTTGTTTGTTTGTTTGTTTTTTGGTTTGTTATTTTTTTAGAGCTGAGAACAAAGTCCAGAACTCTGTGCCTGCTAAGCACAGAGCTACGCCCTCTGTCACTGAGCTGCTAAGCACAGAGCTACACCCTCTGTCACTGAGCTGCATCCCCAATTCTATCAGGTTTTTGGTTTCATTTTTTTGGTGGGGGGGGNTGTGGATACAGAGAATAAGAGCACTAAGCCTAGAGATGC
Organism: Rhizomys pruinosus; assembly: GCA_009823505.1. Lineage (NCBI taxonomy): Eukaryota > Metazoa > Chordata > Mammalia > Rodentia > Spalacidae > Rhizomys > Rhizomys pruinosus. The sequence goes on along the minus strand of VZQC01008050.1, from coordinate 3,808,120 downwards.
TGGTAACCCTGGGAGAAAAGCTTGTGTAGGCGGATGATACTGACAATGGAAGACCTTCAGTGTCGGACTCAAAATACATCATTTAGCGGCTTTTGATATCTTTTTTTTTTTTTAAAATAGTTTTTATGGATGCTTTGTGCATTTAATAAATTTTTTCCAATTCAGTTCGGCTTATTATCCCTTGCCCCCCCCCCCCCCCCCATCCCAGATCATGATTCTGCCTTAGACTGTCCTGCATCTTTCTCTCAGTTTTTTATTTTTTTCATTTTTACTTATAAGTGAACGAATATCGTAAACAACACCAAGCTTTATTGGACAGATCTTACAACAGCTGCTCTTTCAGGGTGGGCAAAAAAGCCGCGACATATGTGCCTGCCAGAAATGACTGTGATTAGACGAGCACCAAGGCAACAAACAACCTAACCGATCGTAACACTGACGGCCCCACACCATAATAAATACCTCATGATGGAGACAACACAAATGGACCGCTAAACGGAGGGCATGAACACAAGAAATAATAAAATCAGAGCAAGATCAATGAAATAGAAAAAAAAACCAACAATGTAATTGATATTCAATGTGCATATCCAAAAAGTTGGGTTTTTTTGAATCAGAAAATGTAACCAATGATATGTACCAGGACTACAGACACTTTCGCTAGTAGGTTTCCCCAACGTTTCACTCCCAATCACCGCAAACCGCAGTATACATTCTGGCCAACGCACCTCAACCCTCATTCCTGCCAATTGTTTCACGATAAGTCGTTTTAGAAAAAGTAAGGGCAAGCAGGGTTGAAATATCACAAATGAGACAAATGATGAAAGGATCCAGGAGCGAATTCATTTACAAGGACGAGTTCCACCTCTCTCTGAAGCACCTTGGCTTAAAAGAACTTATTGTGACTCTGGTCTACTCAAAGTTTGAAAACTTGGCCCTTGTATTGCCTAAGAATATTGGCATGGCTGCCAGATGGTAAGTATCTCCAGGAAATCACTAGGAAAACCTTTCGATACTCACCAAACTGACTAAGTCAAAAACAAGAAACAAGCAGAATGATTATCGAACATGAGCTACTAGATACTAGACTTACAATAGCATAAGCCAACTGAGAAATAGTGGAATATATCGAGTAGAGTTAGCATGTATAAAGTTTAGGCCTCATCGCCAAAACCATCGTTTGAATATATAATCCTCCAGGCAATTACAATCGTATCTGCCGATTCACCGCTCAGAGTATTAATACTTATTATAAGAACAAGGGTTATCTTGCTTATTTAAGGACTTGTTACGGAAACCATTACTCTTGTAAATTGTTGTGTAAAGACAGTATACTCACTAACACTGTGAGGTGAACGTAGTGTATTCGCCTAAAAATCTCTCTTCTATGAAGCCTGTGCATTACGCTGAGCTCACCCAAAACCTACAGCCGAATGAAGATGACAACAAGAGAATGATTATATAAGATTTTCCATATTCTCCTACATGAAAAGGCACAGAGATGGGCACCATACGACCAATATTTTAGACTTTGGAAGGATCTGGCAAATCTATACAACGGCAACTAGAAGCTGCCTTCTACATCCATGAACAGAAGTAATATACCTCAGAGCAAGCCTGAACGATGAGTCCAAGGTTGGAATAGTGTCATGGCCAGGACTGGCACAGGTGTGGACTCTTGCTTGAGAGGACTTCAGGGGTGCAACCATAATTGCACTGTAATTGGACGTTAAATATCAGATAAACAAGTCTAAAGTCTCTTAACATCCCACATGGACTGAAGGTTGAACACCATCTCTAGCAATCACCACGAGGCATCGTAGCACTGCACTAGTTCACTCTAATGATGCGGAGGATAAGCCTGTTTGACAAAGACCGGTACTCAAGATACATACCCCTCCATCCTGTTTATACATTTCTACAGAGCTATCTCTGGAGGGAAATGTGGTTCCTGAGGAGGTCACTCAAGGCAAGCAGGGTTCTGTTATTTGACCTATGCAATACGCCTCTGTTAGGCCAATATACAGAAAATCACCACCACGCCCAAAAACAATTTACGATACGCCTATAAAGGAGCCCTATTAACTGCGTGGTTAATATGTACAGTGAGAGGCCCTATTGTGTCCCCTAAAATGCGCTACGGGAACCTCGGCCGCTGCATGCCAACAACTCCCTGGCGCGATAGAACCAACCTGTCTTATGCCACTCCTCTCTTCATTCAGAACTTTCAGTGTCCGTTAGAAACCCTTAGCTAGTGGCAATAAGCAAGATAAATTAAGGAAAAATTTTTATATGCCTGCGGAGGTCTAAGGGAGGAAAGAAAGGAAAGTCTAAAGACGCCCGTAGGTACCACCTTTTTGCTGAAGAAGATGATTGTTACTTATCATCATGTTGGTTGACGTGAGACCTAAGGAGAACTGCCAAACCCTCCACAAACAACCAACTTCCCCAACAGTGATACCCATGTCTAGTAGACGTCAATTAAAAGAAAAGCAGTTTTTTTTATATTACAGCTTCGGTGTATCTATAGAAGAGATTACCTCTACAATAGTCTGTCTTCCATTTACAGTTGGAGAGCGACAAATAGATGAGACAAGTAGACTAAGGCAGGAAACAAAATAAACCTAGAGAAACCTAACAAATAACAGACCCCTTTCTGAATCATCACTATATTCTCACTCAAACCCCATAGGTCAATAACTATTGTGGTGGAAGAACAACGGTAACAGTCATATAGTAATCAAACCCTTTCTTGTCCATCTGCGCACAATAGGCGCCTCACCATAGAAAGACTATAAGTTTCATTAAGGACTCATTATAAACATACACGTTAGGTGTAATCACACACTGAATATCCAGAGAATCCGCAACAGACAGCAAGGTACTCTCGTAATGCATACATATGGCAATCTGAAGGCTAATTTATTTTAATTACACTTTGACCCTGAAATGAGATTCAGACACGAGGAATCAGCCTTTACCGTTCTCTTTTGTGGTGACAAGTGCATACTCAATGGCCAAAACCTGTCAATCGTTTATGGCATCAAAAATACCTCTAGCCCCGTAATAGGTTTCAGGTTGGAAGTAAGGTAACGTTATTTTATCCTGTTACGTATAAGGAAAAAACAAATAGTCTCTCGTTTCACCCAAATCCTGACTTCACAGTATATATCTATAGATTTGGAACAGAATTTAATGCACGATAGCGCTATTATGGATGCATACAACGCGGCTAATCGATGTGCTTTCTCTTCATCAGGCCCCGCACCATTCATTTTAGACGTAAATTGTACCTCTTCTACACATGCAAGGATTTCGAGATTAAAATATAACAAACAATGACATAAAATGACCAGCCGAATAGTGGGCCAAGTACCAAACACGGTGCAACAGAGTTGAATCACAAATTTCACACAAAGTCGATTTTAGCTTAGGTTGGGACATCGACATATATGATATATCCACCATTGGACGATACAAAAACGTGCAAATACATTATTAGTTGTCGTAATAGTCATAATAAATTGTAAACACCTCATCTAAAAGAGAAGTGCTACAAGTACGGGCACAAAAACAACGGCTTGAACTTGTTATACAACAGAGAATTATAGGAACATGTGTATGTGTCGAATCCCAAATTCTTGCTCTAAGACATTTATGTAAAGACAAGGATGTGTGAAAACTGAAGAATCGCAAAAGCGCGAGATAGATAGTCATCTCCATATTATTACTCACGATGATGTCCAGATTCACACCTCATTTCTTATTATCTATGTATCAATGTAAAACCAATGGTTGGTTATATACACATTTTACATTTTACTTTGGTTCCTATTAATTGTATTTAGACACATATATTGGTAACGTAATTTTATTCTGTAGATCGAGTATCAACTGTACCTGTCTTTCCAAGTGCGAACATTTTGTGGTGGTGGCACCACCGATGAAACTGGTCATCGACGTGACCTGTAGAACTTGCCGTGGAGTGTACAAGAAGAATGAAGATAAACCCCTACCTCTCACAGCCTGGTCTTCGGATTTGTACATAGGTCTACTCAGATGGGACCCAAAGACCTCAACGTCGCCAAACCAAACTCTGGATCGAACTGGAGTTCGGACCTTTGAGGGAAAATGATGAAGACCGTTGTTACGACGAGTGCCATCTCAGCCAGCCTACGATATAGAGGACTTGCTATAAGGTGGGATCGAATAACGCCAGGGTCTTCCTCTGCTAACTAGAATGCGACAGGTTCAGGTGCTAGTTTAGCAACAAGAGATCAAGATCAGGCCCTTCGAACATACTCATCCAGTCCTTACTGTTGTACTGATCCTCTATCTAAGTCCAAAACACCAATGTGTGTCCTCTGTAAGAGACCAACCTGTTAGGTCTAAAGACATAAGCTTCTGGTGAGCGATCAATGACGTGGACTGAGCATCACAAAAGTCAGAATTAAATAATGCCGTGTTAAGGAGAATAACCCACAGAAGAGTGAATGAGACAAGCCACGTCTGCCAGGCTCCCTCTCCCACCCATCGACCCCACTATTCCAATTCATGCCATTTCAGCTCCAATATTGTTGCATTAAATGCTTCAGCGAGTACTTCTTATGATTGATTCACATTGACTATGCTTTCCCCAAAACATACCTCACAAAAGAAATGAAGAAACGAAAAATGAAATCATTCAAAAAATAAATGATTGAGCAAAAGACTGGCGTGTTATAGAGACTTCACCAGAGGAGAGTTAGAAGATGCCGAGAACATGGTACTTATTGACAACCACAAATAAGTTGGTTTCAAAGGCAATCCTACGTAAACTCAAGAATATATTGTGCCGATATATGTTATATTCTGAAGGACTGTTTCAACCTCTTGTCACGAATCACCGTTACTATAACCACAATAAACTGAATGCGTCTTCCAGCTATGCACTCAGCACCCAGAACTACCTGCAAATTTGATATTAGCACTGTTGATACAGCCTTATACTGCTGCATAGTGCTGTATGCATCCAATGTGTGTACAGTTGGGAAAGTGACCACATCTCTAGATCCACCGTCCAGCTTCGATCAACGGGCACCTGATTGCTGGTTGTGAGTTACCTGAGAAACCTTGATTTGACTAGACTTGATGCATAATGCAGAGCAAGCAGTCTGAAGAACCCTTAAAAGACTATGCAAAACTAGTGTGAGCCTTCTGCACTTATAGTGTCCCATTCGTCTAAGCTAAGTAAGTGATCTGTTCCGTGTGGTATATAACCGCGAATAATCACCCAGGAGGACACATCATGTTACTGCAAGTAAAACATCTTATGCACAGATCTGATCAGGTGGTTTTCCATAATGACTCCTAGGTCGATGACAGGCCTACAATAATAGTTGTGACCAGTATCTAAATGCAAGGAGCGTCCACACTGCGTTGTCCATAGTGCGCTGTACAAGTTTACTTCCCCACCAGGCAAGTGGATAAAGTCTCCCCCTTTCCCTGCACAAGCCTCTCCAGCACTTGTATCGTTCGTGTTCCTGTCCTCAGCCAGTCTATATTGGGTAAGGGTATATCTCAGAGTGGTTTTTAAATTTGCATTTTCTTAATTATACAGATGTTTGAACACTTCTTAAGATTCTCGGCCATCTCTAACTCCTCCTCGTGAAGTCTTCTTTCAGATCCTTTTCTTTGTTAAATGATTAATTTGTTTCTTTCTTCTTTGTTTTTTGAGTAGCTTAGTATATCCTGGAAACATGTAATGCCTTTGTCAGATTGTACTGCTTGAAGTGTTCCTCCCACTCTTGTGTGTTTTTCTCTCCTTGCCCTTTACTGCTGTCCTTGATGTACAAGAAGCTTTTTGAGTAATGAGTCCCATTTGGTCAATTGTCGGATGCTTATTTCTTGTGCAAGCTGCTGTCTTATTTGAGGAAGTCTTTCCTTAACTATGTCTGTAGTCTGCTGCCCAAGTTCTCTTTCGTAAATCACCTCCAGAGTTTGGGTTTCACTTGAGTCTTTGGTCCATCTGAGTTGAACTCTTTGTACAAGGGAAGGTAGGGGTTAATTTTACAATTCTTCTACCAAGGTGTATCCAGTTTTTGCACAACACTGCTGAAGATGCTGCTTCTTTCCAGTATGTGTTCTTCTCTAGGCCCCCTTTTCACAATATGCAGGTGGCTGAATTGTATGACGCTCAGTTTTTGGATCTTCAGTTTATTCCTTGGTCAACTGGTCTGTTTTTGTGCCAGTACCAGGCTGTCCTTTTGACTATAATCTAAGTTATAGTTTGATGTCGCGGTATAGCATCCCCCCTGTATGTGACTCTTTTCACTCAGGGTTGCTTGGGGCTATCCGGGGTCTTTTGTTTGGTCCAAATGAAAGAATGCATTTTTTTCTTTGAGGCCTGTGAAGAAACTCTTGGGGATTTCTGTATTGGGATCGCATTAAACTGTACACTGTTGTTGGGTGCATGACAGTTTTACTAATATTTATTTTCCCAATTCCTGAGCATGGCAGTTTTGTCCAGCTTCTAGATGTCTTCCTCAATTCCTTTTTTCAGGGGTTTAAATTTTTTTTGTAGAGATCTTGGTGTCTCTTGGTTTAGGTTTGGTCCTAGGTTATTTTATTGTTTGAGGCTATTGTGAAGTTGGAAGGTCTCCTGTAGTCCTCTTACATTGCTTGTGTTTGTTTGTAAGAAAGGTACTGATGTTTCTAGGTTTATTTTGTATACTTCTGCCACTTTACCAAAGCTGCTTAATCGTTTTAGAGTTTTTCTGGTGGAGTTCTAGCATCCCTAGGTAGACAACATATCATCAGCAGAAAAGGATAGGCTTGACTTCCTCTTTTCCAATGTACCTCCTTTAATTTTCCTTTCTTGCCTTATTGCCTAGCTAGGGTTTCTAGCACTATATTGAGAGGAGTGGTGACAGGAGAGCCTTAGCCGAGTTCCTACCTTTAAGGGAATGCTTCTGTCATTTTCCATTTAGGATGATATTGGCTGTGTGTTTCTGTATATGGCTTTGATTACATTGAGGAATGATCCCTCCAGACACCAATTCCCTCCAGGACTTTAAACTATGAAATGGCTGGATTTTGTCAAGGCTTTCTCCGATCAATTGAAGATGATGGCGTGGTTTTTTTGTCTTCAGTCCATTGTATGTTTTGATGATGTTATTGATTTTCGTATGTTGAACCATCCCTGATGTCTGGATGAATCCAACTTTTCATGGTGGATGATTTTCTGATGTGAGTCTGTATGGATTGCCAGATATCCTGTTTAGAAATTTGGCATCTGTGTTCATTAGGGAGATGGGTTATATATTCTCCTTTTTGTTATCTTTCCTGGTTTTGGTAGTAGAATAATCTGGCTTCATAGAAGGAATTGGGGGAATTTCCCTCTTTGTATCCTTCTAAACAATTTAGTATAATGGTTGTAAGCTTTACGAAATATTTTTATAGATTCTGCCGTGAAACAGTCCGGGCCTGGGCATTTTTTGGGTTGGGAGGCTACTTATTAAATTTCGATTTCCTTACTATTGGTCTGTTTAGGTGTCGAATCTCTTCTTGGTTGAGCTTTGGTGATTCCAGATTCAGATATTCATCCATTTCTTCTAGGTTTTCAAACTTAGTAGAATAAAGTTTTGAATGATCCCGTATGATTGTCTGGATCTTTTCATTGTCTGTTGTGATATTTCCCCTTCAACAAGATTCTATTGATTTGGGAGTTCCCTCTTTCTTTTTGGTTAACTGGGGTAGAGTTTGTCATATCTTGTTTATTCTTCTCAAAGAACCAACTTTTGGATTCATTGATTTTTTTGTGATGGTTTCTCTTTGTTTCTATTTCATGTGGGTCTTGCCTCGTGATTGTATTTCTCTTGTCTGCTCCGTTTAGGGCATTTGTTGTTGTCTCTCAAGTATTTTTAGCTGCAGTGTGATCGTTCACTTGTGCTCTTTCTGTTTTTTTAATGGGCACTTAGAGCTATAAACTTCCTCTTAGGATTGCTTTAAGAGTGGTCCCATAGATTTTGCTGTGTTGGTTTTATCATTGTCATTCAGTTCCAGGAATGTTTTTATTTCTTTTTTTATTTCCTTGACCCACTCATATTCAGGAGAGTGTTGTTTAGTCTCCATGTGTTCCTGTAGGTTGTAGGGTTTATTCTGGTGTTGATATTGAGTTTTATTGCACACTGTGGTCTGATAGAATGCATGAGATTATTTCAACTTTTTATATTTGTTGAGTTTTTCCCTGTGTCCAGTATATGGTCTATTTTGGAGAATGTTCCATGAGGTGCTGAGTAGAAAGTGTATTCTCTGGTGTTTGGGTGAATATTCGTAGATGTCTGTGGGGTCCTTGGTGTATTGTCATTTAGTTCAGATGTCTCTCTGTGTTATCTTTGTCCTGATTGATCTGTCTAGAGGACTTTAATGGGTATTGAATCCCTATATTAGTGTGCTGGGGTTAATCTGTGCCTGAGATCCTGAAGAATTGCTTTATAAGTTTGGTGCACTGATGTTTGGTGGCATATATATTTATGATTGTGAATTTCATCGTCAATTGTTCCTTTATAAAAGATGTGAATGGCCCTCTTGTCTCTTTGATTCTTTTGCTTTGAAGTCTATTTTGTCTGATATTAGAATAGCCACACCCGCTTTCTTTTTGGTACCATTTGCTTTGGAATATTTCTTTCTATCCCTTCACCTTAAGTTGGTGGCCTGTCCTTGAAATTAGATGGGTTCTTGTAGACAGCATATAGATGGGTTTTGTTTCCTAATCCATTCTCCCAGTCTATGCCTTTTGATTGGGGAGTTTAGCCCATTAACATTTAAGGTTACAATTGAAGATGGATGTTGCTTCCTTTCACTTTATTATCCATTGGACTTCTAGCCTTGATTTTGCTCCTATGGTTATGTTTTTGTTAGTTTCTTTTCCTAGGTGTTTGAGGATTGTTGCTCCTCTCTTCTGCCCTTGAATTGCTCAAGTATTTTATGAAGAGTTGGTTTTCAGACATGTATTCCATCATCTTGTTTTTGTCATGGAAGATTTTTCTCTCTCCTTCAAGTATAGTCGACATTTTTGCTGGGTTAAAGTATTCTGGGTTGGCATCCATAGTCCCTTAACACAGGGAATGCTTTGCTCCATGTTCTTCTTGCTTTCATGGTTTGAGGTGAGAAGTCAGTTGTAATTCTGATGGGTTCCCTTTTGTATGTGACTTGTTTTTCTTTTGTGGCCCTCAGAATTTTGTCTTTGTTTTGGGCATCTAACATTTTAACTATGATATGGCGTGGGTGTTTCTTTTCTGATCTTGTCTATTTGGGGTCTATGTGCTTCTTGTATTTGTATGGGCATTGGATCTATTTTATTTGGGGAAATTTTCATCTATGTTGAAGATCTGATCAATACTATTCTCTGAATTCTTCTCCTCCTCTATCCTATGATGCGAGGTTTGTTGTCTTTTCATAGTGTCCCATATTTCCTGGTTGTTCCACTTTGTGTGTTTTTTAAATTTTTCATAATCTTTATTTGAGCTTTTTAATTGCTCTGTGTTATCTTCCAGGTCTGATATTTTGTTCTGCTTCCTCCATTCTACTTCTGAGGCTTTTTCCTTTTCTTTCTTCTTGATTGACTGATTTTCTAATTCCTTTTTTGTTTCCTCCTGTGTTTTCTTTTAGTACCTCCATTTCCTTTTTGAGCTTCTCAATCTCTTTTGTGCTTCTCAATCTCTTCTTGGTGCTTTCTTCTTTGGTTGGCTTCCTTTTTTCAGTGTTTCTACTTCCATTCGGAGTTTGTTTTTTTCTCCCTCTAGTTCTTTCTGGAGTTTGTCATTTGTTCCTTTAGTTCTTTCTGAAGTTTGTCATTGTATCCCTCTAGTCCTTTTGAGTTTTTCATTCTCCTCTTTAGTTCCATGACTTCTTCTTTATTTTCTTTAATTTCTTGCGTATGTCTGCAATTATTCGTCTAAGCTCTGTTCCTTGGGTCTCTTCCAAGGGGATCCCATTGTGGCTATCTCCTCCAGGTTTGGTAGGGCCTGGTGTGGGAGTATCCTGTGCCTTTCCCATGTTGTCCCTTCGTCGTGTCCCTGGCCTGGCGCGTATGGGTCCTCCCCTGTGCCTGGTTCCCGCCCACAAGTCCAGCCGGGACCAGAGCAGAGGGAAACGCGACCCTGCTCACCCGAGCGCGGTCCCTCTGGGCCGGGGACCCCGTAGACGGGTTCACAGCGAGACCCTCTCCCAGATGCCCCCCGCCAGACCCCGCCTAGAGCTGAGGAGCTGTGTACCTGGCCTGGCACTTACCTTTGTATCTTCAATGCCTTGCCTAGAACTTGATTCAAAATACCCACGTGGTAAATGTGTATTGGACAAGTTAATGAATAAATCAGTTATGATAAAGAATATAATTTTAAGGGAGAAATGTGCTCAAGCTAATGACCCTGGAATAATGAAGTGAGAAAGAAGAAATTAAGACATGGTATGTTAGAGATCACGGTGGAATCTTTACCTGGAAATTTCCCACTGGATGCTATATAAACTTAAGATAGGAATGGGGTAAAGATTTATGTCATTATGACAAAAAATGGTTGAAATCATCAGTCTGGATATGCCGTTAAGAGGCAGCTTCTGTCAAACCTGAAAATGGACAGGTAAGGCTGAAGAGTGGAGTTTACAACCGAAGGCAGGGATAAGGAAGTAAGATGGAGGAGAAGCAAGATGTTTGGAAAACTAGGACACTGAAATCAAAGATTGGTAGATCAGAGGCACTGTTTTGTGATGAGGTGGGTAGGCTGACTGCAGCAGCGGGGTAATGCTCAGAAGCCCAGTTTGTGAGAAAGGATGTTTCTTAGACAGTCAAGGACAGTGCTGAGATCTGACTGCAGAACATTCTATTGGCAAATCATCAGAACACAGAGAAGCAGGGCCAAGGGGATGGCTTGAAGAGTGGAGATGCATGGTGGAGAGTGAAGCTGAAGCACATGCGTGAGCTTTGGGAGTCTGAGATGAGATCTCAGGGAAGCTGGCCAGTGATTCAAGGATGAATAAATACAAAAATAATTCAGACTTCAGTAAAGGTTGTGAAATAGATTCAGAGCCTGGTTTTTAATCTTAGCAGCTCCTTTAACAGTAAGTAGAAGTAGCCAATCAAATAGAGAAAACTCAAGAATGTCTAGAAAGAAAATAATTATAAACAATAACTAAACATTGAAAAGAGAAACATGGGATCTCTGTAGGTTGGATAATGACTGTAAAATCCTGACAGTTCTCAAAAGTGTCCTCTACTCTCTTTTTCCTGTGGTGATTTCCATCTGGAGCAAGGTTAGGAGAGGAGAAAAATCTTGAAGGCAGGAAGCATGTCTCAAAAAATAAAAGGAGAGTAAAGAAAGCTGAGAATTCTTGAGGTCTACAAGAAGGAAGGAAGGAAAGAAGAAAGGAAGTGTGACCATTGGTTTATTAATCTGCCCTTATATCTGAGACCGGCAGAGAGCTGAGGGTTACCACAGTGGAAGATCATGGGGTTCCCCAGTCCTAAGAATACAGAAACAAAGACTGCCTTTCCCACTCTCCAACTTTTTTCTTTGGGCAAAATTCTTTAAAGATATTTTATTTATTATTTTTATTTATGTGTATGTGTATATTGTACCTGTGTCGTGCAATGGCCACGAAGGTCAGAAGAGGGTATCAGGCCTCCTGGAACTGGAGTTACTGAGAAAACAACCTGGGTCCTCTGCAAGAGCAGCCAGTGCTCTTTAACCACTGGGATATTTCTCTAGCCCCCATAGGGCAGATTTTATAATATTCAATTTCCTTCCTATAAAATAGCAGGAGCAAGTCAAAGACATTGAAACACAACTTACTATTTATTTATTTATTTATTTATTTACTTATTTATTTATTTTAAGCTCTCATCTTGAAACTGATTTCAATTATATCTTTTTCATATTTTAATTAATTTTTGTGAATTTCATACAATACATCTTAATCAGATATCAAGTATCACTCCCTAAAAAAGACCCACTCTCCCCACCCAGCAGTGATCAATTGCCAATAGTTCCTCAGCTAAGGATGGAACTTCTTACCCATTTCTCCAGTTCTGTGCTGGGTTTTTGTCTGGTTTGAGTTTGCATGGGTCTTGTGCATCCTGTCACCATTGCTATAAGTTCATATGTGCAAGTTCCCAGAAGCAACGGTCCCTGAGCCCTGGGTAGCAGAGGTTTAATATAGGAGCGTTTGCTGTGCTAGTCATGGCTGTGACTATTAGGCTTTACAACCGGGTTGGGCCACTGATTGATTTTCTCCCTTAGCAGCTTTCATAGAACTATGAGAGCTAGTCTTCAGGGAGGTTTCCAGGTCAGTTCCAGCTGCCTTGCTCCAAGTCCTGGGTCTGACGTGTGTCCCGTTTTCAGCAGTAGGGTCTCACCTTCAAGTTCTGGGTGGCAATCAAGGGCTGTGTCAATAGCTTGTGTTATTTTGGAAGTCTCTTGGAGCACCCTGACGAACAACTTGAAGGGAGATTTAGAAATTTATCCTGTCTGGCACTGTGTTTCTTGTTATGTAGCCCTCAACTATACACAGGTATTTCTCTCTCTCTCTCTCTCTCTCTCTCTCTCTCTCTCTCTCTCTCTCTCTCTCTCTTGGCTTTTGAACTAATACATTTCCATATGGCTTTTCACTCTACTGAAAGATTTATCTCTCCTTTCTCTTTCTTCTGTATTACCTTTCCTCCTTCCTCCTCCTTCGTTAGTTAAAGGTCCCCCCCCCCATAGTATCTGTTTCCTGCTATCTGCCTCTTTTAGGCTCCTTCTTCCCCTTTACCCTCACAGTTCCTTGTATAACCCTCCCTCCTCCATTCCCAGTTAAATATCCCCATTTTCCCCATTTCCCCATGAAAACACCTGTCTCCTACTGTCTCACTCTCTCGTCTCTTTCTTCCTCCTTTATCCCCGTGATTCTTTTCATTTTCCTGAATCCTGTGGTTACATCAAGGTATACACTCACACAGAAGGATCCAGATCCAATGAGAGAAGACATGCATCACTTGTTTTTCTGAGTCTGTGTTACTTCACTTAGTTATAACAGTTTCTAGTTCCATCCATTTACCTGCAAATTTCATGATTCTGTTTTTCCTTACTGCCACATAGAACTCCATTATATAAATGTAACACATTTTGTTTCAATCCATCCATCAGTTGAGACACATTTTAGGTTGTTTCCATTTCTTAACTATTGTAAAAGGAGCAGCAACAAACATGGATGTATAGGTGTCTCTGCAGTAGGATGTGTCTTTTGGGTATATTCAAAGGAGTGGTATAGCCAGATCAAATGATAGATTTCCTTTTAGTTTCTTACAGTTCTCCACACTGCACTCCACAGTGGTTGCACCAGTTTGTAATCCCAACAGCAGTGGGTGAGTGTTCCCCTTTCCCTCATCTATGTCGGCATTTGCTGCCATTTGTTCTTTTGATCTTAGCCATTTTACTGGGGTCGGATGAAATTTTAAAGTGTTTTGATTTTCATTTCCTTAATTACTAAGTATATTGAACACATTTAAAGGTATTTCTTAGTTATTTTTATTTCTTCTTTTGAGAACTTTCTGTTCAGATTTATAGGCCATTTGTTCATTGGGTCATTTGTTTTCTTGATTTTTTTGTTTTCTGGGTTTTTTTGCATATCTATATACTAATCCTATGTCAGATATGTAGCTGGTAGATTAATATGTAGATTTTTCTCCTTCTGTGGCCTTCTTCACTTGATTGGTTGTTTTGTTTGTTGTATAGAAGGTTTTTAATTTAATAAAGTCCCAGTTGTTCATGGTTGACCTTAATTCCTGAGCAACTGGTGTCTGATTTAGAAAGTTTTCCCTGTATCTTGTAGTGTATGGTTATATTTTCTTCTTACAGTTTCAGTGTCACAGATGAAACCCACCTTTTATCATTATTGTGCAGATGAAATAATATGCCTAATATAGAACTTGATCTTTAATAGATGATTCTTTTTTTTTAAATTTTTTTTTTATTAATTTTATTTATTCCTGTATGTGTATGAATGTACTGCCTGCATGCAAGTCTGTGCACCCGTGTCGTGCAATGCCGCGGAGGTCAGAAGAGGGTCTCCGATTCCCCTGGAGCTGGAGTTCTCCTGGAATTGGAGTTTGAGACGGCTCTCGGCCGCCATGTGGGTGCTGGGGATCAAACCCGGGTCCTCTGTAAGAGCAGTCAGTGCTCTTAACCGCTAGGCCATCTCTCCAGCCCCCTAATAGATGATTCTTAACAGGGAAGCATTACTACTTTGGATCTGAATGGTCTTTTGGTAAAACAGTAGTCCCAGCACCCATTTGCAGAAGTCCTAGCTTTATAGGCTACTAAACAGACCTTTGGCACTAAAATAGTCTCTGTGCCAGGTCGTGGGAAGCCTATGTCAGTAGTTTTCCATACTAGTAGGCAATCTATGGGGTGCCATTTAAAACCACGAAACTCAAAGGAGACCCAAAGGAGAGAAATCTGCTAATGAGCCCATCAAGTTAAAGAGGTAAGAGTGTCAGCTTCTGACCATCTGTCTTGCTCTGGCAGCATGTGCTGTCCAGGCCCCATCCCCTGTCCCTTATCCAGAACCTGCCAATGCCATTGATTTCTATTAATCTGATGGAGCATTCATTACCCCAAATACCAAGCTGTCCCTGTTTGCTTAGATGCATGAAATCAGAACTACACAAAATCAACATAGGAAATCTTTGTTCAACATATAAGAAATCAGAAGTTTTATGCTGGCAGATTCAGTGTTTTAGACAGATTCAAACTGACAAATTGGCATGTTCTATGATGGACTCCATGATGATGTATGGTGAAATGTCAAAAGTTTGGAAAATGGCATGCTAAGAAAGAATTGCACAATATTTCTGAAGAGGGGAAATGACACACTTAAGTCTTGGGAGGTCATTTGGATTTGCACAAGTTCTGACTACCTTTTTTTTTTTCTCAGAAGTGATTCAAAATCAGTAGGGCTAACACAGGTGACTACCCCTTAGGAACTCATGAGTACAGACTAAAGGCACAGTGTGTGGAGGCTGTGCCAGGACACAATGGGAGAATTTTGACATCCACCTCCAGCAGTCAGCAAATACCCCTCTCTCAGAGGAGACTTGCCTCTTATTCTCCTTATCAGTTATCATTCCAAGATGATGGTAGAAACTCTTCCCACTTGTGTATCCAGAAGGCTGTGGCAGAATTCTAATGTGACCTCATCAGAGTACATGCCTGGATATTTTACACAGTTGACTCTGTGCTGTGGACTTCAATTTATAAGACATGCACTGGGGCCACATGGCTTCACTCTGATCTCAAGACTCTTTTTGTAATTAATTAATTAACTAATTAATTAATTTTTATGTGTATGAGTGTACTGTCTGCATGTAGGCTGGTGCACCTGTGTCCTACAATGCTGTGGAGGTCAGAAGAGGGCATCGGATTCCCCTGGAACTGGAGTCAAAGACGGTTCTTAACAACTATGTGGGTGCTGAGAATTGAACCCAGGTCCTTTGCAAGAGCAGTCAGTGCTCTTAACCGCTGAGCCATCTCTCCAGCCCCTCAAGACTCTTTTTTATTATCTATTTATTTATTTATTTTTACTGGAATATGTCTGCACCCAAGAAAGTTGACATCTTCATCTCTGGGATTAATGATTTTCATTTTGTTCTCAATTTGCTACAGTAACCAGAGATAAAATTTTTATATGCCATTGAGTGAAAGTCACTAATTATTTCATTTTTTAAATTAATTCATTTATTTTTTATCAAATCTAGACCCGTGTCCCCCCCATCCCCCACCCCACCAGAGCTCATGCTTTTCATCTCTTTCTCAGTCTTTCTCAATATTCTCCATGTGGAAGTTGATTGTTTTGAGCAGAAGTTCACTGTTTCAGTCAGTTCTTTGATGCAGTCCTTTCTGTTGTTGTTGGTGTTGTTGTTGTTTCCAATATGTATCACTCCCAATTGCTTTGGACAAAAGCTCAAGGGGCCATGCACAGGAAATACTTACAACTAGGTAATTGGCACTAGCATCCACAGATGAGGGAAAACCAAATTTCATCATTTGTTTTTTCTCTGGGACTCTTGTTTACTTCACTCAGCATGATGTCCTCTATAGCTCCAGCCATTTTCCTGCAAAGTTTCATGATGTCATCTTTCTTTACTGCTGCATAGACCTCCATTGTGTAGATGTAACCACATTTCCCCTATCCACTCATCAGTTTGAGGGGCATTGGTTGTTGTTCCAGCCTTTGCTATTGGTGAAGAGAGCTGAAATAAACTGGCCTGCATGTATCTCTCGCAGTGGGGTGTGTTTTGAGGGTACATGCCTAGGAAGTGGTATGGCTGGTTCAGGTGTAGCAAGTTCTTCCAAGTCTTCCAAGGGTTTCTCACACTGCTTTCCATAGTGGTCTGTACGCAGTTTTACATTCCCACCAGCAGTGGATGAGTGTTCCCCTTTCCCCACAACACTCTCCAGCACTTGGTACCATTTTTTTCTTTGATCCTAGCCACGTCTTATTTGGAGTCAGATGAATATGTATCTTTAAAGTGGTTTTGATTGCATTTCTTTAATGATTATAGTGATGTTGAACACTTCTTAAGTGTTTCTTTCTCAGCCATCTCTAATTCCTCACCTTGTGAGTCCTCTGTTCAGCTCTTTGCTCCATCTACTGAGTGGGTCATTTGTTTTCTTTCTTTCTTTGTTTTTTGAGTAGTTTATATATTCTGGAAATCAATGCTTTGTTAGATGTTTTCTGCAGTGAAGGTTTTCTCCCACTGTGGGATTTCCTTCTTCACTTCCTTGATTGTTTCTTTTTGATGTTACAGAAGCTTTTTTTTTTTTAATGAGGTCCCATTTTCAACTGTTGACCTAATTTCCTGCGCAGTTGCTGTCTGTTTAGGAAGTCTTTTCCTTACGACCTATGTCTTGAGTCTGCTGCCAACTTTTTTTCTTCTATCACCTTCAGAGTTTGGGGTTTCACGTTGAGGTCTTTGATCCACCTGAAGTTGACTTTTTACAGGGTGAGAGGTAGGGGTTAATTTTTCATTTCTTCGACAAGTGATGATTCCAGTTTGCCAACCACCACTTGCTGAAGATGCTGTCTTTTCTCCATTGTGTGTCTTCTTGGCCCCCTTGTCAAATATGAGATGGATGAATTGTATTGCTCTCAAGTTTGGATCTCAGTTTTGTTCCATTGGTCACAGGTCTGTTTTTTTTTTGTGCCAGTACCAGGCTGGTTTATGACATAGCCCTGTAGTATAGTTTGAAGTCTGGTATGGAGATCACCCCTGTGGCAGCTCTTTTTGCTCAGGGTTGTTTTGGCTATTCAGGGTCTTTTGTTGTTTCCAAATGAATTTAAGCACGTTTTTTTTTTCACAAGCCTGTGAAGAAAACTCCTGGGGATTTTGGAATTGGAAATTAGATTAAATCTATGACAAGATTTTCAGTAGAATGGGACATTGTTACAATTTTCCCAATCCATGAGATGGGAGGTTTTTCATCTTTCTGATGTCTTCTTCATTCCTTTCTTTAAGAGTTCAAATTTTGGTTGTAGAGATCTTCGGTGCCTTTGGTTGAGGTTTATTTCCTAGGTGTTTTATGTTTTTTTTGAGGCCGATTTGTGAATAGGAAGGTCTCCTTGAATTACTTCTCCAGTTGCTGTTTTCTTGGTGTAAAGAAAGGATTGATTTTTTAAAGTTATTTAGTTAATTTTGATCCTGCCATTCCTGAAGGTGTTAATTTCTAGGAGTTTTCTGGTGGAGGTTTTGGCATCCCTTAAGTAGAACAATCATATCATCAGCAAATAGGGTAGCTTGACTTCTTCTTTTCTCAATGTAGTACTCCTTTAATTTCCTGTTTGCCTTGTCTTATTGCTCTAGCAAGTGTTTTCAAACACTTATATTGAAGAGGAGTGGTGACAGGGGGCAGCCTTGTCTGAGTTTCTACCTTTAAAAGGAATGTGTCTGTCATTTCCCCATTAGGATGTTATTAGCTGTGGTTTCCTGAATATGGCTTTGATTACATTGAGGAATGATCCCTCCAATCCAATTCCCTCGAGGGCTTTAAGCATGAAGAGATGCCTGGATTTTGTCAAAGGTTTTTTCGCATCAATTGAGATGATGGTGTGGGTTTTTTTTTTTTTTTTTTTTTTTTTTTTTTTTTTTTTTTTGTTTATTGATTTTTTTATGTTGACCATCCCTGAATTTTGGTATGAATCCAACTTGGCCATGATGGAATGATCTTCTTGATGTGGGGTCACGTATGTGATTTTGCCAGTGATCCTGTTTTTTAGAATTTTTGGCATCTGTGTTCATGTAGGGAGAGATGGGTCTATAATTCTCATATCTCTTTTAGTTTTTTTTATCTTTGTTGTATCTTTCCCTTGTTAGTATGCTGCTTCGATAGAAGGAATTGGGAGAATTCCCTCTCAATTGTATCCTTCTAAACAGTTTGTTCAATAATAATGTTGTGAGGTTCCTTTTTTGGAAATGTGTATCATAGATTCTGAGTTCGTCTGCCGGAAACCATCTCTGGGCCTTGGGGCTTTTTTTTTTTAGTTGGGGGAGGTTTTCTTCTTATTACAACTTCAATTTCTTCATGTAAAATTATGGGTCTTTGTTTAAGAAGATCTGCCGATCTCTTCTTGCTTTTGAGCTTTGTTTATTCCCAGGAATTTCAGATATTCATCCATTTCTTCTAGGTTTTCAAACTTGGTAAGAGTATAGGTTTTCGAGTGCCCGTAATGATTTTTTCCTGGATGTGTTTCTTGTCCCTGCTCTGATATTTTCCCCTTTTTCATTCATGGAATTTGTATTGATTTGGAGTTTTGTTTTCCTTCTTTTGTTTGGTTTAAACTGGGGGCTAGAGGTCTGTCCCTATCCCCTAAATCCTCGTTTATTCTTTCAAAGAACCTTTTGGCTTCATTGATTTTCTTGCTGTAATGGTTTTTCTTTTGTTTTTTCTATTTTTCAATTTGGATTTCCCTTGGATTTCCTTTCTGCTTCCTGTGAATTTTTTTTGTTTATTTCCTTCCCTGGCTGTCGCATTTAAATGTTCATCTGTTGTTTTGCCGTCTCAAAAGTGGGGCTTTTTTTAAGCTGCAGTGTGTTTTTAGATTGTTCACTTGTGATCTTTATGTTTTTTCCTTAAAATTGTAGGCCCACTCCAGGGATATATACTTCCCTCTTAGGAACTGCTTTTTTTAAAGGTATCCCAATAATTTTTGGTTGGGGTTTGTATTGTTCATTGTCATTTCCCAGTTCCCAAGAATGGTTTTTTAAATTTCTTTTCCCTTATCCTCTTCCCCTTGAACCATTCATTATTCCAAGAGTGTGTTGTTTAGTCCTCCATGTGTTCTTGTTAGGCAAGTTAAAGGGCTTATCCTGGTGTTTGGAGTGTTGAGCTTAATTGCATTGTGGTCTGACAGGATGCATGAATTTATTTCAATCCTTTTTTTTTGTTGTTTTTTTTTTTTTTTTTTTTTGTTTTTTTTTTTTTTTTTTTGATTTTTTTTTTTTTTTTTTTTTTTTTTTTTTTTTGTTTTTTTAAATTTTTTTTTTTTTTTTTAAACTAGCCCGTTAAAAAGAGCAAAGTGTTTATTTGGGTAAAATTTCTTATTTATTTTTTTTTTCTTTTTGTTTTTTTTTTTTGTTTTTTTTAATTTTTCTTGATGGTTTGTGCATTTATCTCACATCATTTTCTTTCCCAATATTCGAACTCAGGCATCTTTTCTTTTCCCTTCCCCCCCCACACCCCACCCCCAGTCCCAAGATCATGCATTCTGCCCATAACTGGTCCTGCATCTTTTTTTCAAGGTTTTTTTTTTTTTTTTTTTTTTTCATTTTGTTTAGCTATAATTGGATTAATCCATGAGTATAAGCATCCATTCGTGCAAAACCAATCGTATAGAAAACGGTTTGTGCCCCCCAAACCCCCACAAAGTCCCCAACCCCATTTAAGTGGGGTGACAAGTTGGTTGTTCAATCAAGAGTTTTGATCGAAAAAAGTGAGTGTCCAACTATTAACAATCGCTGTAGTTCATTCAAAATTTTCAAATTTTTTTCAGTCTCTCTCAAAAATCACCAAACATTCAAAAAAAGCAAAAGTCAACCGTTCACGCCCATCGCGAGAAGCCTTACATTCTATTCTACCAACGCCCCCCTCCGTTCTGCAGATTGTTCCCCCTAGGCTTTTAGAAAAAGGGGCACAGGTGGGAATGGAAAGTTCAAACTGGTCCCTCTCCTCTCTGGAGCTGGTTTGACTTGGATTTCCTGGGTTCAATTCCCCCATGGCTGTTTCCTCTTTCCATGGGTTGACAGTTTGTTCAGGAGTAAACTTTCGATCCTACATGAAGCCACAAAGCCCAATTGGATTAATATAGGTTTTTAAGCAGCACTAATTGTTATGGTAGGGTTACTTTGGCATAGACCACATATGTTTGGGATGATATGTTAATTCATGAATTAACAATTACAATTTTTACAAAAAAAAATTTTGTATTTACCCCCCCCTGATAAATATAACAGGGTCCCACTGTGGCATACGACATCTCCTAACCTGTAGAAAAAAAAAAAAAAAAGCTTGTGGCATCAGCCATGGGTTTATTCCTATTTTCCTCAATGAAAGAGGCCAACAGCCCCCAATTAGATTTGGGAATATACAGGCACATGGCTGCGTCTGCTGCACATTATTTCCAAGCAGGGTGAAGTGTTAGGTGGTGGCTGATGGTGGAGTCCCCTTTGCTTGAACTCAGGAGACCCGTATTTTTGTTTTTATTTGTTTTATTGGTTGAGTGGCCTTTGGGAACACTCTCCTGGCCCAGGCCAGAGGCCCATCCTGGTTACCCTTGCATGGTGCGGTCTCGCAATCATCCCTCCCATGTATTTTAACAGTCCAAGGTCCATTTCGGCGCCCAGGGGTCCTTAATAATTTATATCCGCCCCTCTCCCCTGCAGGTATCCCAAACTTAGGGGCAAGGAGCCCTTACCTTTTTTTTTGTGGGCCTTGGGATACCCCCTGGCCCAACCACATCCCCCTGGGTTAGAACAATATCCCATTGCTGATGTTCAAGCTTGCCTGCAATTAATAGACTTTGCGCCAAGTAGTGCATAGCCCCAAGGACTTTAGTATTATAATTATATTTGGTTTCTGAAACAGAGTATAATTCCTTTTTTCACAAGTTCTTAATGTCCCTATTAGTTCAATTTAAAAGAAGGCATTTTTTATTTTTAAAAAATATTAATTTTTATTAATTTTAACCGGTTTTTTTATAAGAGATACTCTCGGTGAATCAGTTTGCTCCAAGTTTACAGTTGGAAAATGACAATCATCGTCATCATTTATTCCTCCTTGTTCTAATGGAGGAGGCAAGAAAGATCCTCCTATTAAAACCCTTTTGTGGCACCTAGAAGGTAAGAAATAGTTTTCATTATGAACTCCAATTATAGATAGTTGTTAACATAGTTGGTTCAAGCACAAAGGGGTTTGGATGCTGTATGGCAAGTCTGAAAAAGCGCTTTTTCCTTTCTCTTTCTTTCAAGTGTTCAGAACAGTGCTAACCTTCAGATGCGGCACTTTCTGGTACATCCTTACAAATGCAAAAAGCTGTGTCTTTTTTCTTTCTCCTCTTTCCTCAGCCGTTGAAGTTTGGTGACTTTTGTACCTGTTTTGGAACAAAACCAAAAGCTTTTCCCATAGTTATTTGTTTAAGATTTGAATTGCAAGGGTTTTTGACAGAAAGTTTTCCAATGTCTGTCTGTTTAACCAACCGTTTATAACCCAACCGCCCCCCCCCCCCTTTTTTTTTTTTTTTAACCCCATGAGGTTTCCCAGAAAGACATTTGTAGTAAGATAACATAACTATAGGGTGGAATCCAAGGCAGATTTCATCAAATTCAACCCATGTTGTTTTGACTATATATGATTAACTTTTGGGAAAGCAAAAACTAATTTTGTTTGCGTTTAAAAAATCATCTTTAAAAGAGAATGCTACAACAAAGGTGAATACTGTAAACACACAGAGAAATTATAGAGGAAATTTGTATGTGCCAATCCAAAGTTATTGCTCAGAAGAGTTTTTTGTTTAAACAAATGTTGACCAAACAGCAAAATTTTAATATCTACATTTAACTCAGAAGCATTGTAAAACCGTTTTTTTAATATTCAGAAAAGTCTGTAACCAATGTTGTTGATAATTATACACATATTTTTACTTTTACTAAGTACTAAAAATCCATGTATCCTCTAGACAGTGTTTTCTAAGGTGAACCGTGAGTTACTTGTTAAACTCACATCATTTAAATATGCCTTGATTGAAAAATCCATCCGTGTCCCTCCTCCCACCCCATCCCCCCTCCCGAATTCCCATTTCACACCAGTTCAGTCCCCATTTGTTTCTTTGTTTTTCTGATGCCATCTGTCTGTTGTTGTTCTTTTTCTACGCATCCCTCTCCATGAGAAATAGTTTATATCTGGGTTGTTATTGGCACTAGCATCCCACATATGAGGGACACCATTGTTGGTCGTTTGTTTTTTCTGGGGAACCTGTGGGTTACTTACTCACTTGACGGGTGTTACTATTACTTGTTTCACTTTAACATAAATGTCTTCCAAGCCTTCCTTCCCAGCTTCCCCATCCCATTTACTCTGCAAAGTTCATGATGTTTGTCCCTCTTTACTGCGCATAGAGAAACTCCCATTTGTATACATGGTAAACCACATGTGTTTTCTCTAATATCCACCCTTCGTCAAGTTTTTTTGAGGGCAAACCTGGGCTTGGTTCCAGCCTTTGTTTTTTTTGCTATTGTTGAACAGAGCTGCAATAAACATAGCTGTGCCATGTTTTATCCTTTTGCAGTAAGTTGGTGTGTCTTTGTGGGTTTTATATACCCAGGAGTGGTATGAACTGGGTCCAATGGGAAGGCTTTTTATCATTTTTGAGTCTTTTAAAGGGTTGTCTCTCCACACTGTTTTTCCACAGTGGTTGTACTAGTTTTACATTCCCACCAGCCATGGATGAGTGTTCCCCTTTCCCCCGCAACCTCTCCTCAGGCCATTTGGTAAACATTCGTGTTTTTTTGATCCCAGCCAGTCTTATGGGAGTAAGGTGATATCTCAAGTGGTTTTAATTTAATATTATTTTTGCCTTTTCCTTAATTAATCAGAGAAATGTTGAACAGTTCCTTAAGATGTTTCCTTCTCCTCAGCCATCATCTTCCATAAATTTCCTCCTCTGGTGCAAATCTCCTCTATTCCAGAATCTTTTGGCTCCCATCTTTGTGTTGAGTGGATTTCAAATTTTGGTTTTTTTTCTTTTCTTTCTTCTTTGGTTGTTTTGGTAGCTTGGGTATACTTTCCTGGAAATTAATGCGTTGGTCAGACTGTAATCTGCCCGTGAAGGTTTTCCCTACGCCAACTCCTGTGGGTCTTCACCTCCCTCAACCTTTCCTTTTATTTGCATTCCCTTTTTGATGTAAAGAAGTTTTTTGAGTTTAATGTGGTCCAATTTGTCAATTGTCCATCTTAATTCCTTTGCAGCTTTTGTCTGATTTAGGAAGTCCTTTTCCTACACCTATGTCTTGTAGTCCTGCTGCCAACTTTCCCTCTTCTTATCCCCATCCAGAGTTGGGGGTTTTTTTCACGTTGGAGGGTCCCCTTTGGTCCATCTGGAGTTAACCTTTGTACAGGGTGAGAGGAGGGGTTTTTAATTTCATTCCTTCTACAAGTGGTGATCCAGTTTTGGCAACACCACTTCCTGAAGATTCTATCTTTCCGCCCATTGGTGTATTCTTCTTGTCCCCTTTTTCAGATATGAGGTGGCTGAAAATTGTATGAGCTCAGGTTTGGATCTTCAGTTTTTTTTTTTTTTTGTTTGTGTGTATGTTTGTGTCTGTCTCTGTATCTATATCTGTGATAATAATGCTGTTTTAATTACTACAATTTTGTGGTATAGTTTGAAGACTGGTAATACTGCCTGTATTGTTCTTTTTCCTCAGGATTGCTTTGGCTTAATTCGGGGTCTTTTTGTTTTTTCCAAAAAGAAATTGAGGATTTTTTTTTTTCCAAAGCCTGGAAGGAACCTCTTGGGGATTATTGAAATTGGATGTGCCCATTAAAATCTTGTACACTTAGTATTTGGGTAGGATGGACATTTTTTTTACTATATTTAGTTTTCCCACTCCCATGAGCAATGGGAGGTTTTTTGTCCCATCCTTTCCTTACTGATGTCATTCCTCACTTTTCCTATTTTCAGGGGTTTAAATTTTTTGTTGTAAAGAGATCCTTGGGTGTCTTTGGTTAGGTTTTGTTATGCCTAAGGTTGGTTAATTTGATTGTTTTTTTGAGGCGATTAGTGAGTGGGGGAAGGGTCCACCCCTCCTTGTAGTCCGTCGTCCAGTTGCTTGTTGTTTGTGGAAAGAAAGGCCCCTTTACTTTTATTCCTAGAATTTTATTTTTGGTACTGCCCACTTTTAATACCAAAAGCTTTCTTAATCCATTTCTAGGAGTTTGTTCTGGGTGGAGGTCTTTAAGCAATCCCTTAGGTAGACCAGCATATCATCAGCAAAAAGGGATAGTTTTTTTTTTTTGTTTTTATTTCTTCTTTTCCAGTTAGTACTACTTTAAATTTCCTTTTCTTGCTTTATTGCCCCTTGCCCAAGGGTTTTCAGCACCTATATTGAAGAGGAAGTTGGTGGACAGGGCACCCTTGCCGAGTTCCTACCTTCAAGGGGAATGCTTCCCGGTCATTCCCCATTTTAGGATGATATTGGTTGTGGTTTTCCTGGATATGGCTTTGATTAACATTGAGGAATGATTTCCTCTAGGGCCGCCATTCCCCAATTCCAGAACATTTTAAAACAGGAAAGGGATGCTGGATTTTGGTCAAAGGATTTTTCTCTCGACGGCAATCATTGAAATGATTGGTGTGGTTTGTTGGTCCCTTCAGTCCATAGATATTTTTTGATATTTTTTGATTTTTCGTATGTTGTGAACCATCCTGGCAATCTCCGGTATGAATCCAAGTTGGTCGTGGTGGATGATTTTTCTTGATGTGAGACTGTATGCGATTTCCAGAATCCTGTGTTAGAATTTTGGCATCTGTGTTCATTAGGGGAATGGGTCTATAGTTCTATTTCGCCTTTTTTTATTTGGTTTGTATCTTTCCCCTGGTTTTTGGTAGTAAGCGTTAAATGCGTGGCCTCAATAGAAGGAAGTTCTGGGAGAAGTCCCCCTTCCCCCGTTTTTGTATCTTCTAAAAAAAACAATTTTAAGTAAGTAATGTTGTATGTCTTTTCAAAATATTTTTTATAAAATTCTGGCCGTGAAACCATCCCCGGGCCGCCCTGGGCATTTTTTGGGTTGGGAGGCTACCTTACTTTTCTAATTTACATCCTTCGATTTTTCTTCCCTGTACTATTTTGGGTCCTGTTTTTAGGCTTGTCCAAGCCCTCTTCTTGGTTTTGAGCCGTTTTGGTGTTCCAGGATTTTTTCAGATTATTCATCCCATTTTTCTTTTTTCTTCTAGGTTTCAAAACTTAGTAGAGTATGAGTGTTTGAAGTTAGTCCCCGTATGAAATTGTCCTTAGGATTTTTTCATTGTTCCTGTTTTGTGAATGCTTTTTCCCCTTTAATCACTGATTCTGTTGATTTGGGGTTGCTCTCTCCTTCTTTTAGTTTAACAGGGGCTAGAGGTTCTGTCCTAAAATCTTGTTTATTCTCTCAAAGAAACCAGCTTTTGGATTTTCATCATTGATTTTTTTGTTATGGTTTTGCCTTCTTTTGTTTCTATTTCATTGAATCTCTGCCTCTGATTTTTTGTTATTTACTCCTCTCTGTTCTGATGTCCCTGCCCTTCCGTAGGGGGTTCATTTGTTGTTTTCCCTCAAGTATTTTTAGCTACATTGTTAGGTCATTCCCACTTGTGTTGCTTTTTCTGTTTTTTTTAATTTGGGCACTTAGAGCTTATAAACTAAACTAACTTTCCCTCTTTAGGACTGCTTTTAAAAAAAAAAAGTGTCCAATAGATATTTTGCTGTGTGTGTTTATTTTATCATTGTCAGATTAACAAGTGTTCCAGGAATGTATGTTTTATATTTTCGTGCTTTGCTTGATTTTTCATTTCTTAATTTCTTTTCTGGTTGCCCTTTTTTTTCGGTCTATTTCAATTAAGTAAGGAGTGTTATGTTTAGTCTCCATGTGTTTCCCTGTAGGATGTAGGGTTTATCCTGGGTGTTGATATTGAGTTTGTTAATTGCATTGTGGTCTGAATAGAATGCATAAATTATTCAATCCTTTTTATATTTGTTGAGTTTTTCCCTGTGGTCCCAGTATATGGTCCTAATTTTGGAGAATGTTCCATGAGTGCTGAGTAGAAAGTGTATTCTCTGGTGTTTGGGTGGAAAATATCGATAGAAAATGTCTGTGAGGTCCATTTGGTGGTTTGTGTCCATTTAGTTCGGATTGGTCTCTCTTTTATCCTTTGGTCCTGTTTGACCTGTCTAGGGGACTTTAATGGGGTATGAAGTCACCAGTATTAGTGTGCTGGGGTTAATCTGTGCCTTGGAGATCCTGAAAGAATTGTCTTGTATACAAAGTTTGGGGTGCAACCGTGTTTGGTGCATATATTTTTTTAATAAATTGTGAAAATCTTCAATCGTCATTATGTCCTTTAATAAAGATGTAGTGGCCATCTTTTGTCTCTTTTGATTTTCTTTTTTTGCTTTGAAGTCTATTTTGTCTGATATTAGAATAGCCAACCCATGCTTTCTTTTGGTAACCATTTGCTTGAATACTTTCTTCTTTTTTCATTCCTCCTTCACCTTAAGTTGGTGCCTATCATTGAAAATTGAAGATGGTTTTTCTTGTAGACAGCAAGTATAGATGGGTTTTTTGTTTCCTAATCCATTTCTCCCAGTCTATGCCTTTTGATTGGGGAGTGTTGTAGCCCATTAATATTTAAGGTATAATTGAAGATGGATGTTGCTTCTTTCATTTTATTATCCATTAGGGCTTCCTAGCCTCTGATTTAGCTCCTATTGGTTATGTTTTTATTAGTTTTTCTTTCCTAGGTGGTTTGTAGGATGTTTGCTCCTCTCTTCTACCCTTTGAATTGGTTGCAAGTATATTTTATGAGAGTTGGGTTTCTTTTCCAGACTGTACTATCATCTTGTTTAGGTCAGTGGAAGATTTTTCTCTCTCCTTCGAATATAATCGACATTTTTTTGCTGGGTAAAGTTTTCTGTTGGATCATCCGTAGTCCTAAAACACTGGAATGCCTTTTTTTTGCTCCATGGGTCTTCTTCTCTTTGTAATTCAATGGTTTGAGGCGAGAAGTCAGTTGTTGTATTCTGATGGGTTTCCCTTTGTATGTGAACTTTGTTTTTCTTTTGTAGCCCCCTCAGAATTTTGTCATTTAATTTGGGCATCTAGCATTTTTAACTATAATATGGCGTGGGTGTTGTCTTTTTCTGATTCTTGTCTGTTTTGGGGTCCTATGTCTTCTTGTATTTGTATGGGTTTGTCTAATTTTTAAGTTTGGGGAAGTTTTTCATCTATTTATTCTGTTGAAGATCTGATCAATACTATTCTCTTGAGATTCTTCCCTCCTCTATTCCTATGATAAGGCCGTTTGACCTTTTCATAGGTCCCATATTTCCTGAGTTGTTTCCACGTTTGTGTATTTTTTAAAGTTTTCATAGTCTTTATTTGAGTGTTTTAATTGCTCTGTTTATCTCCCCAGAATCTGGTATTCTTTTGTTCTGCTTCCTCCATTCTACTTCTGAGGCTTTTTCCCTTTCCTTTCTTCTTGAGTGAATGTGTTTTTCTATTTTCCTTTTTCATTTCATCCTGTTGTTTTTTTTTTTTTAGTACTTAATCCATTTTCCTTTTTTTTGAGCCTCCTCAATCTCTTTTTCTTGTGGCTTCCTCAAATCTTCTTCTTGGTGCTCCTTAATCATTGTATGGGCTGCCTTTTTTCAGGGTTCTACTTTCCTTGTCGGAGTTTGTTTTTCTCCCTCTAGTTTCTTTCTCCCGGAGTTTGTCAATATCGTGTTCCTTTTAGTTCTTTCTGAAGATTTTCATTGTATCCCCTCCTAGGTCCTTTTTGAGTTTTTTCATTCTCCCCTCTCTTTTAGTTCTCTGAATTCCGCTTTTTATGTTCTTTAATTTTCTCTGCATAGGTCTGCATTTATTCCTCTAAGATCTTTTCCTTGGTTTCTCCTCCAAGGGGTTCCCATTGTATCTCCTCCTACAGGTTTTGGTAGAGCTTGGGTGCAGGGATTAGTCCTGTGTCTTTCCCCATGTTGTCCCTTCGTCCCGTGTCCTGGGCATGTTGGGCTTTTGCCCTTTTGTGGTTAGATCACAAATAGCAGACGGTTTTTGCTTTCCTCCTTCAGATAACTTTTTTTGTTGTTGTTGTTGTTTTCCCCTTTCCTCCTCCTTGTTTATGGAGTATGGACTTGTCTGCCTTTTCAATTTTGGTTGCTATATTGTAAGGTATGGAAGCCAAAGCATGCCTCTCTCTCTTTTGTCCTGAAGTTCTCCAACGGGGGGGGGGTTTTAAATTGCCTTGCCTCAAAAGGGCAGCCGCCCTGGCCGCCGACTCCCTCCGGGACCCTCTGGCCCAGCGCGCCGCGGTTTGTCCCGCCCTCAGGCCCCCAGCTCCCAAAGCTACTCGCCCAGGTGGCTTCTGGGTATCCCACCCCCTGCCCAAAGCCGCAGCCGCCCCTGGCCGCCGGACTCTCCCGGACCCTCTTGGCCCAGCGCCCGGTCCCGCCCTCAAGGCCCCAAAGCTCCCAAAGCTACTCGCCCATGTGGGCTTCTGGGTATACCTGCCCAAAGCGCCAGCCGCCCTGGCCCCCGGACTCCCTCCGGACCCTCTGGCCCAGCCTATTTTCAATCTTTTTTTGTATTTGTGGAGTTTTTCTCCTGTGTCCCAGTAATGGTGGTCAATTTTGGAGAATGTTCCAGGGGTGCTGTGTAGAAAGTGGTATTCCTCTGGTATTAGGGGTGGAATATTCTGTAGATGTCTGTGAGGTCCATTTGGTTGTAATCATATCTTCAGTTCAGATGTCCCTCTTTCTGTTTTTATGTTGTTTGCTTTGCGTTGACCTGTCCAAATGGCTCAGTGGGCTATATTGAAGTCCCCTACTATGAGTGTACTGGGGATGTAGTGTGTTGACTTGTGGGCCTGGAGAAATTGGTCTTTATAAAGTTTGGTGCACCAGAGTTTTGGGCCAATAATATTCATAATATGAAATCTTCTTGTAAATTGTTTCCTTTTGATTAAAATGTAATTGCCTTCCTTTTCTCTTCTGATTCTTTTTTTACTTTGAAGTCTATTTTGTCGGAAATTAAAATAGCAACACCTGCTTTCTTTTGGGGGTCCATTTACTTGGAATATTTTTTTTCCATCCTTTTTCACTTTAGGGTGGTGTCTGTCCCTTGAAGTTTAAGATGTGTTTCTTGTAGACAGCATAATTGGATGATTCTGTTTTTCCTAATCCCAATCTCCCAGTCTATGTATTTTTGATTAGGGAATATAGTCCATTAATATTTAAGGTTATGACTGATAGGTTTGTGTTGATTTGTCGTTTTGCCTTATTATCCACTTTGCATTTTTTTGGGGTATAGGTTTCTACTTATGCAGTTATGCTTTTATTAATTTCTCCTTTATAGATACCTGGGATTGGGGTTGCTCCTTTCTTCTGTTCCTTGTGAATTGCTTTCAAGTAATTCCCTCTGAAGGGTTTGGTTTTTCTGGACGATGTATTCTTTCAACTTGTTTATGTCATGGAAGTTTCTTCTCTCTCCTTCAATTATAATAACAATTTTTAATGGGTATAGTAACCTGGGTTGGCATTTATTGTCATTTTTAAACACTGGAATGCTTTGCTCCACGTTCCTTCTCACTTCAATAGTTTTGCATTGAGAAGTCAGTTGTAATTCTGATATTTGTTCCCTTTATAGATCAACTTTGTTGTTTTCCTCTTGTGGCTTTAAGGATTTTGTCTTTGTTTTGGGTGGTTAGAATTTTAACTATGATGTGGCATGGAGAATTTCTTTTTCTGATCTTGTCTGTTTTGGAGTTCTATGTGCGTCTTGTATTTTGTATTGGTTTTTGTCTTTTTTTTTAGTTTGGGGAAGTTTTCATCTATTATTTTGTTGAAGATCTGATAAATACCATTCTCCAGGGATTCTTCTCCTTCCTCCATCTATGATGATTGCGGAGGTTTTGATCTTCTCATAGTGTCCCAACAGTTCCCCTGGTTGTTTCCACTTTTTGTGTATTTTTAAATTTTTTCATAATCTTTACTTTTGAGTTTTTATTGTTCTGGTGTTATCTTCCAGGTCTGATATTCTTTTTGTTCTGTCTGCTTCCCTCCATTCTGCTTCTGAGGCTTTTTGTTCCATTCCTTTCGTCTTGGATTGGATAGTGGTTTTATTTCCTTTTTCATTTTCCCCTTCTCTTCCTTTTTTTTTTTTTTTTTTTTTTTTTTTTTATTAAATATTTATATTTTTTTTCATTTTTAACAAATAAGTAATAAATTTATGAAGTTCAAGCATCCTTCATGTAAAACAAATGTTGCAGGCTGTGTTGTGCCCAAACCCACACAGCCCCAAGGGTCCCACCATCCAGCTGAGGGGGCTTGTATGTTCAATCAAGTTGAATCAAATAAGTGTCCAAGTCTACATTGCTTGTAGTTTCAACAACCATTCACCCTAATCAACAGCCCTTACATTTCTACCATGCCCCCTCTTCCGCAGATTGTTCTCCTACCTTAGAAAAGGGGCAGGGCACAGGTGGATGAGAAGCAAAAAGTCTGAACTTTTCTCTTTCCCTCTGGAGCTGTCATTTTGGACTCTGGTCAATTCTGCTGGCTGTTTCCTTTCATGGCCTGACAGTTTGCCCAGGAATAACCTGTCAGTCTATTAATGAAGCACAGGCATTTAGATATATAGGTATTTAAACAGTAACTAATGTGTTATGGTAGGTTACTTTGGTATAGACACAGATATTGGATGGTTTATGTTAATCTATGAATTACATTTTTTTTTTTTTCCTGTAAAATGTGACAGGGTCTTACTGTGGCTTATAAACATCCTCCTTAACCCTTAGAGGGATGTAAGCTTGTGGCATCAGCCATGGGTTATTCCTCCCCAAGGAAGAGATTTAATAACCAATTAGATTTGGGATATACAGGCATATGGAATGCCACCGCTGCACAGTATTTCCAGGAGATGAGGTGTAGCTGGTGCTGACAGAGGAGTCTTGCTTGACTCAAGAGGAACCTATATTTGCTTTATTGGTTTAGTGGTCTTTGGTAACACTCTCTGGTATTCCGAGACCACTGTACATTGCAAGTGCGGTCTCATACACATCTTTCCCATGCTTTCATCAGGTCTTTGACAGCAGGCCTTATTGCCTCTCTTCTAGCATGGTATCCCAGTTTACAGCAAGAAGCCTTTACCTTTTGGGGGGCTTGGCTATCCTGGCCAACATTGTCCTTGGTAGAATAATCCATTGCTGAAATCAGAGCTCTCCTGTTGTTAATATATTTTGCTTAAGTGCACAGCTTAAGGAGACTTTAGTATTATATTTTGGTTCTGAATAGAGATAATCATTTTTCACAGTTCCTATGTCAATTAGTCAATTAAAGAACGCGGTTTTACCGTTTTTATAAGAGATTACCTTCTGTAACAGTTGGCTCCAATTTACAGTTAGAGAATACCTCATCATCATCATATTCCTCCTTGTTCTATGAAGGAGAGGTAAGAAAATCTCTCCTATTAAAACTTTGCAACATCTAGAAGGTAAGATTAGGACTCATTATAAATAGTTGTTTACAAAGTTGTTTACAAAAAGATCCACAAGGGGTTTGATGCCTGTAGCAGTCTGACGCTTTTCTTCCTTTCAATGTTCAGAACAGGCCAACCTTTCTGCTGGCACTTCCTGGTAAATCCTAACACACAATGCAAAGCTGTGTCTTTTTTTTCTTCTCAGCCGTTGAGTTGGTGAGGTTTTGACCTGTGGGAACATACAAATCTTTTCCCGTAGTTAGTTTTAAGATTTGAATTGCAAAGTTTTTGAAAAAAATTTTCATATATATCTGTTAGCCCCCCCTTTTTATTTAGGTTTTTGTTTTTTGACCCATGATCTCAAAAAGGCATTTTATAGTACAACGAATACTATAGGCAGGAGTCAAGGCTCAGATTTTCATCGAATTTACCCAAACTATTTTGGTGAACTATATGTGGTTAACTTGGGAAGCAAACTAATTACTACTTTTCTTTTTGGAGCTTCTCAATCTCTTCCTATAGCCCCTTTGCTTCAACTGATTTGGTTTCTTTTTTTCTTTCTTTTTTTTTTTTTACTCCTTTTGTTTTTTTTTTTTCAGTGTTTCTACTTCCTTCTGGAGTTTGTCATTCTCTCTCTCTAGGTCCTTCTTGAGTTCTTCATTCTCTTTTCTCAGTTCTTTGATTTGCTCTTTATAATCTTGTAGTTCTTTAAATATGTTCCCAATTGTGTTTCTGATATCTGTGTCCTGGGGCATCCCCAGAGGGATCCCACTGTAGGAATCTTCCATAAGGTCAGTGGAGCTTGGTTAGGGATTATCCTGCCCCTTTCCCATGTTGTCTCTTCTTTGTGCTCCTGGCATATGGGCTTCTCCTTGCCTGTATTCCAATGTGAGTCCTAAATGTCTCTTCACTGTGTTGAAGGCTTGCTTTGCTTGCCTCCTTCAGATGCCTTAGTAATCCCAGTTGGGGGTGGGGGTCAGCTCTTTAGCCTGTGCCCCTGTACCTGTGCTTCTGCTAGTCTCAGGAGATCTCAGATCTCAAGATTCACACAACCCTACCTTTAATACCAGCTGGGAGGATAACTCTGCCCCCACAGCCACAAAAGCCAATTAAGCCAAAGACAACTTGATTAACAGATTAACTAGGTTAAGTCAATCAAGAATCAGCCTTGCTGAAGTACCCAGTTCCTACCTGCTTTCCTAAGCTTCAGCTGGTCTCAAGAGATCTCCCAGACTCTTTTAAATAGAGGTGATGCTCTACTTAATAAAGAGAAGAAAGCAATTTATATTTCTAACCTACTCTGCATTCTGTGCTCTTATCCTAACACTACGACACTTTGTAAATGTGACAAAATTTTTTCTTTGTGATTTTGATTCCCATGTCTCGCAGCATACTGTGGGCAATCTGCTTCCAGCATCATCAGGATGTGCATCATACGCATCAGGAATGCAAACTCTTATTTTAAAAATAGTAGCCAAGAAAGGTAAAGAGACTGCTGCCAAAGGAAAATGAACTTGCTGCAAACAAGCCTGCAGGACTAGCCCTAGGGATGGAGCTCAGTAGCTACATACTTGCCTGGCCATGCACAAGAGCTTTGGTTCAATCCTCACTGCTGAAAAAGAAAAGCTTACAGCACCCAAAACAGAGAAATAACTAGGGGGCAGCCATGGAGGATGTGGTGGACAAAGACTACGGATCAGGATAAAACTTGAGCTTGAATCGTGTCCCTAGCACACATTGGTTGAAGGCTGTATATTAATTTTCTAGATCTTTTTCTGACCCTGTGACATGGGAGTGTCTTATTAGCTTTAGCTGTCAACTTGACACAGCCCAGAATCATCTGCAGGAATCATCAGGTCATGGCGCAGATCAGATTAACCTGCGGCCATACCTTGAGAGATTTTCTCGATTGATGTTTGGTGTGGGAGGGCTCAGCCCACTGTGGGTGGCCCCATCCCTAGGAAGGTGGACCTGGGCAGTATGAGAATGCTAGCTGAGCATGAGCAGGAGTGCAATCTAGAGAGCGACTGAGCGAGCAAACCAGCAGTCAGTAAGTGAGCTAGTGAGAGGCATTTCTCCAGTTCCTGCTTGAGCTCCTCCCCTGACTTCCCTCAGTGATGGACTGTGACCTGGAAGTGAAAGCTAAATGAACTCTCTGTTTCTTCAAGTTGGTTTTGGTGAGAGCAATTACCATAGCAACAGAAAGGAAAGTAGAAGAAGGAGTAAGACTCAAGGAGGCTTATGGATTTGGCGAGAAAAGGAATGTGAAATCTTGCCTAAGACTCAGTGAGTAGACACTCAGTGCGGGATGTTTCTCCATCAGGTCATCCCTCTGCACCTCACCCCATTAGAGCGCATGCTATAGAAATAAGATGGCTAGAACTTTGTTGATTATAAATGGTTGCACAGATGTCCAGACTCTAAACTTTTCGTTTCTTAGAGCAATAGAGACACCATCAAATAAATAAGATGGACTTCTGTTGTTATTTGCCCAGGTTCATGAGTATATCATCTGATGCACTCGTGAACCCTTTTCACACTGGCTTTCTGGTTCTGGTGATCCATTTTGGTTTGATTATCTGGTTATCACCATATTTGAAAATCACCATCAAACTTAGTAACTTAACCAAACTAATTTGTAATTTGGGCAGGACTTGGGTTGGAAGAACACAGGACACAGGACAGGTCAACTAAGCTCTAAAGGACCTGATGCAGGGTATGTCTCTCATATGGTTAATAAGTTTGTGTTCCATGTGAACAGGGAGCTCATCTGGGGCCCAGTTCTTCCTATGTGGTCCTCTGTCTGTGGCTCGCTGGTCTTTCTCTCAGAATAACAGCTGGCTTCCAAGGGCAGCATCTTGAGACAAAAAGAACAAGTAGAGCAGGTATCATTGTCTATTCTCTGTCCTGAAAGTCACATAGCATCCTTTCCTCATACTCTACTAGTTGAAGCAGTCTCAAAGGCTTGCCCAAGCTCATGAAAAGGAAAAGACTCAACCTCTTCATGGGTGGTGACCAGTTCCTGGAAGAGCTTGCATGGGTAATGTTTGCATACACATTTGCATGAAGATGAAATCCACCATATCTCTTATTTTAAGCTTTCTTATTGTGTTTAAGTCACTCCTTTATTACTAACTTGATGTGTCTAGGGTTTGTTTCCTCCTTTTTAGTTACCTTCTCAATTAGTCTCTCTTTAAAAACCACCATACTGAATTTTCCTTTAAGAATAGGGAAGAAGGGGCTGGAGAGATGGCTCAGCACTTAAGAGCACTGACTGCTCTTGCAGAGGACCTGGGTTCAAGTCCCAGCACCCACATGGTGGCTTGGTGGCTAAAAACTGTCTTTTTCTCCGGTTCCAGGTGAATCCAATGCCCTCTTCTGACCTCTGTGGCATTGCACGACATAAGTGCACCAATATACATGCAGATATTACACTCATACACAAAAAATAATAAATAAATAAATAAATAAAAATTAAAAAAAAAAGAATAGGAAAGAAGTGAAATAACACAGTCCCAGAAAAACAAACTGTGAATGGTCTCCCTCATTTGTGGATGCTAACACCAAACCCCCAGATGAAAGGCAAGCTGAACAACATTATTGTTATATTTCTGTTTATCTGAAAGCAGCTATGTTGTTATAATGTTAATCTCTTAACAGGCTCTAGAATTGATCCACCACTTACTTTCAGACTCTGTAATTACTGTATATGAGTAGAAAGTATGTATTCATATTTTAGAGTAATATAAAATTAGAGGAGGAAAATGTGAATTCCTAAACATAAAAAAAGACTCAGAGAAAGATGCAGGACAGTTATGGCAGAATGCATGATCTGGGGTGGGATGAGGGGGAAGGGAAAGGGGAATATGTCTAGACTGAACTGAGGAATGATGTCTGAAATACACAAAACATCAATAAAAGCATTATAAAAAATGGAAATGTTATCTTGTTATATTATTTTATGCAATTGGGGGCACCAGATGGTGCATATATGTTCATGATTGCAAAGTCTTCACTTTCAAAAAAAAATAGGAGAGAAAATGGGGAGTCTGCTCCATCCCAGCACATTGTAAAAACTTCCTTGATTTCTACTGCTTGTGGCATAAACTGCAAATCTCTTAACCCAGTACTCAGTGATTCCATGTTTTGTAATGTGGATCCAGCTTTGAAAAGAAGCTCATCTGATCTAACACATATACCTATATCCCAGTGGAATTAGATTGGATTTTATTTCACAAGGGTAAGTGTGTGAAATGGAGAAATGACTGTCTTATATCTCAGAGTCAGTCAGACCTGGGTTCAAATCCCAGTTCTCCTACTAAGCTTCTGTGAAATGAGTTTAGACATTCTTCCCTTGTGAACTGCTGTGATTGGATAGGATAATGTGTACCCAGTGCCGGGTCAAATGGATTTCCAGGAAATGTGATTTTCTTTCTCCATTTCTGTTTTCTCTCTTTACTTATTTAATTTAATCACCTGTTTTTTGAGAAACATCCTTGCCTACCAGGTTATTAACTGGATTCCTAGACCAACACTGCCCAGGGTCTTGCTAGCTAGTCACACAGGCACAGTATTCAGGGTGGTACAGCCTGTGAAACTCGCTGGCTTCATGTCACTAGCCACAGAAACCCACATCATGAGCTAGTGGCACCGAAGCACAGGCTGGACTTCCCACAGTCCTTTCGTCTGGGCCCCTTAAACAGCTTATCACATGCCCACAAGAAGCACATCCTGGATTGAATGCCTTTGGAAATAGTTGTGGCATTGTGGTTTGAGTTCCACAGATCCATCCTGGATTGTGACCATTTTGCCACAGTCCCTAAGAGCATCCAGTGGTTTCTCTCTCTGGCTCCTGACTGGAGCCTGTTTATAAGCTTCCCATCCATTATAGCATTTTTTGGTGACTTCTGCCATTTTACCTTATTAGATCACTTATTAATTCAGTTAATTGTATACCTTTCAAATTAGATTTCCATTTATCAGATGATTTATGTAACCAATCAATAGGAAATTTCCAAGAATTGCAATAGCTCTATTTCCAATAATTTGTGGAGTCTTGGAGAGGTCATTTCTCTCATCTAAATCAGAAGCAGCAGGCCGATGGTAAGCAAGCCAAGTCATTAGATTTAACGTTTCAAGAAGTTATCCACTCAAGTCTTAATAGTGTTATACAAAATAACTCTTCAGTCTGGGTTATATTCTGCTTTAATGCATCTCCCATGAATCTTGTAAACCATCTGTCCACAGCCTCTCCAATGACATAGCACTGCTAGACCATTATACACAGCAGCTTAGAAATATGTGGAGACAGTGTGGGGTCTCACATTCAAAGGCCAAAATGGTACTAGGAAGTTGCTAGGAACTTCTCTTGTCTTCTTCTTTAAGTCTCAACCTTGTTTTCAAAGTCCTTTTGCATTTTTCCTTCTTCCATAAAACTGTTCCTAATTTAACCTATTCAGGTTTCTCTGTTCACTCCATAAAACGAATAGTTTAAACTTTTTATTGAGCTCTTCCTATTTGGTTCTGTGCTAAATATGTTATATTACTTATCTATATATGTTATATTACTTATTATATATCTCTTTTATTTCTCAAAATAACCCTGTGCAAATTTCTATTTCTTCTTCTTCTTCTTCTTCTTCTTCTTCTTCTTCTTCTTCTTCTTCTTCTTCTTCCTCTTCCTCCTCCTCTTCCTCCTCCTCCTCCTCTTCCTCTTCTTCTTCTTCTTCTTCTTCTTCTTCTTCTTCTTCTTCTCCTCCTCCTCCTCCTCCTCCTCCTCCTTCTTCTTCTTCTCCTTCCTTCTATTTTACAGGTGATGAAACTCAAGTGCAGAGGTGAGTGACCTTGCACGGGGTCAAGTAGCATATGTTTTATCTTGGGTTAGAAAGCAGGACTCTCTGTCTCCCAAACCTCCCACAATTTCCCTCCAGCCTGTACTAGCCTCTTCCTGTCTTGGCAACCAACTGCTCTAACCAGTTTCACAGTTCTAGTGACTGAAAACTGTATACATGTTCTAGTTTTTAATGGCCACTTATATACATTTTTTTCATGCACTTGCTTGTGTTACACTAAGTATTGCAAAGACAGAACATATGTGGTTAGTGGTTGAGAATTTTATTTATTCCCCAGCAAGCTACTCTGGTATAGATGGTAGAAATAACACCAAACCTGCAGTCTCAAAATTTGAGTTCCAACTTGTGCCCACCCCTCTTCTAACCTGTATGACCTTTGATTATCTTTTTAAAAAGATAGTTACAAAGCTAGGCATGGTGACACCTGGGAAGCAGAGGCAAAAGAGAAATTCAAGGCCATCTTTGACTACATAGCAAGTTTGAGGCCAGCCTAGTCTCTCTCTCTCTCTCTCTCTCTCTCTCTCTCTCTCTCGATAGTTTTAATACCTGTGTTGGAACTTTTTTTACACACTTGCTAGGTCAGTCTCTATAAAAACATTCTTTCATGCCATCCCCCAAAGCCCCTCAAAGAGAATTTTATTCTCAGACGGTGATAAGTCACTTGTGTAGATTTCAGAGTCCTTGGAGAATCGGGAAATTGCATCCCCATAAGTACTTCATGTACCCCCAAAGCAGCCCCTCAGAGCAACCTGGTATTCTGGCCTGAGCTCTGCTTGTTGGTGAGAGCCAATCAGCAAAAGCTCAGAGCTGTTTCCTCCCCTGAACAATGGAAACGTGGAATGGTGTGACTGGCAAGGTGCCAGGCAGCTGTTCTGTGAGTCCTTGGAGGATAGCACTGGTCTCAGATTGCAGCGAGAAGGATTTAGTTAACCCTCTGGAAGAATTTCCTGAGTATAGGCCCGAGAGACTCTGGAATGTAAGGTTAGGGAAGGCTGGAATGCCTTTCACTGGGAATATTGAAGAAAGAGGAAGAAAAAAATCAATCTACATGAGTGTTATTTTGCTTAGAGGCAGAAAAATGGATTTGTTCCTTTAAGAGCAAGCAGTTGCTTTTGAGAACCTGGATCTGCTTCTTGTCTCATCTCACCTTACATATTAGAGGACTCTTCAGTGCTCTTAAGAAGCAACACAGGCCCTATGTACTCTGATAATCATCCCCCTTCCTTCCCGAGCATCTGGCTCAGCTCTTTGTGAACATCCTTTAAGTGCGCTGACTTCTTATCCTTGAATTTATTAAGGAAGCAGTGGTCCCAGGAGCAAGAGCACAACACCAAGGAAAGATTCAGGTGTCCAAACAGACCATAGACTACACCTTGCCAGTGTCGCTGGATCTTCCCAGGCTTGGCGCTAAAGCCAAGCATCACTCAACGTGGTTTTCCTGAATGTTCCATCTATTCATCAACAGCAAATGCATAGTAGTTTTTTTATGAATATACAAACCTTTTCCCTTCACGATCTGACTCCTGCCAACAGAGAATATACTTAATGAAAGTCATTGGGAAATCCTCCAAACAACAGAGAAATGAAGCTTTGCAAAGGTACAACATGTGTGCCGTCTGGATCTGCAAAATCATTAACCTTCAAAATCCCAGGACTTGCCAATACAGCAGTGAAGGGTGTACATACACTTCTACATACAAGGTCCCTTATGAGCTGCCCCACTCTTCATTGTTGACCTTCTCAGCATCACTGTGACCCACTTGGTCCACGTGGGTGTTGAGAACAATGCATTGCTACTGCTATCTTAAAACAAAACTCTATTTCCAAGACTTGATCTTTATTTCCTCCAAGGCCAGAATAACTCGACCATAGTTTTAGTCCACATACAGATCAATGCCATTTCCCTGCTTCTCAACAAGGACACTAAAGTAGAGATTTTTGGCTTGGGAATTTGTGGTGGGATTCACGAGCTTTTGGATATTTGAAATTTACGCTTGAAATAAATGTTGAGTATCCCTTTTTCAAAAATGGCTGGGGCTAGAAATGCTTTAGATTTCAGGATTTTTTTAGTATGGAAGATTTCCATATACATAATAAGATCTCTTGAGGACAAGAACTATGTCTAGACATACAATTCATTTGTGCATTATATGCACCTTAAATACATGGTCTAGGGCTAGTTTTATATGATACTTTTAATCATTTTGTGCATGAAACTAAGTTTCACGGTGTGGAATTTTCCACTTGTAACTTTATATCAGTGCTCGAAATGTTTTGGACTCAGGAGCATGTTGGATTTCAGTTTAGGAAGAGGTTTATACTGCACTGTGTTTAAGTGCTTATTTCTGGAGACTATCTAAAGCTTTCTCTGTCTTGGTGGAGTGAGAGGAGGTTGTGGCTATAAAATAAACAACCATCACCTTCAAGGCAAACTGTGTTCAGTTACCCCTATGCCAATTGAGCCTGTGTTCCCAAAGCCATATAGGCATCCTGTTATTGGTTTGCCAAGGGCAATCCTTCCTCAGCCTCTCAGTCTGAGCAGAAGCACTCTTTTTTTTCTTAATTTTTTTAAATTTATTTCTGTATGTGTATCAATGTACTGTCTGCATGAAGGTCTGTGCACCCGTGTCTTGCAATGCTGCGGAGGTCAGAAGAGGGTGTCAGATTCCCCTGGAACTGGAGTTCTCCTGGAATTGGAGTTTCAGACAGTTCTCGGCTGCCATGTGGGCGCTGGGGATCGAACCCAGGTCCTCTGTAAGAGCGGTCGGTGCTCTTAACCACTAGGCCATCTCTCCAGCCCAGAAGCACTCTTTATGAGAGGGCCAAACACCAGAAACGGCAGTATAGGCAGATCCAGAACCACAATCTCTGGGGTCTAAATGGTCTCTTGACTCTCTTTATCTCCATGTTTGTAGAATTAAAAAAGCTGTAACCCAGAAAGGGGAGCTTTGGGAAATGTCACAGGCATCTTATTACTACTTTGAAGGAAAGTCTCAACCATATTGCTTTTCTGGTTTGTAGAACAAGCAGGTAATCTGACAGCAGGGCAGGACATTGGCTACAGAGCCATCCACTAGTTGGGGTCTGGGTTAGGGTGGTTAGGTGGAATGCCCCAGATGCCAAGCAATTGGTCTTTGACAATTCAGCTGGTACTTCCGTAAAATTTCTTTGTTGGCAAGTTCCTGTGTTCTATCTGTGTTTGGAAAGACTCTGTATGATTCTCTAATTGGCATCTCCCGAACCATTATTATGTTTTTTTTGCAGTTGGAGGAGGGGCAATACCACCAGGACTATTAAATGTTTGATGCCCTTGCTTTTCTTCTTCATTAAATGGAGCTAAGAATCCATTTGGCCATAGTCTCTACCTGCAGATTCTTTCCCCATATGGCTTTTGTAGGAACAGATCTTCCAAAGTAAAATTACCACCAATAAGCTATTGCAGAGAGGATACTCCATCTGCAATTAAATCCTCTCACCTGCTGGGCTTCTCACCCTGAATGTGGAGGATGCAGGGTGCCCAAGAAATACCAGAGTCTGTAGTCAAAGCGCAGAAGCGCAGGCACAGGAAACCAGTGGAAAGTTGTAACCCCCGTTGCTCACTGGAAGAAACTACAAAAGCCTAGCCCCAGAGAGACAGAAGGTGGAGTAACTTAATTATTAATTAGCTAATTTGTTCAAAAAACGTTAATGTTCTCACCATGTTGACAACTCTGTGCACTGCATGAGCCACTGTGGGAGAAATCTGTCCTCAAAGAATTTGCAAGGCTAGACAGAAGCCACAATGCTTTGAGAAGCTGAAATGCCAGGAGTCTAAGGCCAACTCGGCTGTGGGCAGATACTAGCTGTCAGGGGAATTTTAACAAGGGAAAGATCCCTGTGAAAGGGAGAGAATGAGACGTTCCACAGACATGGTGAGAGCAAAAGTGAGCGATAGAGGAACCCCGAGTTTGGAAGGGAAATGAGCGCAGTTGTGGGGAAAGAAAGTACTGGGTACCGCTGATCACAGTGACACAGTGAGGAGGGTGTGT
This sequence comes from Rhizomys pruinosus, assembly GCA_009823505.1. NCBI lineage: Eukaryota > Metazoa > Chordata > Mammalia > Rodentia > Spalacidae > Rhizomys > Rhizomys pruinosus. The sequence continues at coordinate 3,766,450 of VZQC01008050.1, read as the reverse complement.
GACAAATGTCACACACAAGGTCAAGTTCCATCTTCTAGGCAAGAGGCGCAAAGCTTTTGAATGGAAACAAGACTTTAAAATGTTTTCCTTGGGGCTGGAGAGAGGACCTGGGTTCAATCCCCAGCACCCACATGGCGGCGGAGAACCGTCTGAAACTCCAATTCCAGGAGAACTCCAGTTCCAGGGGAATCCGACACCCTCTTCTGACCTCCGTGGCATTGCACGACATGGGTGCACAGACCTGCATGCAGACAGTACATTCATACACATACAGAAATAAATAAAAATTAAAAAAAATAAAATAAAATGTTTTCCTTTTCTTCTGCTGGGGTCTCCCCTCCCACACCCCCACCTTCGATCTCTGCCTTCCACTGCATATGTATTTATAAGTAATAAGAAGGTATTTCCAAGTTTCCTGTAATTAAGAATCCACACATTCTACTCATGGTGAAACCATGGAGTATACTAGGATTCCATTTTCTTTTGTGACATTTTATTCTTCCTGAAATAAAAAAGTGTACTATTATTTGTTTAAAAAATTTTTTTTTTACAAGGCATACTACTAATCCCCCCCCCCAGAGCTCTCTGAAAAGTGTATTTTCTCAGAACTTTTGTACAAGCACACCAGGTACTCTGTGCTTCCTGAGTCCTTGGAAGACTTCTGGAACCCCTGTGTCTGTGCTGACCTGAGCTGGAAACCTTCTAGATCTGCTACGGGGATCTCAGTTCTAGAAATTCTCCCCAGTCCTCTCTTACGTAGATTCTTTCTGTTCCTTGGGCTTTGTCTGTCTTCATTTCTTATTTGTGCACCCCTTTCGGCAGGCCTCATCTTCCAGTACAGTAAGAGTGTCTTTTTGTCTTTTGAGACAGTTTCCCTGTATCCCCCACTCTGGCCTGGAGCTCAGTAGCATAGACCAGACTGGCCTTGAACTCATAGAGATCCACCTGCCTCTGCCTCCCAAGTGCTGGGATTGAGACTCATGCCTTTGCTCTGGAATTTTTTCATGGGATCTCTTTGTCTTATTTCTCTCGTCTTCTGCATTCTCTTTCTAGAATTCTTCATATTCAGCGTCAGGTGGTCACAGAACCTATGGGCTTCTACTTTTAATCTCCATCTTCTGCTGTATATCCGTAGCCTTACTTCTAATTTTACGTTGAGTATTTTCTCTCTCCCACCCTTGTTGAGCTTCCGGTGCCCCTTCCTGGTGGCCCTTCCCCTCATCTTCCTCCTGTGCCACTTCTTCCTTTGCTCTCCTGGGAGTGCTCCTGTTTCCTGAGTTTCTTTGTCTAGTTTATTTGACTTGGTCTCCGAATGTCCAGGTATATATTTCCCGCTAGCATAAGGTGATCTTTGACACTCTCAACCTAGTCAGGGACACCTCTTTTTTTTTTTTTTTTTTTTTTGTTTTTCAAGACAGGGTCTCCCTGTAGCCCCAGCTGTCCTGGAACTCATTCTGTAGACCAGGCTGGCCTTGAACTCACAAAGATCCGCCTGCCTCTGCCTCCCAAGTGCTAGGATTAAAGGCGTGCACCACCACGCCTGGCTGGGACACCTCTTTTCACAGGGAAGGAGTTTGTCCACTGGTGAGGTTCTTTGTAGGCCAATGAATGTCAGAAACCCCAAGTCAAAAAAAATTCTTTCATTCCTTTGCTCAAGAGCTAAAATTCTGACTGTCCTCCCTAGAGAGGAATCTACCCATTAGCTCATGTTCTCAAGGTGAAGAGTCCTCTGTTCTGTCCTCTCCATGAAGGAGCTATTCCTGTTTACGCAGCCATTTAAGGTCTCTTTGTCCTTTGAAGCCCATCTTTTCCCTTCTTTTCTAATTCTTTTTTTAAAATCTATTATTTTTTGTGTGTATGAATGCACTGTCTGCATGTAGGTTTGTGCACCCGTGTCGTGCCATGCTGCGGAGGTCAGAAGAGGGCATCAGATTCCCCTGGAACTGGAGTTAAAAAACGGTTCTCAGCCACCATGTGGGTGCTGGGGATCAAACCCTGGTCCTCTGCAAGAGCAGTCGGGTGCTCTTAACTGCTAGGCCATCTCTCCAGCCCTCTTTTCTATTTCTTAAAACCCAATGGCATAAAATGGTTTTGACTTTGCGGGTCGTCTGACTCCATTACTGCTTTCCATCAGTTTTCTGGCTTTTGAATAGTTAAGGGATTTTCCCCTTAATTTTTAGTTTGTGTTTGTTTGAGTGTATTTGTTTATTTATTTTTTATTTGTTCTGAGACAGGGTCTCATAAAGCTCATGCTGGCTTTGAACTTGCTAAGTAACCAAGGCTGATCTTGCACTTCTTATCTTCCTATACTTACTTCTCAAGTGCTAGGTTTAAGTCATGTGTTACCAGGATCCAACCCAGAGCTTCTAGAATGCTAAACAACCACTCTTCCAATGGACCTATAGCCCAGCCCCAATATTTGAGCTTTCTCTCTTTCTCCAGTCTCTTAAGAATTTGTTCCCTTTCTCTTTTCTGCTGCTATTTCTGAGGAACTGTAAGAGGTTTTAATACATCCTTTGAACCAGAACACAAGTTTATAAAGGCTGCTGCTCACATGAAAGGTAATACCTGCTTTCCTTGTAGACAGACTGTAGGTAAATGGAGATATCAAATCGACCTCCAATGTATATATGCAGACTTGGGTTATAGTCACAGGGACTCCACAGCCTCACAAACAGGAAAGCATCCTCATTCTGCTGGGAGCAATTACAGACCACTAAGGTTTTGAAAATGAGACATGGAAAGAGCAGGTTTTAGAAAATGGATCTTTAGAAAATGGTATAAGTGATAAATTGGACATAGGATGGGCTAAAGGAAAAGAGACTCAAAGAGAGGCTATTTCAATGGCTGGGCATAAGATAATACAGTCTCTAGAGAAAGATGAGGGTCATTCGTTCATTTGGCCATTTATATTTATAGAGAGACCATTAAGCACCAGGCATTTTGCCAGACACTGGGCTTGTAACTGTGGCAGGTTGTATTTCTAAGGATAGCCTCATGAATATGCCCCTATCCCACACCCTCTTCTTGCACTGTGATGCTAACTCTCCTCTGTGAGATTGAGAAGAGGGGTCATGGTCCCTCCCTATTCACTTCTGCTGGGTCTATAGAAAATGTGGCACTATGTGATTGGGCTAAGCAAGAAAAGACAAAACAGTATTTGCCTATTTCAGTATCTCTTGCGACAGCTGCCTTTTGGAGCTTTAAGTGGCCACATAAAACACGTAGCTACCCTGAAGATGCCAAGAGGAAGTGTCCCTGAGGAGAGACAATGCAAAGAAGCAGAGATGCCCCAAGGGCCTCAGCAGTTTGAGTCTCCCAGCCTGGCACTACACATGTGAATGATCATGTCTTGTGTAATAATCCCAAACCCCTGGTCCCATTCTGACAGTAGCAGGGTAAGAAGTAGCTGAGCTTAGTTAAATTCTAGAACCACGAGCCATACTACTACTACTACTACTACTACTACTACTACTACTACTGCTACTTCTACTTATAATAATAATAAGCATGTTGTTTCAAGACACTAAGTTTTGGGGTGGCTTGTTCTGCAGCCACAGGGGAGGGTAAACAAGGGAAAGAGTTCTGAATGATAGTTCCTATAGCTTTGCTGAAGCTGTGATTGAAGCAGAGGGAAGAGGTGGCTGATTGCACCAGCCCAGTGTGGGAGGAAAGGTGGGACTATTAGGTGAATGTTTATAGTACAGGCTAAGCTGCAGCATGAAGTATGGATGTTATCATGTCGACTGCATACAGGAAATGGAAAGAAAGGGAAGGAAAAGTGTAAGAACCGAAAGGGAAGATTCAGACCCCACAGAGGCACAGAACACAGGAGGAAATACAGGGAAGCCCTTCCTCCCCTCCTCCCGTTCATGGGGAGAGTGTTCTAGTGCAGTGGCCATTGTCTGGACAGCCTCATTTGCTTCACTTAAATAAACTTTACCTGAATTGGATAAAAACCTGAAGTGACCAGTAAGAGTCTTCCTTGGTAGAATTAAAGTAGAGCTTAGTATCTAGTGCTGTTTTAGTGACATCTTCTGATAGCTAGTGTCACCTCCTCTCTGTGGGTGACAGCAGAGAACCAGCTGCTGGGATCCTACAGTTGTGCATGGTTGTGTCTGTGATCCATGCTTGCAGTACCCCCTTGGCACCACCTGAGTACCTCTTCTGATACCCATAGCTGCATACATGTTGAGATAAAGGGACTCACACAATCCCTTGACTTGCTTATCTTTGCAACTACCTATTGCTAAGTGGGGGTGGGGGTATTGTGTAGTTACCTAGAGGAGAAATAAGCTTTTTTCCTGGAAAATGACTTCTTGGTATTTTCTTCTGGTTGATAGTAAGAAGATGACTTAATTAAGAGGAAGCCCTTAATGACATGCAGAAAAAAATGCTCCTTGTTTTGTGGGTCTTTTGTGAATGGAATCTTCCAACTCATCTGGTTGAGAGGCTTGGCTATGTGACAAGCTCTCCCACAGTCCACAACAAGGCAGGGGCTTCCATGATGCAGACACAGCCTGTAACCATCTTGAATGTTACCCTTTTGAGTGCTTCTCTGCTACAGAAACGCACCTGTGAACATACATCCATTCATTTCTGGAAAACAGAGGAATCTTCACAGTGCATTCCTGGTCATGATTCCCCACCTGACCTTGCACAGGAGCCTCATTTAGTCCTGAAACACAATGCCCAACTTCATGTCGTTCCTGCTTGTCCTGTTTTTTCTGCCTGGCTTTTCAACTTCTGCCTTCCTTGCCTATCCACCTCCCCTCCCCCTCAGAGGCAGACTTGGGTACCACCCTCTCTGCAACATTTTCTAAAGTAGTGATGAGAACCACACCTGGGAATCGTCAGCCAGTTTTAGAGCAGGGACCCTGAAAGCAGTTCTAACTGTAGTCATTGGCCAGAAAACAGAAATGGCCTTGGTTCTGTCCTGACCAGAGGCTAAGAATGCCAGAGGAGAGTTCTGTTTCCTGATCTGGTTTCTTATCGTTCTTCTTCCCTTTAATTGTTTTCGTTTATTTTATTATTTATTACTATGTGGGTGTGCGTACATGTGCCATGGCATGCCAGTGGGGGTCAGGAGACAAGCTTGTGGAGTTCGTTCTCTCCTTCCACCTTTACATGGGTTCCTGGGATCAAATTCAGGTCATCAGACCTGCATGACAAGCACTTTACCCATGGAGCCGTCTCACAGGCCCCATCTCTTCCCATTTTACACAATGTAGGCTAGCACTCCGCAGGCCTCTATTTAGTAAAGCCTTCCTAGTCCCTAGGTGGATCCTGTGGTGGCAGCCAGTTTCCTGGGACCCACTCCTACTGAATCGTGCCTCTACTTCCTCTTGCTCGAGTTCCTACCCATAATCCTATAATAAAACTTCTTTCTGAAAACTCACCCTTACATGGCCCATGAATTTCATTCTTTGAATTCATGAAACAAGAATCCAGATCCATTAATTTAGTGGAAGTTTTGTGTGGTCCATGAGTTTCCAGTACCCTGAATCTCAAGTTAAACCAGATTTGAGGCTAGGTCTCTGTGAAGCTTAAGGACCCCCACTTTTTTTAACATTTCAGTAGAGTCAATTACTTCTACTAGATGCTGCCTTGGACAGTGAATTACGGAATCAATGGTTATAGATTTTACAGCCAGTTAGGCGTGGGTTCCAATCCTGATTTCTGAGACTGTTAATGCTGTGTTTCTGGGCAAAGCACTTGTACCATTTTCCTGGGGCTGCTAAAAGCTTTCACTGGGATGGCTTAAAAAAAAAGAACTTGAGATAGAGAGATGGCTCAGTGGTTAAGAGCACTGCTTGCTCTTATAGAAGACCCCTGGTTCATGTCTCAACACCTCTGTGACAGCTAACAACTATCTCTAAATTCAGGTCCAGGAGATCTGACACTCTTCTGGCCTCCAGCAGGCCTTGTACAACACAGGTGCCCATCTATCCATGCAGGCAAAACACTCGTACTCATAAAAGATAAATAAATAAATAAATAAATAAATAAATAAATAAATAAATAAAGCCCCAGGGACTTATTATCTCACAAGTCTGGTGGCTAGAACTATGAAATCGCTGTGTCAGGTGGTCCTTTTCCTCTCTGGGGAACCTGGACAGGATCCCTCCATGTCTCTCTCACTTTCTAGGCTCCACCTGCAGTCCTTACCCCTCCTGGCCCCCTTGGCTTGTAGATGTGTCACTATGATCTCTGTATTCATTGTTACTCAGCTCTCTCTCTCTCTCTCTCTCTCTCTCTCTCTCTTCTGTTTATTCGGTGCATGTCCAAACTGCCCCTCTTCTTATAAGGATACCAGTCATGTACCTCAACAGATTATACCTGCAAAGACCCTATTTCCAAATAAGATCCCAGTCAAATGTAACAAGGGTTAAGATATCAATGTGTCTCATGGGGTGGAGGTGAGGAGGATAAGATCCAATCCATAAGCATGGGTATCCTTTTAATCTTAAAATCCCTGCTGGGAAAGTTGACTATATTCATAGTAACAAAGTAAAACTGTATCTTGGGGATTCAGCCAAATAACACATCTGAAGTGTAAGACATAATGGCTAACATATAAAAGATAGTTCTCTTAGAGACCACCTTTTATGAATGTGGTATAGGACAGGCTAACTAAATTCTCAACTTCTGCCCTCCAAAATTCATCTCAGTCTTGAGATGTCCTACCAGACCCAGCCTATCCATTTGTATAGAAGCTCTTCTGAGTCATGGGTAGTTAAAGCAGTAGTAATTAGGAAGGTGCCACAAGAGAAGACTGTGACATGGTTAGACCTCCATTTTAAGCCTTATCTGAACCCAGTTGAGTTTGTGAATGGATCAGGCAGGTCTTTCTACTGAAAGGAGATACCATTTGAAGGAGTCCAAAGCTTAACTTCATTTCCTTCTTGAGTGACTAACGGGAGAAAAGTTATTTTGGAGGAGTCATAGGCAGCTGCTCTGTTCCCATCCTAAAGTTCTGCTCAGCAGAGGCTGTAATGGTCCAGGCTGCTCTAAGACTTCCTTTGCATAAGTTCAAAGTTTATGACATGGCCCAGCTTTGAGGAAAAAGAACTGAGGCCAAAACACAACTATATGATGGAGATAAACCTCAGTGGTAGAGTGCTTGCCTAGCATGCGTGAGGCCCTAAGTGTATCAGGAAGAAAAAAAAAATAGCTATATCCAGCAAAGATCAAGCATATGACCAGCATCCTGAGTCCTGGCTTTCCCAGGCCTAGGGAAATGTCCCAGCACCCTGACAATCCCATTATGTCAGTGCACAAGTAGAAAGCTATTGGCAAAATTATTTAACCTAGGGAATGCTTCTAGTCCTGCCCTTGCTGCAGGAGCATGCCCTGGCCTTCGAAATCAGTAACAGTCAAAGCAATAAAACTTAATTTTATGCTCTAGAACTTGACAGTGAGAAATATTTCAGGTGATGGTCTGTGACTGCTTGATTTAGGAAACCAACAAGGCCCACAGCTGAGCACACCTCAGCACTACAGGAGTGCCAGGATGGTCACATGTTCTAGTTAGCACCCTGAAAACCAACTGAAATGCAACTCAGCAGATCAAATGTAAGACTTCTTGGCTCTTGCTCTACTTCTTTTACAAAATAAATACTTTAAACTGTTCCCAGTATAACCCTTTATATAGGTCAGGTTTCTGAAATACTTGCATCAGCTAGAGTACGCCTGAGAACAGGATGTACATACAACAAGAGATTTGCTATAAGGAATTGGCTCAGGTGATTAAAGAAGTTGGCAAGTCCCAAGATCTGCAGCCAGCCAGATGGACATCTGGGAGGGCCAAGTACAGTTCAGGTCTAATTCTGAGTTCTGAAATCTTGAAAACTGATAGGGTAAATGTCATGCCAAAGCCTGGCAGATTTGGCATCAAGGAAGACTGGAATTGCAATTTAAATGTGAAGGCCAGAAAGCCTGACATTCTACCACCAATGTAGCCTGAAGGAGGAGTTCGCAAACTGTGGACAAGGTGATATGACGGTTACTTCTGATTGTTGACTTGATTGGATTTAGAAACACCCAGTGCATTAATGAAGCTCATCTGTAGGTGTATCTGTGAGGATGTTTCCAGAGAGAATTAACTGGAGGACATGCTTCAAAGGTAGATGGTACCATTCCTGGGGCTGGAAAGAGGCAGACAGCCGAGCAACAACATCTCTGTCTCTCCTTTTTAACACATGAAGAGGTTAGGAAGCTGTACACTCTTGCCAACCAAAAGCAGGCCACTGCCCTGGCTTCCCTGCCTTGATGGACTGCATCCCCCAAAACATGAGCCAAGATAAATCCTCCCTCTGTTAAGTTGCTCATGTCAGGCATTTGATTCCAGTAATAAGAAAATTAGCTCCTGCAGAGGGTTAGCCTTCTGAATGATTAATGAGGCCCACCCATGTTAGGAAGGGCAGTGTATGACTCACTGTGCCAATCGGAATGTTATTCATATCCTGAGACACACTCACGGACAGTAAGAATAATTTCTGACCAAATGTCTGGGTACCTCATGACCCAGTCAAATTGACTCATAAATATTATAGTTGATTTTTTAACAGTTAAGAACATGGACTTTTGGTTCCGTGGGCCTATGTGCAGATGCACAGTCAGCTGTCTGCTAACTGTGAGGCCTTGGAAAAGTGATTTATCATATCAATGCCTGTTACTTCAGTTGAAAAATGGAGTTAGTAGCAGTAGTAACAGCTCATAGGAGTGGTATAATGATTAGCTCAAGATAAAGACAGTACAGAACTTAGCCCAGAATAACTGCTCAGAAATTAGCCATTATTCCTTCATTCTCTTCTCTTCCATCTTATATTTATAAGGCAAAGAGTAAAAAGAAGAAGCAGATATGGCTTCTGCCCTTAAGAGATTCATGGTACAATATGGAAAGACAGGCTTGTCAATGAGAACCATGTGTATTAACCCCAAAGACAGAAGTATTCACAATCTGCTGTGGGGACGCAAAGGAGAGCTGCGTGGCAAGCTGCTGGAGGGTCCATGTACTGTTGTTCTCTTACAGGGTGTGGGACGGAGCTCCCTGTCCAGTAAGTGCTTTCCCTCTAGACATAAAAGCCAGGCTGGGACAGCAACTCATATCTCCTCATCAGTTCCCTCCCAGATACTTCCTCTCTTCCTAGTCAAGCTCCATAGTAATGGTCTATGTTCTCTGCCCACTCCCCATATTCTCCACCCTACTGTAGTTAAGTTTCTCAGTTTTGGAGGCCAGTGTTATAGTCTCTTTTAGATTGTCTTATTCTGCTTTTTGATCATGTCTTCTATATTGAAATGACTGTATTAGTCTTCTGATACTGTTCCCCCCCCCGTTGATATGTGTTTTTATGAGATTTATTTTCCCTTCTTTTGCCTGTGTTCTTTATGTGCTGTGTTCTTTATGTGCTGTGTTTCTTCATGGTATTTCTTTTGGATAGATATTTTTTTTCTTGGTCTATGAATGATTCAAGGCTGGTCTTAATTCTAAACTCAACTTCCATGCACATGCTATATTTTTCACTTAGTTCTTTTGAATGTTCTCAGACAGCAGTCTTAACTGTCCTTGAACTCTAGGTAGCTGAGGATGACCCTGAATTCCTAATCCTCCTGACTCTGCCTCCCAAACACAAGGGATTACAGGTGGGTACCACCAAAAGGGTTTACATGTTCTTGATTTTAGTTTAAGCCACCACATTCCTCTGTCAACCAGGTCATAAACCTGGCGGTCTCTTAGGTTCATTGTCTGATATGCACTGTCTTTCTTTTTCTCCTTAGTCTGGGCACCAGCTTCAAATGGTCATTTGTCTGATTGAGGCATGCTCTCATTTGAAACACTTCTGCGTTGTCCATAATTCAGAGAGAAGTCCAGCTTCCTTAGTTCACCATTCAAAACTCTTTACAGTCTGACTCCTACCTACCTGTGCCATCTATTTCATCACGATCTTGACATGTTTATGCAATGCCTAAGAAATGCAGTGGCCTGTGATGGGCTGAATTGTGCCAGCAGCTATATCTGCTGAACTCCTAACCCCAGTGCTTTACAATGTGGCTGCATTTGAAGGTAAAATATTTAAATAGATAATTAAGTTGGAATGAGGTTACTAGGGTAGCCCTAATCTGTACAACTGGTGTCTTTATAAGAAGGGACAATTAATACATAGACACAAATAGAGGACAGAAAAATGACCATGTAAATAAAGACTTAGGGAGAACAAGCCACCTGTATGTCAAGTAGAGAAACGTCGGGAAAACATCCTTGGTGACATCCTGGTTCCAACTCCATTTCTGTTGATGAAGCCACTGCTCTGTGGGGCTTTGTTAGGGCAGCTTTAACAAGCTACTCCATAAGCTCCAATGTACTTCACTCACAAAGGGGCTTTTCATTTTGGAACATGTCACGTTTCATTCATATAATTTTTTATCATCTATTTCTAGCTCACATTTATCTTTGAAAATACCTGTTGCTTGAAGTATTTCTTCAAAGCTGTGTACATGAAAAGTAGAAATAATTTTCCTCTCTTTTTTTGAGACAGGGTCTCCCTATAGCCCCAGCTGTCCTAGAACTCACATTGTAGACCAGCCTGGCCTTGAACGCACAAAGATCTGCCTGCCTCTGCCTCCCAAGTGCTAGGATTAAAGGCGTGTGCCACCACGCCTGGCTGGACATTAAACTTTATAATATTGCAGTTGAGACTATTGTTTGTTTCCTAACACCCATTCTCCTCTCCTTTCACTATGATTGAGTGGAATATGCAATAGTTGCTAATTTTTCTAGTCTCTTAGAGGAGTGGTCACATGAAAAGACACTGAGATGGATGTTAAAATGTGAATTTACTTCTAGAAATATTTCGTGGACTACTACTTTATATCCCTCCCTCATTTATTTTCTGTGTAGTTCTCCTTTCTGCATTTTGGAGTCAGGATGCTAGAGTCTTAGGCCACAGGCCATGAAAGCATGAGTAGGAATCTGAAATGAAAAGATCCAAGGAGGTTTACTTTAACCAAGTCTCCATGCTAGCCCCGAGCTGGCTGGAATGCTAACTTTTATGTAAGAGAGAGAAATAAATTACCCATAGCCATTGTATTAGTCACTTTTCTGTTGCTGTGATAAATCCACCATGACCAAAGGAACTTATAAAAGGAAGAGTTTATTTTGAGTTTACGATTGATGGTGCAGGGAATTAGAGTCCATTGTGGCCGGAAGCATGGCAGCTGGAGCTGGAGCAGAAAGCCGAGGTTCACATCTGGCAATGAGCACAGGAAGCAGAGGGAGAGACTGGAGACTGCAAGGCTTGTTAAACTCACTAAGCCCACCCCCAGTGACGTACTTCCTCCAGCACCACTATACCTTTTAAGACCTCAAAGAACAGTGCCACCAACTGGAGATAAAATGTCTGAGTACTTAAAGCCTATGGGGGAACACTCTCATTCAAACCACCACAGCCATATTATTTTTTTCACATGTAGTCAACACTGTCCTCACTAAAAGAGCAGATAACAAGGTAAGTCGGAGCCCACCTGTGACCTGCCACTCTGCATGTCTTTTTCTGTTTTGATGAAACAACTTTCCATACCCAGAGTCATAGGAAATGCCTTTCTTTCCCAGAGAAGCTGAAAACACCCTGACCTCTAACTGAGGGCCAGGGCTATGATAAAGACAAGCACAAAATGCTGCAGAAGCGGTTAGATGGGGACATCTAAATGGCAAGAGACTAGACAGAGGCTGTGCTGGGTGATGAAGCAGCAAGCAGGAAGCCACAGAAGCTTGCTAGAGACCAGCCCTTCTGATGGCTCAGGAGGAGTCTGGTGTGGCTGCAGAGAAATCAGAGTAGTTGAGCTTGAAGCAAAAAGGAACACAGGGGTCAACTAGCACAGAGTCTCTTGTACTGAGCTGAAGATCTCATGCTTCCTTAAAATGTCCTTTTCAAAGAAAAACAAAAAGAAAATAACTTGGCCAACTCTTCACCTGTACAAACAGAAACCGAAGCAACCTCATACTCCTAGATGATCTCTCAGAGGGAAACTGAGGAGCAAGGCAAGTCTAAAGAGGATGCTGGAAGAGAGAAAAAAAATGACAGTCAACTCTGTAAATAATAATGCAGTTCTAAAAAGTTCCCTTTTAAAAACTGTTCTTCTATCTAGTTGTCAAATGGCCTGCAATTCTACCACCATGGGTATGTTTATTAATTTTCAGCAAGGGCATCACTGAGTTAAGATAAAAAGCAGGGAACCTCTCACCCTGTACATAAATCAACTCCAAGTGGATCAAAGATCTCAACATGAAACCCAAAACCCTGAAGGTGATAGAAGAAAAAGTCAGCAACAACCTACATGCAAGACATAGGCGTAGGAAAAGACTTTTTAAATCAGACAGCAGCTGTGCAGGAAATAAGGTCAACAGTTGACAAATGGGAACTCATCAAACTCAAAAACTTCTGTACAGGGAAAGAAACAATCAAGGAAGTGAAGAGAAAACCCACAGAGTGGGAGGAAACCTTCACCAGAGATACATCTGACAGAGCATTAACATTCAGAATATATAGACTACTCAAAAACCAAAGAAGAAAACAAATGACCTACGCAAAAGATGGAGTAAAGAGCTGAACAGAGACCATGAGTGAGGAAGTAAAGATGGCTGAGAAACATCTTAAAAAGTGCTCAGCATCATTAATAATTAAGGAAATACAAATTAAAACCACTCTCAGATATCATTTCACTCCATATGACTGGCTAAGATCAAGAAAACAAAAGACACCAAATGTCAGAGAGTCCCACTGCTGGTGGGAATGTAAATTTGTACAACCATTATGGAAAGCAGTGTGGAGAACCCTTAAAAGACTCAAAATGAGCCTTCCACCTGACCCACTCTTACCACTCCTGGTAAGACTCATCCTACTGCAAAGATACATGCACAACTATGTTTATTGCAGCTCTCTTCACAATAGCGAAAAGCTGGAACCAACCCAAAATGCCCCTCAACAGACAAGGGGATAACAAAAATGTTGTACATCTACACAATGGAGTACTATTCAGCAGTAAAGAAAGATGCCATCACGAACATTGCAGGTAAATGGATGGAACTTGAAGCCATTATGCTAAGTGAAATAACACAGGCCCAGAAAAATAAATGGGGAATGGTTTCCCTCATTTGTGGATGAGAACACCAAATCCCCAGATGAAAGGCAAGCTGAACAACATTGTTGTTATATTTCTTTTTATCTGAAAGCAACTGTGTTGATGTAATGTAAATCTCTTTAATAGCCTCTAGAATTGACCTACCACTTATTTTCAGACTCTGTAATTACTGTATATGGGTGGAAGGCATGAATTCATATTTTAGAGTAATATAAAATTAAAGGGGGAAAATGTGAATTCCTAAAACTATTTTGGAATTAACATATGGTTTATTCTCAGGGGTCATAATTTTGATGCATATATGATGATTATATAGGCATTTGTTGGAGCAATACAAAGGAGAGGGAAAAACAACAACAAAGACTGGGTTAAAAAATGCAGAAGAGCTTGATTTTTCTGAATTGCATGAACTTTGAATGAGAAATTATGTCCCTAAAATCAAGGGTCTCTGAGTAATTTTTCTCTGCCTGATTAATATTTTAACGTTGGTTTCCGAAAGATCCCCAGGTCTGACCCATGGTTCCACACACATTTTCCAACGTGTTTTATGCAAGCTCTGTTCATGAGGCCCAGTTCTATTTTCATTTGAATTCTTCCTGATCTTTCTCTTTATAAGGTAACAGCATGGTGCCTTCTCCAGGCTCACCAATCAGATCTCCCCTCCAAATATTTGGTGAAATGCTGCTAAATAATGAGTTGTTTCTCTAATGGACATGAAGTTCGTGCTCATTAAAATAACTGCGGGGACCCCAGCATCGTCATCCCAGGGATCTGTCCATGATTTCAGTCAGAACCATTGACTTTTATCTATGCTTGTACTGGATTTCATGTGGTAATACTTACGGAAAGCAGAAGAGGGGTTATTTTCAAGCACAACAAAAACTTTCCTGTTCAGTCAGAATTCTAATAATAAAGAGTTGCTGAAGACTTTCTATGTAAAAAAAAAAAAAAAGACTGGGTTAAAGAACTGAATGGTACCGTTAAACACTGCCCAAAACAACAAGCCTCTACAGGGAAAAACTTTGTAAAGACTGAGAGAAAGATGCAAGACATGTATGGCAGAAGGCGCGAACTGGGGTGGGGTGGGAGCAGAGAGAGGGGAATGGGTATAAATTGGACTGAAAGATGATGAATGAAATATACAAACCATCAATAAAAATTTACTCATAGGACAATTTAAAGGAACTAAGCTTAAATTTCCTTCCCAAATTAGTTAAGTAGCATGCAGTCAATGAGAAACAGTTTGGGTAAATTTAATGAAAGTTTATGCCTTGGCTCCTATTTATGGGTATGTGTAATACAACTTAGGCATATATAGGTAAAAACATAAAAACCTAAAAAACAAAAAAAACAAAAAAGAGGGAGATGGGACGTGGGGTAGTATCCTTTCTGGGATACAAATGGAAAACTCTGTGTTCCAATCCTATTGATAAATTTTCAATTTTTGAGATCTTGAAACTAACAATGGGAGGAGAATTTTATGTTCCCACAGGTAAAAATCACCAATCTAAATGCCTGAAAACATACAACTTATTACTGTGCAGGATGTACTGGGAAATGCCAGCAGAGAGGCTGACCCATATGAACATTAAAGAAAGAGGAACCTCAGACTGCCTGAGTCACAGACACTGAGCATCTCTCTGAATAATATTGGGGTTAACTGTTTATAATGGGCCCTAATGAAGTTTACCTTCCAGATACTGAGAAACCTTCCTACCTCTCCCATTTATAGGAAAAAGAAAAACATGATAGTAATGAAATCATTCCCTAATGGTAAATTAGAGCCAATTGTTACAGTGGTAATTTCCTATAAAACAGGTATAACTACCTTTTTTAAATTGACTGATAGGCATAGGAACTGTGAAAGGATAATTCTCTATCTAGAGTCAAATTCAATAGTAAAATGTTTATAAGCTGTGTAATTAAGCAAAATATATTACTACAGGAAAGCTCTGACGACAGCAATGAATTATTCTGCCTAGGAGATGTTGGCTAGGGAATTCAAACCCGCCCCCCCCAAATTATAAAGGCCTTTTGCCTATAAGTAGGATATATGCAAGGAGAAAGGCAGTAAGTCCCTGTTGTAGAATACCTGGTGTGAGCATGAAAAAATGTTATGAGACGTCACTCGCTAGCGTACAACTGGCCTCTGAAATGCCAGAGAGCGTTACCAAGGGCCACTAAAGCAATACAGCAAAATATTGGTCTCCTTGAGACAAGCAAGTCTCCTCCGTCAGTATCAGCTACACCTCAACAGCCTGGAGATACTGTGCAATGGTGGCAGCCAAGTGTCTATATATATCCCAAATCTAATTGGCTATTAGCTCTCTCCTTGGAGGAATAACTCACAGTGGATGCCACAAGCTTATGTCCTCTAGTGGTTAGGAGATGTTATAAGCCACAATAAGAACTCATCACCCTTTATAGAGAAACCACAGTTTGTGGATTAGCATACCATCAAACATCTGTGTCTATGCTCACAGCTTAGCTTGACATAATAATTAGTACTGCTTAAATGCCTGTACATCCAATTGCTTGTGCTTTGTTAGTATGACTAAAAATGTATCACTGGAAAAGCTGTCAACCCATGAAGGGAAACAACCTGAACAGACTAGAGTCCAAAATGACAACTCCAAAGAAAGTAGACTGTTTTCTTCTCACCCACTTGTGCCCCTTTCCCAAAGCCCAGGGAACAAATTGCGGAAGAGGAGGCGTGGTAGAATGTAAGAGCTGCAGAGAGATAGGGGTGAATCATGAGACTACAGGAATATAGTCTGGACTCCTAATTGACCAACATGCCTGTGCATACAAGCTTCTCCAACTGGACAATGGGTACCTTAGGTTGTTCAAAATTTGGACATAGATACTTGCAGAATGCACCAATTACCTAATTGTATGGCAAACGGAGTAACATCAATGTT
Organism: Rhizomys pruinosus; assembly: GCA_009823505.1. Classification (NCBI taxonomy): domain Eukaryota; kingdom Metazoa; phylum Chordata; class Mammalia; order Rodentia; family Spalacidae; genus Rhizomys; species Rhizomys pruinosus. Next base: position 3,750,389 of record VZQC01008050.1, on the reverse strand, counting down.
ATCTTCAAACAAGTGTGTTATTATATTGTAGAATCCCTTAAAAATAAACAAATAATAATATAAAAAAGCAGGGAGCATTAAGAGGAGGTAAAAATCATTTCTAAATCATTCACCCACTGGTGAGAGCTCATGTGTCAATGGAACCCAACCAGAAACTGAAGGACAGATGTAATAGAAGGTAAATGTGACCAGACAGAAAATACCCTCACTAGAACTGCAAGTCACCTGCCACAGCAGCAGGTGTGGTGCAGATACGGAGAAATCAAGGGCTGTTGCTGGGACCATCTCCCGAACAACTGTTTATGCAGACAATCTGGCTGGGGAGGGAGGGGACCATCCCATTAGGCTGCTAAAGAGAGCTGACAGGTCCAGGGGAGAACAGCATGCACCCGGTATTACAGCACAGACAGCAGAATGTGCCCGCTGCCTGATGTGTCTTCCTCACCACCGACTCTTCCACTTATGTTCCCCAGAGCAGGTTCAGCCTTCCTTGCCAAAGGAAGCAGGGAGCAGGAATACTGTTGGCCCCGTGCCCACATGGGTATCTGCTAAGAAAGTTTTGCACATGCTGCTCAGTGCCCAGTGGCACCCAGGGCTCTCTTTTACATTCTTAATTACCCTGAAATTCAGCCACATGGTCCCTCTGCCTTCCTGGACCAGTGCTCCATGGCAGCTGGTATTAGAAACCAACTGTGCTTCAAGAGCCCTCAAGTGCTGCCCTCGCTCCCCGGATGGGAGAGGACTGTGTGTGTGTGTGTTCGCATGTGTGCATGGTTTTATGCATGTATTTCATGTTCCAGACAATGGTCTGCCTGAACGTGAATATGGATGTGGTAACTGCGAGTGAATGTGTGCTCATGTCCGAGGATTTCTCTTATTGATGATGATTTTGGAACAAATTTAATGGACAGTATTTTAAGCTTCCACGAGGAACTAGAAATGGTCAAGTCAGTACAAGGAGGCACAGAAATTGCCTCAAAAACAATGGTCGTGCTTATCTTTTCTAAAATAGGGAAGGTAGAATTTCTAGAATGTCATGTCTGGATATCAAGACAGTGGAAGAAATGAGGCTGATGGTATTGGGGGAAATTTTGAGTTAGGATTATATCAGTCATTCTACACAAATTCCCCACACCCGATTGATTTTTCGGCTTTTTGTGCTAAGAGGTAATTTTTGAAACAGGCATTTATATGTCACATAATTTTATATGAACACAACAAAAATTAAGTATATCCATTTCTATATACACATTGGTTAAGATGCTGTAGTGGTTTGAATGAGGAATGTCCCCCCTGCATGTTAACTGTATGTTAACGCCAAGCATTTGAGTCCAGTTGGTGGCACTATTTGAGGAGGTGAAGGTGGAAACATGTCACTAGGGATGGGCTTTGAGAACTCATAGCCTTGGGCCATTTTGACTTTGCCCTCTGCTTTGTGCCTGTTTGGAGAGGTGAGTGTCGGCCTCCCACTCTGGCTTCCTCTGCTGCCGTGCCTCTTCTGACATGCTGAACTTTTCCTCTGAACCATAAGCCAAATGAACTCTTCCTTTTATAAGCTGCCTGGTCTTGGTGCAACTAATATGGATCCTTAGTTCATGCAGTCAGCAATATTTTGTTAAAAACTGTGGGAGATGGAAAACCAGGCGTGGTGGCACACACCTTTAATCCCAGCTCTCAGGAGCCAGAGGCAGTCAGATCTGTGTGAGTTCAAGGCCAGCCTGGTCTACATATTGAATTTCTGGGGCTACTGGGAAAACCTGACTCAACAAAACAAAACAAAAATCTGTGGGGATGGGAAAGCATCTTCCGTTCACTCTTAAAGTTCCCAGCTCTTCTAATAATGAAAACGCAGGAGAAAGTAGTGAGTGTGAGAAGCCAAGTGCCCAGGATCATCTGAAGGGAAGACTTCTATAGATGGGGAAATCACGTCCAGAACAGCAGTCAAGAAAGACTATCTGGGGCGCTGGAGAGATGGCCTAGTGGTTAAGAGCTCCGACTGCTCTTGCAGAGGACCCAGGTTTGATCCCCAGCACCCACATGGCTGCTGAGAACTGTTTTTAACTCCAGTTCCAGGGGAATCCGACATCCTCTTCTGATCTCCGCAGCATTGCACCACATGGGTGCACAAACCTACATGCAGACAGTACATTCATACACATAAAAAAATAAAATTAAATTAAATAAAAGAAAGACTATCTGGAGGAGCTGGGACATAGCCTGCATTTGAAGTATTAAGAAGCCATTTTTACACATATCTGAGAAAAAGAGAAACCAATCTCATTCAATAGAAAACAAGTTACAAGGTTCTAAAAATACAGCTATGTCTTGTAGCCATTGTCTCTATAGTCAGTGAGCGACTCACTTGCTCATATAGTGATGACCTCTCCTTCATCATCTATAATCTGTCCATAATCAGAGGGGAATCTCATCTTAACTTCATAAGAAGGTCTCATTCCCACATCTTAGGACATTTCATTATTGGACTATTTGCAGCTCTAAAGCTAAAGAAACAATCAGAATGAAAGGAAGAATTTATATCAGTTATTATTCATTCAAGAGGATTGAATCAATATTTTCCCAGTTTAACTCATCTAACAAATCTCCACGAACTATTTCTAAACCATCTAGCTTGATGCTCAATACTGCCCTCAAAATATTCATAAAATAGTGATTATATAAAACCAGCAGTACAAGGAGGCTGGGGAGATGCCTCAGCAGTTGAGAGCACTCAGTACTCTTCTAGAGGAACTGGATGTGATTTCCAGCACCCACATGTCTGCTTACAGCCACCTGTAACTCCAGTTCCAGGGAATCCAATGCCCTCTTCTGCTCTCCACAGATACACACACACACACACACACACACACACACACACACACACAAGTAAAAATATATTAGGTTAAAATCTGCAGTGCACTGAACAAGATGGCCATGTAGCATGGTCTGAGAAGTCCTGAGGGGGAAGTAGTTAAACCAACTGGCCATAAAGGATGCCTTGATGAACAAGGGGCAACACCAACTGGTTTTGATGCAAAGCTGAAGTTAGATTGATCAAAGGAGATTTTTTTTAATTGATGCTTTGTGTATTTCATACATCATTTTCCAATTCAGTTCAGGTATATATCCCTTTCCCTTGCCCCCACCCCACCCCTACCCATCCCAGATCATGCATTCTGCCATAACTTTTCTGCATCTTTCTCTGTTTTTTTTGTTTAGTTTTGTTTTGTTTTGTTTTCATTTTTTTTTAACAGTAAGTGATAATTTGTGAGTACAAGCATCCTTCATGTAAAACCAACTTGCAAGCAGTTGTGCCCAAACCCACAGAGCTCATGGGTCCCACCATCCAGCAGGGGGGGCTTGTATGTTCAGTTAATCAACTGAGTGTCCAGTCTATATTGTTGTAGTTTCACCATTCACCCCAATCGCAGCCCTTACATTCTACCACGCCCTCTCTTCCACAGATTGTTCCCTAGGCTTAGAAAAGGGGCACAGGTGGATGAGAAGCAAAACAGTCTACTTTCTCTGGAGCTGTTGTCTTGGTCTCTAGTCAATTCTGGCTGTTTTCTTTCATGGGCTGACAGCTTGTCCAGGCATAACCTTTCGATCCTACTAATGAAGCACACGCAATTAGATATATAGGTATTTAAACAGTACTAATTGTTATGGTAGGTTACTTTGGTATAGACACAGATGTTTGGATGGTATGTTAATCCATGAATTACATTTTCTTCTGTTAAGTATGACAGGGTCTTCATGTGGTTTATAACATCTCCTAACCATTAGAGGATGTAAGCTTGTGGCATCAGCCGTGGGTTATTCCTCCAAGGAGAGAGCTAATAGCCAATTAGATTTGGGATATACAGACATATGGCTGCCACTGCTGCACAGTATTTCCAGGCAGATGAGGTGTAGCTGGTGCTGACGGAGGAGTCTTGCTTGACTCAAGGAGACCTATATTTGCTTTATTGGTTTAGTGCCTTTGGTACACTCTCTGGTATTCCAGAGACCATCTGTATACTTGCAAGTGCGGTCTCCAATACATCTTTCCCATGTTTACATCAGGTCTTCAACAGCAGGGCCTTATTGCCTCTCTTCCTGCAGATATCCCAGTTTGGAGGCAAGGAGACTTTACCTTTTGTGGGGGCTTGGATCCCCTGATCAAAGGAGATTTGTAACAAAGATGTGAATACAGTTGAAACTATGATTCCAACAAAATAAACGTCACAGTCGGGGAGCATCCACATAAGACACCACTTCAAATGTGGTTCCTGGGCAGATGAAACTATCAGACCTGATGACGTAACCCTAAAATGATCAAATCTGACGGCATAGTGCTGTGTGACAGTGACATAAACGTGATGTTGGAATTATTAGTTTATAAAATGTATTAGAGTCGGGCGTGGTGGCGCACACCTTTAATGCTAGCACTTGGAGGCAGAGGTAGGCGGATCTTTGTGAGTTCAGAGGCCAGCCGGTCTACACAGTGATTCCAGACGCTGGGCTACAAGGAGACCTGTCTCTGAAAAGACAAAAAAAAAAAAAAAAAAAAAAAAAAAAAAAAAAAAAAAGTATTAGAATCTGCACTCGTTCTTTCAAGTAAATTGACTATTATTTGTGTTTAAATATGGTTGGCAGAGGAGAGGGCCTAGCATTATCATGTACAATCAAGTTCATATTAGAAATTATCTGTGAAATATCTTTGGAACCTTTAATTTTAAATTTTCAGATAATATTAATGACTAAGAAGTGTATGTGAGCTGGGGAAACTGGTTCCCAAATTCTGCTAAACTATCCATGAGTGAATAGCCAAGAAAAAAATCATAATAAAATCACAATAATCATTTTTAAAAATGACAATAAAAACTGCTGCCTGGCAGGCTGTGTTGGTGCATGCCTTTAATCTCAGCACTTGAAAGGCAGAGGCAAGTGGATATCTGTTAGTTTGAAGGTGGCCTGGTCCATATATGAGTTCCAGGTCAACTGGGACTGGACCCAGTGAGATGCTATCTCAAAACAACAGAACAAAAAACCAAAACACTGCTGACTGAACCTTTAGGAAGTTATCAAACTTGTAATTAGAAAGAAATTTATTGCCTAAAATCATTTTGTTTTGGAAAGCAAATAATCCTATATAAAATAACCACAAAAATAAAACCAAACAATGGAAAGCAAAATGAATAGCAAATACAGTAAATATCACAACAGAAATGAGTTTGAAAATAAAATGAGTGGAGGTAAGCAGTAAACTTTCAGAGCCAGGTAAAATTATGAGTAATTTTAATCAGGAGATAAAGGGAAAGTGCATCACATTCAAAATGAATGATCAGGGCTGGAGGATGGCTCGGGGATGAGCGTTAAGGGCGCTCTTGCAGAGGACCCGGGTTCGATCCCCAGCACCCACAGGCGGCCGAGAGCCGCCTGAAACTCCAATTCCAGGAGAACTCCAGTTCCAGGGGAGTCCGACGCCCTCTCTGACTCCGCGGCATTGCACGTCACGGGTGCACAGACTTGCATGCAGACAATAATTCATACATACGGAAATAATAAAAAAAAAAAAAAATGAATGATCAGGGCTGGAGAGATGGCCTAGTGGTTAAGAGCTCCGACCGCTCTTACAGAGGACCTGGGTTCGATCCCCAGCACCCACATGGCGGCCGAGAACCGTCTGAAACTCCAATTCCAGGAGAACTCCAGTTCCAGGGGAATCCGAGACCCTCTTCTGACCTCCGCAGCATTGCACGACACGGGTGCACAGACTTGCATGCAGACAGTACATTCATACACATACAGAAATAAATAAAATTAAAAACAATTTTTTAATGTATGATCAGAAAAGGACACAATGCCACACATGTGTATTTATGCTATTAAAATAATTTTATAAGAAAACTATGTGAAACTTTCTGTTATTGTGGAGAAACACAATAAAATGGGAAATCTCTGGGTAGTTTTTAATTAAACAAACCTATTAAATAGAAGTGGAAAATTTGAGCAGATAAAATAATATGACAGGGGCTGGAGAGATGGCCTAGCGGTTAAGAGCGCCGACCGCTCTTACAGAGGACCCGGGTTCGATCCCCAGCACCCACATGGCGGCCGAGAACCGTCTGAAGCTCCAATTCCAGGAGAACTCCAATTCCAGGGGAATCCGACGCCCTCTGATGACCTCCGCGGCATTGCACGACACGGGTGCACAAACCTGCATGCAGACAGTACATTCATACACATACAGAAATAAATAAAATAAAAAAAAATAATATGACAAAGAACTTGAAAGATGATTATGAAATTGTCCTATGCATTAGGTAAAAAATTCAGGGGAAGATAGTTTCATTGGTGAATTTGTCAAACTGGAGGTGATGTAACCTGTAATGAGAAAATATTGACCATGTATTGCTTTATTTAATAAGCTAATATAGCTGTGATATGAAAACCTTATCTGTAATTTCTAAAATTAGATTGTGGAACAACCTCATTTGTGAATGTGGATGCAAAATATGAAATAAAATATTATCATATACAATAAAACAATATGCTTAAAAGAAGAAAGTAAACTCATGTTGTGATAAAAGAGTAAGTTCCCAAATAAAAGAATGAACATTTATTAAAATACTGTCTTTCAACCAATCAAAATAAGGAAGGTAGAGAGATGCCTCAGCAGTTAAGAGCATTTGCTGCTCTTGTGGAGGACTAGAGAGATGGGTTCCCAGCAATCTACAGCAGACAGCTCACAACTGCCTGTAACTCCTGACAATCCAGTGCCCTCTTCTGGCCTCTGTAGTCACCATCATTCACATATGTGTACCACACAGACACACAGACACACAGACACACAGACAGACAGACACACACACACAGATACACAAATATAATTACAAATAAAATAAATCTTAAAAAATAAGGAAGGGTAGGGGGCTGGAGAGATGGCCTAGTGGTTAAGAGCACCGACCGCTCTTACAGAGGACCCGGGTTCGATCCCCAGCACCCACATGGCGGCTGAGAACCGTCTGAAGCTCCAATTCCAGGAGAACTCCAGTTCCAGGGGATTCTGAGACCCTCTTCTGACCTCCGCGGCGTTGCACGACACGGGTGCACAGACTTGCATGCAGACAGTACATTCATACACATACAGAAATAAATAAAATTAATAAAAAAAAATAAGGAAGGGTTCATGAACGAGTCAATAATGTTATTAAATTTAGTATCTATAATTGAAAAGAATTATAATGGAACATGATAAATAATATTCTTTCTTAATAAATGAGCCTGTATCTAAAACTAATTATAACTACCACAGTCAATAAAATTGGCATGATTTGAGAGAGAAAATGCTGACAGAATGAAACAGAATTAAGAAGTCAAATTATTTGAAAGGCGGAAACTAAATAGTCATAATTTTCATAATACTTTATTGTCTACTACAAATCCCTAGACAATGAACTGAAAAAAATTTAGCATGAATTAGCATTAAGTCAAGTGGTGGATTACAAACCTCAGATACGATAGTCATTTACTTTCTACTAAAAATATAATGGATCAAAACAAAGCAATAATATAATTATCACTAAATAAGTGAAAAGCCTGCATTAAAATGCAAAAAAACATGTCAATACAAAATATATTGAAAATTAAACAGAAATATGCAAAGCCACATAAACAAACTGTCTTCCAAAGTAGAAATCAAATATTTATTCCACCTCATTAGAAATAAAAGAAAATAGAAACAACAAAGTATTATTATTTTTTATCAAAGTAGGGAATGCTTTCAAAATAATCATATTTCATTTTGCAAAGCATGTTGAAAAATACTTCTGAGTCATTTTCTAGAATGGAAAATGGTCCTGACTTTTTTTTTGTCTTTTTGAGACAGGGTCTCCCTGAAGCCCCAGCAGTCCTGCAACTCACTATGTAGACCAGGCTGGCCTTGAACTCATAGAGATATGCCTGCCTCTGCTTCCTGAGTGCTGGGGCTAAAGGCGTGTCCCACCATGCCTGGCAGTGCTGACTTTTTTAGAAAGGAGCTGTATAATAGTTTTCTTTAATATTTTATTTATTTTTATTTTATTTTTCTGAGTGTTTTGCCTGCATGTATGTAAGCACCCACATGCCAGAAGGCAGAAGAAGACATTGGATCCCCTGGATCTGGAGCTACAGATGCTTATTAACTGCCATTTGAGTGCTGAGAGCCAAACTCACATCCTCTGCAAGAGTACCCAGTGCTCTTAACTGCCAAACCATCTCTCTAGTCCCCAAGACTGTCAATAGCTTTCAAGAATCCTAGGTATTGTACTGTTGGGCTTGGTAGTTCTACTTATAAGACTGTATACTCATAAAGTTATGATAAATGAATAACAGTTTATGTATGAGGCTATTTATCATTGGTTTATTCATAGTAGCAGGTTTTTAGAAGTAATCAAAGTGACTAATAATAATGAGAGGTTTGGAAAAATTATGACATGTCTATGTAAGATCAGAACAAATAATACTTGCACAGAGTGCTTAATGATATGGGACAAGGAACATGCTATCATCTGTTTTAGTGAGAGAGAGGGAGAAAGAGAAAAACTGGGAGGAAACACACTAAAAAGTTAACAGTCATAAATCTCTGCCAGTGAGTAGATTATTTTTAGTTTATTTTTACATGTTTCTTTGTTTCTTAAATTTTCAAGATCCTCAGCCAGAAACATAAAGCATTCCTAAGGATGTTTTATTTTCCCAGGGCTAGACACAACTCTAGAGTGGCATCTGTGTTACGGATATCATATTCCTGTGGCCTTTTGGTTGATTTGTTTTGCTTTTCAATTTTTATTTTACAAAGTTAGCTTCTTATGCAGTCCCCTTCCTTTCTTTTCCACCAGGGTCTGTTTCAATCCTCGCAGAACGCCCCATGTACTAAACCAAGAAGCAGAAGGGGGTGGGGCGCTGTCCTATCAGGCTCCCTGTGCTGGTGTCCGCCTTGCCACAGGCTCAAATACAACAGAGTCAAGTACCGTGGACTAAACTATTGAAACCATGAAATGAAATAACCTTTTCTACTTTAAGCTTATTTTCTTGGGTATTTTTATCACAGTGACTGAACCCTGACTATGACATAGCACAACAAAATATATCCAGTGGCCAGGGGATCAAGCTCCTTATCAGTCCTGGGTAAGAAACAGCAAGCAATACCTAAGCATCAGGGAATACATAGGGACATCCCACCATGTCCTTATTTTCCACTCCCAGGCTCAAGACTGTGCTTGAATCCTGAATGCTTAATGTTTGATGGACTAAATGTCAGTTTAAAAAAAAAAATCTGAAACTCTGAATTCTAGAGCTAAATTTAGGCAGGTCATTTCTCCATAAAGTTTGAAAAAAAGCTTGAATATTTAACTACATTTTAATAATGAGACCTTTAAGGAGGAGATTCATAAACAACCTTAAATTTACCCTTGTGAAAATAAAAACAAATCATTCAATGAAATACTTGACCTAATGTTACTCAACACATCATAAGTGTGAGTCATAAGAAAACCATTCTCTCAACTCAGAACAACAAACTTTGTGGAATTACTGTGCTTTTAATCCAAAGAGTTGGGTATCTGGAATTCTATGGTCACTTTGTGACTTCATCTGAAGCAGGAAAATGGCCTGTGAGAGCAACGTGGTGCTTAATTGTGGACGTTGAGTCCATTGGGTTGATACATGACAATTTCTAGAAGACCTTTCTTGGTTACAGAAAAGATTAAAGTATGTTTGGGAATCTTTTAAACAATGTAAAATTGCTTTTAATAATGGGGATTAATTAAAAGCTATGTGTTCTAAAACTTTTGTTTTTCTTTAACAGGAAAGGATGTACTGATAAGTTTAAGACATATAAAAGTTAAGTTTGGTTGAAGGACAGGAATTAGTAGAATTAGTAGTGTAGCAATTCTTGGAATTAGTGTTGAGAGTTATGACCTGATGTTTTTAAGCACACTGGTCAGAGTGTGTCTATGCACATGAGAGGTTTGTTTGTTATTGTTGGAGAAATACTTGAGCAAGTAGGATCTTGATAGAAATTCTTTTCATTAACAAGTGGGGTTGCAGTCTGTCAAAGCTGACTGCTCAGAGAACCATGGAATACATGATGAATGTTGTTGACTGGCTCTTTGTGTTTCATTGAGACTTACAGCTGTCTTCCTCCTTCCCTTCTTGATATACTGTTTTTCAAAGTACATATGTGTACTCTTGAACTTATTAGGGTATGCATAAATGCATATTTATTATAAAATTATGTATTATAAATAAAATTCAAAGCTAATACTAACTCCATGTATGTGAGCAGTATATTGACTTCATGCTGACAAATTTTTTTTTTTTTAGTTCTCATTTAGTTGTTTATTCCATTCCCTCTTAAGCATGATTTTCCTAATCTCTTCATGTTGTAAACAAGGCTGACAAATTTTTATATTTATTCTATTTTGTATTTATTTTCTTCAATGACTTGCTCTCTGATTTTTCTCTCTTCTACTTAGACAGGAGATTTTTCATTGTATGGCTCTATATTTTTCAATTTGGTTTCTGAAAAAGGATGTTTTTTAATTATATGAGCAAATATAGTGGCTGTATAACTTAAGGTACGGTTTCAAGGCAGAATATTATTCTGAAGCTGCTGGTAATATTGAGGTAGCATGTCCTATTCTCTTTATGTCTCTTAAACATTCCACATTATTTCCATTAATGTGTGTTGCTGTGAAGAACAGCCTTAAAACATATTAATTCTCAAATATGAGAAAAGGTTCCTTTGACCTTACATAAAGTCTAACAGGGATGTTCCTAAATGATGGATCATTTTCTTCCAAATGGTGATTCAAGAGCCCAGATTTCTTCCATGTTCAACCCTTGACTTCTAAAACTATCATTCATCTCAAATAGGCAACGGAGAAGGAAAGAACAGGTACCAGGTATATGGGAGATCATTTTTCTCTGGGGCTTTAAAGTTAACCCATTGTGTATATTAAAATGCTACTGGACGGGCTGGAGAGATGGCCTAGCGGTTAAGAGCGCCGACCGCTCTTACAGAGGACCCGGGTTCGAGCCCCAGCACCCACATGGCGGCCGAGAACCATCTGTAACTCCAATTCCAGGAGAACTCCAGTTCCAGGGGAATCCGAGACCCTCTTCTGACCTCCGCGGCATTGCATGACACGGGTGCACAGACCTGCATGCACACAGTACATTCATACACATACGGAAATAAATAAAATTAATAAAAAAAATAAAAAATAAAATGCTACTGGACAAAGTTTGGTCATGTGGCCATACTCAAACTAGAAAGAAAGGTGGGGAGCCTCATCTAGCTACATAAGCAGGAAAAAGAAGCTAGCTGTTCTCTGATATATTTGTGCTCAGCAGACAGAGGGTGGTTTTTTGTGTTTTTTCAACTGGAAAACTTCACCTGCTTAGAATACTCCCAATGGTGCTTCCCTTTATGATCTAATATCAGGATAAAACTATAACTCAGAGGCTATCTTCTATGAAACACAAAAGCATCTTAATAGGGAGATATTTCTTTGTATCAATTCAAGTAAAACAGCTATGGCTATTCTGCAGTGATAGATGCTTGAATGACATGCATCTAGATAAAGCTATGTAGGGACCAGGGCTATCCATCTGAAGAGACCAGGAGGGTGGAGTAAGTAAACAGAACAGCCTTATTCTGTTTACAAGACCTACTGGAGCACTGTGAGCCTGAAATGTTGCTTCAGATGCTTTGTTAGCTGAGATCTCTCCATGCTGACTACCATCGTCCCCACAGAATTGCAATGGAAGTCATCCTGGGCTTAAATATCGAAAGCCTGAGCAAAGTTTCCTTTTCTCCAAATCTATATTATTTTCTCCAATCATTTTGTTCCAGCCAGGCAAAACTATTTCTAAGTTATAGTCTCTAAGTCTCAATTAATTTTACTCAGGGCATTTTCACAGCTGTACAATAAATGTTTGAATTAAGACATTTATTTTCTTTTGAAATTGAGTTTGTGGTTATTGGCTGTCACTGATGGTCCACACTACTATAGATAAAAGCATTGATCTAGCAAGGTAACAAATTGGCTCTTAAGAGAGGGCAGTTTGGATTTGACAGCTGCAGATGATTAGGCCTACCTCTAATAAATACTGTGTGCTCCCATCAAAGGTGTAAAAGATGCACAAACCCTCCCACTTCTGCGGGGAAGGGATATTTGGATCAGCTATTCCTCCCTCAGTGCACCACAGCTGGATGTAATGAGAGGACATGGCAGCTGGGTGGATGGTGAGTTCAAAATACCTAGATGATTCCTTAAGACGGGCAGGATTACTAGAGGAAGGCTTCCTAGTTAAATCAGGTAGGATTAGAAAACCACTTAGTTTTTACCACAACTGCCTGAGAGGCAAACAGACAAAATCAGCATTAGTCAAGCATGTCAAGCTATCTCCCCAAGATGCTAGGCCATTAAGAGAACTTACCAGTGACTTCATTCTGTTGGAGAGAATCTCAATTCTGATCACCTTACCTTTAGGTTATCCAATTTGGTACATGATTGGGTGGATCACCCAGCACTTGTTTTGCTACCTTTTATGTACTTGATATGAGTTCAAACATGTTTTAGGAGAATGACTTGTGTTAAGTTCTATCTTGTGGCCTCAAAATAGAGCTGGGATCATCTGCTTCCTTGTCATGAACATAAGCAGTTAGACCTCTGCACTCCTCTGACTGACCCAAAGTTTGGAGCATAGCTAGCACTGCCAATCAGAACTCTCAACTGCCCTCAGTAGAAGCCACAATGGGGTAGGTTATATATATATAACCTATATATATATTATATATATATAGTGGGGTAGATTTTAAGTCATGTACATGACTCCTTTAGTGTCAGATGATCTCATGGTAAAATTTTTCCCTCTGTTCCCAGGAGAGTAATAAGCAATATTCTCTTTAGGAGCTTTGGGTCAAAGTTCAGAGCCCCAGCTTTGTTCCAGTTCTGGTACATCTGAAGGAGGCTCTTATATCTCAGGGGTCAAACTTTTGGATTGTGTCACATTGGGAAGATAATAAAAAAGCATTTGCAGTTGGATGTTATTCATCATTTATAAGAATCAGTAAAATTACAGATGACATAGGCCATTACGTCATCCAGTTCCATTGCTTCCCAGTGTCTGTGTGTGTGCACATTTCCCAGTGTCTGTGTGTGTGCACATTTTTCCTTTTGTAACATCTGTAAAAGCATTCTACACAGAGTTTGATCTTAATTATCTCTTGGCCAATTGTGTCAAGCACGAACTATTCTGAATAAACTGGGTCTCTGTTTGATTTCCATCTGGAAGACTACACATTCCTCAGACTGAATGGCTGTGCCTTTTTCTTTATCACCTACAGGACTGTGGCACCAGCACAGCTGACCAAATCTGAACAGTCGTGTGGGATCTGTGACACTCTTCCTAGCAGCTAGGATCATGTTGGAGCTATCAGGCAGGAGGATGTGTGTTGGAGAAACAATCTTGGAAAGCCAGTGTTTCTTGATAAGAGATTTCAATGTTATATTTTGCCTTCTGGTTTCTAGGGCAGCTGGAAAAATGTCTTGTTACCTTACTGCCGTGTAGCCTTGGTGTGTCAGCCTCACCTGCTTTAGAGCCAGTGGACACCGTGTTCCCTAATTAATGAGCAAAGGGAGAAAGCAGAATTTACTTGCACTCTAGTAAGGACAGAAGGACATTAAAACGGGTGACCAAATGGTGATTTCTAAGGGTTTTTACAAAGAGGAGGATAGAGCCACATCAGAGCACAGGATAGCAGAGGCAGAGCAAACACCAAAGCAAGTGCTGAATAGTTCAGGAACCCGGATTCACATTTGACCCCTGTGAAACAGTCTCAATGTACATACAGGCTGCTGGAGAGAAAAGGCATCAAAAGTTTGACCCAGCACTGGACTCTATATGTTGTAATATGACCTACCAGGCCAGATGTACCCACTGAGGCAACTGTGGCCTAACTATCATGGGATAACAGCGTTCTGATTGGATTCGAGGCCTGCTCCACAGGAAGGGATTTCATGCCTGGCATTGTAATCATAGTCAAAATCCCATGACTGGAAAGGTCCTAGGCACTAGGATGGAACCTACTATTGTTATTTTGCTAAATGGTCATGTTATTAAAGTGTCTTCTAAATATTTGTTTCGACCAATAGGCTTGGGCTGTCCTCAACCATGGTCAGAGAAGGAAGCTTCTTTCGGAAGTAGGCAGCCTTCAGTGGAAAGATGCCTAACTGGTCAAAGTGTTGAGACTAAGAGACCGAGCACTTGGCCCTAAATGGGGCACCTTAATCAATGCAACCTCTCTACCACCCCCACCCCCACCCCCACCCCCAGGGCTCAGGGAAGTCTGTGAAAGAGGAGGCAGGAAGAACATATGAGCTGGAGGATGGAGGGGGGGGATTGTGATCCTCTTCACGTGGCAAGCAAACTCATCAAGTCACAGCGGCAGTTTCCTGCCCAAGATCAACACAAGATCAACCTGGCTAGACTTCTGGCATAGATGTGGGGTACACTCTACAGGTCCCATCCTTCACTGAGGGGCCATTGGCTGTGCAGGGGTAATCTTTAGTTTTTTCATGTGTGCTCACTGGTCGATTGTCCATGCTCAAGTGAATGGCCTCATATCTGTACACATACGGGCAGCACAAATTTGACGTAGTGAATTATCAAAAAATTAAAAATAAAAAGAGAACATGGCTTTCAGAGGGGGCCTTGTTGGGAGGAATTTGGAGGCAGTTGGAGGGGGAGAGTGGTGGTAGATATGAGCATTTTTGTTGTATATACCTATGAAATTATCAAGAATACTAAAAAATTATCATTAAAAAAATTCAATGCCCTCCTTGACTACATAGCAAGTTTGGGGGTATATATGAGACCCTGTTTCAAAAACAAAACATAGCACGATGCATTCTATTGAAGGCAGTGTGGGGCAGCATGGGACTCGCTTTTCTCTCATCTAAGGCACAACAACCAAGATCAGACAAGATCTGGCATGTTCAGGGTGATATGGCCACAGGTGGGAGTTGTTTTTCTCTAAAACAGACATCTATACACTATTGAAGCTGAAAAATACTGCACCATATGATTACACCGTGTCTTTCTGGGAACTGCTACCCAATCCTTTCATCTCTGGAAGAGCTGTCCACCAAAGCACCATTTCTTAATTCCACTAATTTATGAATGAAAAGAAGTGGTGTAGTCTTGACCATATTTGAGATGATGGACACTTTATCTTTTATTTTCACTGTTCCTTAGAGGCTACTCCAGCCATGGCTCGATTTGAGAAGTAGGAGACGGAGGAAGATGAGTAAGCAGGAGGGTGGGAAGGACTTCATTTATCTTACCCCTGTGTGCACTCTGTCAGTCTCAGCAATGATATACAAAGAACTGGTGGATACCAAGGGCAGGTATGTTCACTCTGGCTTTTCCTTGTTAGCCAAATGATTCAGTGTGAAGGATGACTTTTAAAGAACTGTCGCTCTTCCCCTGAGCACTCTGAGCTTAGAAAGAGATTCTCTTTGATTCACAGTTCAGGAAATTTCAGTCCATGGCCAGTAGGAGGCAATGCTTTGGAACCCATAAAAGGGCCAGGCTTTCATGATGGCAGCACCTGAAGAAGCTGTTCACCTCACGGCCAGGAAGTAAAAACAGAGGAAGGAAAATAGGCCGAGTCCTAGTACCCCTTGAAAACATGTCACCAGTGATCTAGACCAGACCTCCATGGGTTCCATAGTCTCACACAAAATCACTCTGGAGAACAAGCTTTGAACATGTGGCCCTTAGGAGGTCATTTCAGATCTGCACTGTAGATGCTCTGTAAACACTGGAAGAATTGAATTATGGGCTATTGGTGAGGGTTGTGCAGAGTAGATTCCTGAATTAGGCATAATAGTCCTGGGAGATCCGAAGAGTGTTTCTATAGTTCTCAGAGGCTCTGGAAATAGCAGGTAGCTTTCCTAAATACCTAGATGTTTATAACGTACATGGCTTTTTGGATGTTACTGTTGTTTTATGTGTATGAGGCTGGAGACTGAACTCATGCTAGGCAAGTGCTCTACTAGTGAGCTGAAACACATGTCTGATACGTGACTTTTAGTGCCTTCTCATATGTAATATGGGAGTAAATCCATTCTCAACAGGTCCAATGTTTCTAAACAACTGCGAAATAAGTAGACAGGCAAGGGTAAAGTTTATGTGTGTGGTGGTTTGAATGAGGGTGTCCCCCATAGGCTCAAAGCACTATAACATTTTGTGCCCAGTTGATGGTGCTGTTTCAAGGTGTTGCCTTGCTGGAGGAAGCATGTCACTAGAGGTGGGTGCTGCTAGATTTCCACTCTGTGCTTCTTGTGCCTGTTTGAAGAAGTAATCACTTGGCTTTGTGCTCCAGCCACCTTTGTTGACAACCCTCCTTCACCCTTTTGGACTTTTACCCTTAGAACAACAAGCTCAAATGAACTCTTCCTTCTATATATAGGTTGCCTTGGTCATGAGGTTTTTGTCACAGTAATAGAAAAGTAAAGTAACTAATACAATATGGTTGGAGATTTTTCACACCATGAACTTGGGTATGGTTGAGCTCTGTGTTGCTAAAGGGGTATCCAAAAGGCCCTGGAAATATGAATGGGCTTATCACTCCTGCAGGTGGAATTGGTGCTCCTGTTCTATATTGTTGTATGGATTTGGTCTCGATGGGTTCTAAAATAAGATTTGACAAGAAATGGAACTGGTTCATCTAATATCGTCTTGGCAACCATTTGGGAGCACCAGTTAAAGATATTCTTCTATGAAAGTTATAACTTCTCTTAAAATATGTTTGCACTTGAACAGTCCTTTTCTGGTCGCCAAGTCTCACGTGTAACGTCTGTGTGTCCCAAGCCACCCTTGACTTTTCTTTCCTTTCTGTGAATGTTCCATGCTGTCAGTGGGCACCAGAGCCTGGCATCATCTGCTCTCTAGCTTACTGCCCTCTCCCGAGCACACACAGTTCGTTTTCCTAGCAGTTACCACATTCGACGCTTACTTGTTCTTCTGTAAACTTTAAGTTCTGCGACCATGGAAACTAACGCTGTTTTGTGATTTGCTGTATCTTAAAGCCTGGTGTTGCTTCTGGCACAAAGTGAGCATTGCCTAGAGGTCTGTTGGATAAAGGCAAGCACGGGTGGTCTTTACTGGAATCCTATTGCTCTTTCACAGATACAGTGTGAAAAATTAGGTGGTTAATGTAGTAGGCTTCTGTCACCAGTTGGGACAGCTGTGCTACAGAAGAGAATGAGCAAATAACTTGTCGTTAAGAGACTTCATTTTGAGTGTCCAATCTGTCTCAACTGGAGACCCAAGCCTGTATTCTTTGCAACGCTAATAATGCTGATGTTGATGGTCTGGGTATGATTATCTCCCTTTAACTCAGGATAAAGATGGATTTGATGTAACAGGGGAATTTATAGATAATGAAAAGAAGAAAATATTATCCTTTGGCATGTGTACACTGCTAAATTCATTTTTAGGAGACGCTATGGCATAGGGTAAGAAGGCTTCCAGAGGGTTCTTGTTCTTTTTAAATTTATTTTTATTTTGTATGTATGAGTGTTTCACCTGCATGTATGTAAGTGCACTCACTATGTGTGTGTAGTGCCTGAAGAGGCCAGAATAGGGTGTCAGAGCCCCTGGAAATGGAGTTAGGGACAGGTGTTAGCTGCCATGTGGGTGCTGGAAACTGAACCCTGGTCCTCTGGAAAAGCAGTAAATGCTCTTAGCCACTAAGCCATCTCTCCAGGACCTCCCGAGGCCTCTTTACATAACACTACTTATAGTCAAGGCTGATGTAGTGTTGGTTCAGTGGACTGGGTCTGTGTTCTGCATAACTGATGTCCTATACAAAAGTTAGCCAATTAGAAATTAGGCCTTTGAAATGTAGAGGTGTGTATATGTAGGTGTGGTGTTTCAAGGGCAAAGAGGAGCATGGGGGAGGAGGACGAAGACCAGGGCACCACCCCGGGGCCACAGGAGTCTGACAATCTGCCGAGGCCATGTGGCTGACAACCCACCCGATGCCTGTTTTGACTTTTCTCTGGCTGCACAACCGGTGCATGCAGATGACTTTACATCTCATAGCAAAATGTGCGACAGCAACGTGCTAAGCAAATGCAAACAAAAATATGCTTCCCCCACTCCAAACAAATCTCTCACACGTTGCAAAGATGCCCTGGCATGGCAAGAGACAGAAGACAGAGGCCACCAGGAAGCAGACCACCAGACTGGCTCGTTGTTGAAGTCACCCTCCAGTGTTTCAGCTGTGTAGGGTTACCTCTTTCATCTACATTGCACACATTTTGGTTCCATTCATGCACACATACATGAAATCATCCATTCAATGTAGGAGCACCAAGATGCACCACAAAGGTTCCAGTGATGAATTGTTGGGGGGGCCACTGAATCTCTGCTTTGGCACATGCCTGACCCTCAGCTCACTGGTTCTTTATGACCAATACTCTACCTGTCTACCCCCTACTTTATGCCCATTGAAGTTCTTCTTTACATCTTAAGAGCCATCTTAGAAGTGTTTCGTTCCTTCTCTTCACTGTCTCTTGCTCTACTGTGAATTATTCATTCTTTTTCCAGTGATCCAATAGAAAGATATTTCCATCCAAAAGTGGCACAGTTGGTAGATGTTCAAAGTGTCTGCCACAGGCTGATTTCTTCTGTCTTGACTCTCTCACCCACCAAAGCTTGTAGGACAAGATCTTTCCTGGAGAGAAAATACATTCATGGCCAAACCTTATAAAATTTGGCATGGTGATTAAGTTTATAATGTGTATTCAGTCTCTTAGCTAAAAGAGAGCTACAGGACTCTAATTCACTTCCATGAAGAGTCTGTAAGTCATTGGAATAATGAAGAATCATGCTACCATCTTCCCTAGCAGCAGAGCATGCTGGCAGAGGGTAGAATGTGAAGCCCAAATTTACTTGTGTTCAAGTCCTGACTCTACTAATAATACTTGAACATATCACTTCAAGGGAAGTTATTTAACACTTGTCTCATATTTCTCCATCTTTAAATGGAGATAACAGAACACCCTTTAATTGGGCTACTATATGGTATTGTACAATGAATGGTTTTAATCGGCCTGATATGCTGAATGTTTTAAGCCTTCATTTTACAAAAGGCCACTACTGGGAATGAATAATTCATTCAAAGCCTGGCATGGTGGTGCATGCCTTTAATCCTAGCACTCAGGAGACAGAGGCAGGAGGATCTTTGTGAGTTCAAGACCAGCCTGGTGTACAGAGTGAGTTCCAGGACAGCTAGGGCTACAGGGAGACCCTGTCTCGAAAAGACCA
Source organism: Rhizomys pruinosus (assembly GCA_009823505.1). Lineage (NCBI taxonomy): Eukaryota > Metazoa > Chordata > Mammalia > Rodentia > Spalacidae > Rhizomys > Rhizomys pruinosus. The sequence goes on along the minus strand of VZQC01008050.1, from coordinate 3,731,021 downwards.
AAAAATAATAATAATTAATTCAAATCCTCATAGTATTTTTGAGTAGTGAATCATTTGAAGTTGAACCTTGGAACAAGAGTTTTAATATTTTTGCCACAATTGGGTATTTTAGTTGGGAGAACTTATTCAGTCTTCATAATCTTCTGTTCTTCAGTATAAAAGAGTAGTTGTAGGTCCCTAGCTTATAGTCTTGCTGCAGTGACTGAATGAATATTATGGGCTGGAATTAAATAACATGGGAATGTCTAGCCTCATGCATATCTTAATAAATGTTTGCATCACAAAGAAACTTTGTGGTCATTGAACCTAAAATATGATATATCTGGATCAGCTCTGACCCTCTTCATTTAAGGTTTCATTTATTTGTGGGTATGTGTGTGTGCTTGCTTGGCTTTATGTGCAGCACATGTGTGCACATGCCCACAGAGGCCAAATGGTATTGGATCCCCTGGAACTGAGTTATGGGTAGTTGTAAGCCTACTGATATGGATGCTGGGAACTGGACTTACGTCTTCTAGAAGAGCAGCAAGTGCTCTGAACCCCTGAACCATCTCTCCATTGCCCAGCCTTGAGCCTGTTGATAAGTGCTAACAATAGGGTCCTAGATTGAGTCTTACAATGAGACAAGCACCAAGCAGTGAGCACTATCAAGAACTCTCATGTGAATGCATCCACACAGGATCATGGTCCATCACATGCACACATGCAGACAGAATCTATATACAAATCTCACTCCTCCGTACAATCCCCCCATGGGATGGTACTGCTGTGATCTTTTCTAAGGTAAGAAACGTGGGGACTGCTTCCAAGGCCAGGGCTGATCCTTTGAGTCTGTTTTTCCTTGGCCCTTCAATCCAGCTGCTCTGGTAGCAATTCCACAGTGCTTGAGGACCAGGTCTGTCCTTAGTGCCCACCTGGTACAATGTTTTGGGTGCTCATTTCACCCAGCATAGCCTTCTTTTCTCTGGAGAAGACCCTGTGGGTTGAGATTTGTGCCAATAGACTGATACCAGGGCCCATTCCTTGCCCTACCCTGTTTCCAGTGTTCACTGAATCATGATTTTGGTTGTTGCTTCTTGAACCGTATTTCTCACCCATTGTGCCTTACACTCCGGCTCCCACCATGGGTTTCCTACCCTCAAAGAGCCCGTCTCCCCGTCCCAGGTCTGGTCCTTCCCAGTTTGAAGCACTGTCATGTTGCTTGCTGAGGAACGGGCATGTGGCAGACTATGTGGGTCGATTGACTAATTGTCTGCATTGCCTCCCCAGGGTGCTAAAGTTCTGTTTTGTGCACCAGCACTGACCCAAATCATCTAAAGTTCCTGACTTCAATGCATAGAATTATATTTGGAGAGACACTGTCATGTAAAGAAGGGATGACTTGCATAGGGAGGTTGGACAGAACTGAGCTTTGCCTCTAGTACTTTGCTTATGGTTGTAGCGGGAATGGCCTGCAGATAGGAACTTAGGGAGCAGCCCACTGTGACCCTGCCCCTAGCTCAGTGAATGAATGGACAGGAGACCGGAGGAGCTCCGATCAACAGACACTACCTGTTGATACAGAATTCCCATGGAAATCCCAAAGGGAAGTAAATGGATAGTGTGCAGCAGAGGAAGGCATTTTGTGTGGCTGGTGAACAAGTTTTCCTTGTCTTGGCACACTTCTTGTTTAGAGTGGTTGATTTTGCGATGATCATCCTTTAAGAGAGATGGGATTGCTTTCTAAATATTGAAAAAGACCAGGAAGGATGAACAGCTTGGACACAACGGTGGTTGTGCAGAGTGACAAGTCATATGCGTATCTGGCATCCAACTACAGTCTCTTGCCCTAAGCCTCACCTTTTACCTAGTGAGAGGCCCTTTCACAGAGTCTGAAGAAAGGTCAGCGCTCTCACCCAATCACTCCACAGCTTTTTGGCTGACCATGGGGGTGCCAATTAGGTCCCATTGTGATGCTGTGATGGAGGTGGTAGGGTAGTTTTCCCCAATTTGCTGACCCTTATTTTGAAACTATGGGGTGGGGCTGTCCCCCTTCATCTGTTCCTAGCAAGCCCTGTGTGCAGTGACTGTGTCTCTGCTTGATCTCTGCTTGATATCCATCATCTCTAAATTTCTTTGTAACTCCACAAGGTAGATGTTGGAAATGGAAAGAAGTGTGTGTGTGTGGGAGGGTGCTGGAGAGAGAACCTAGTGGTTAAGAGTGCCGACTGCTCTTGTAGAGGACCCGGGTTCGATCCCCAGCACCCACATGGTGGCTGAGAACTGTCTTTAACTCCAGTTCCAGGGGAATCTGACACCCTCTTCTGACCTCCGCGGCATTGAATGACATGGGTGCGCAAACCTACATGCAGACAGTACATTCATACACATGAAAATAAATAAATAAATAAATAAATAAATAAATAAATAAAATGGGAAGAAGGAAAGTGAAATAAACATACTAGCTATTGGCACACTGTTTAGGTTTGGAAGTCAAGTTCACAGTGGTAACGTGCGGCAGATGGCTAGCCCCTGCCTGCTCAAGATGGGAAATGATGATCTGATTCAAGAGAACATTGCATATGAATGTTAAAAAGTAATCTGTTCAGAATTAACAGAGGACTTCCATCTTGCTCTCAATCCAACAAGTTTACCACACAATAGGGGCCTCAAAGTACCTTAAAACACACTCATCCATTTCCAGAGATTAAAATCAATATGCTTAAAAACAGTAACAATAACAACAACAAGAAATTCCAGCTGCCTTTTGAAAACAAGGGCATCAGGAAATGAATGGAACTGAATGCTTTCCATCGTGTTCACCAACCTTCCCCAGCTACTGTGCTACATCAGGTGTGTAATGAAAGACAAGTGACAAGGCATCTAAACAGAAGAGGGGCGCTTGAGTAACTGTAGTTTTTATGTTCAGGGAAGCCTGAGAGAGAAAAGCAGCATTGTATCTCGGATTAACAGAGCCGCAGGATTGCATTAATGACAAGCCCGCTTTTTAGCAAAAAGGTAGATAGAGCAGTCAGACCACGGCTAGAATGTGCTCTGCTAATTGGAAATGTATATTATCTTCAGGCGATATGTGTGCAGGGGAGGGGACTGGGAAGGATGTGAGGGGGAGGCACAGAGGACTGCAAGAGCGATTGGACCCAGGACGCCCTGAACTGGGCCCTACCAGCAGGGTAAAGGATCTTTTCTTGTTGATATAAACGGCCAGTGGCCGTCCACCCTCCCCCCCACTCCTTTTTAATTCAATGGCTACGTAGGGGCCTTCTTTGATGGAGGCTTTGAAGTCGGTGGCTTTGAGATTACTCTTCCTCTGTGACCTTGACCACCAGCCATGAGGTTAGGGGGGAAGGGGAGGGGAGGAGGAAGGCGCTGGAGCTGCAGAAAGGAAAGGAAGGAAAGGGGAGGGAGGACGAGGCCGCCCTAAGAGCATTCCACGACTTTTCTGATCACTCGGCAAAGTTGAAATATGATTGCGGCCTTTGCGCCGGCAAGGAAAGAAACCATTTAAATGAAAAATTAGCTGCCTTAGCAGGTCAAGCACATAGTTACATTAATGTCGTGTAGAACAATAAATCAACTTCGATCTCCAATTGAAAAAATGCTAATTTAGCTCAGCGATTCACTGATTGTACTTTGCTCCGATAGAAATCTTTTCTTTTATTTAATGCGAAGCGGTGATTTGACAGCCTCCTCTAATGGTGCTTGCCGACTCTCAGCATTTCAGTGGAATTCTGATCATGGTTTTAATATTCAGTGCAGCTCTGCGCCTCTGATTTCACGCTCACACATTAACGAGAGCTGACACTGGAGATTAGACGCAGACAGCTGGAATGCCCGGCTTTGTTGCAGCGTGGACCGCAGCCAACGTCGTTCAACCACAGCCAAGAGGGACCTGGGAAAGTCTTCGTAAGAGGGAGGGGGAGGCGGGCTGTGGGGGGGGGGTTGTTGGAGGGAGGGTGGGAGCGAGCGGGGGATGGGAGCCCAAAGAAAGGCTAGGTAATTTCTGAAGGGCACGGGAAAATGGATATTTCCAGAAAGGCCTTTCCTTTCTGAAATCCACATTTGAATCAATTCTGGTGTGGAGAGAGGAAGTGGGTTGTTACAGGGAAATCCCAAACTGGTTGTAGTATTTTTCTGAAAACTAGGGAAACACAAGTGGAGAGGAGAGAGGGGAGGCTGAAAATGGCTCCAGGCCTCACAGCCGCTCACCAGCTCCTCGGAGAAACAATGGTTGTTAGGACCTGGAGCAACAGTGCTTACATAAATAAGAAGCCGAGTTCGCTCTCCCCTTTGCCTTAAAGAAAAAGATTCACTTAGTTCCAGGTGAATAAATAGGGAAATAAAAGTGGATATATGAGCCTGGGATTCCTGCACCACTAGTGACTACCTCAGCAAGAAAGGTCTCATAGCCTAACTGCCTAGATCCTAATAAATTGTTTCCTGATACCAGAAATCAAATAAAGATCCATAGCTTCGTCTACACCAGCGAGCAGCCAAAGCTCAACCAGTGCCCACGTTGCAGGGGAAAGAAAGGTGCCCCCTGAGTATGGGGCCCAACTTTCCCCCAAAGAAAATGACGGCCTTTGGAAGTAGCCAGGACTGCATGAATACCATGTCAAAAAAATTGTTTCTGCTCCTGGGGGGAAAGCAATTGAGTAGAAATAACAAATGTCTTCCTTGCTAACTGTATCATTAATAATAATTGTACTTTGCATTTTTATGGGATACCAGGATTCTCGAGGTCTTTATAAATATGCATAGTGGAAACCTGAAGAAGAGAGATGAGTGTTTCCATTCCTGATGCTCAGAGGGAGCAACTGAGGCTTGGGGATCACCTGGGGCTAACAGAGAGAGAAAGAAAGCAAGGGAAACACCAAGACCAATGCTGCACCTGGCATGGTGCGTGCCTTCTAGATAATTCCTCTTCTTGTGAACTGGCTTTGGAGTCTGGAACGGGGCTGAACTATCTTGTATCACTGTGGCCTCTTCTCCTTCTTTGTTCCTTCTGTACCCTTGGTGGTCCACGACACAGCTTTATTCTTTCCACTTGTGTTATTGAGCACCAAGCGAGGTGATATTTTTACAGAAAAGAAACATGAGTTAGGATCCATATGTATACATATTGAATATATGGATACATATTTGCATGTATGTATGTATATAAACACACATGTCCATATAAGCATGTAAATATGTAAAATCAAGAGGTCATATCAGAGTGGTTAAGAGCATAGATAGCTTACAACATAGCATATAAGATGAAGTCATTATAAACAGGTCAGATAAATTTGCCCATGAATCTCAGTACTTCTTTTGCTGGCTTTGTGGCCTAGTAAGAGTTTTAACCCCCCCCCTTTTTTTAAGCTTACTTTCTGTCTTTAAAATGTGGATTTGGGGGCTGGAGAGGTGGCTCAGGGGTTAAGAGCTCTGACTGCTCTTTCAGAGGACCCAGGTTCTATTCCCAGCACCCACATGGGGGCTAAGAACTGTTTTTAATTCCAGTTCGAGGGGAATCCAACACCTTCTTCTGACCTCTGTGGCATTGCACAACATTGGTGCACCAACCTACATGCAGACAGTACACTTATACACATAAAAATAAATAAATAAATAAATAAATAATAAAAAATGGTGGCACACGACTTTAATCCCAGCACTCGGGAGGCAGTGACAGGCAGATCTCTGTGAGTTCAAGGCCAGCCTGGTCTACAGAGCAAGCTCCAGGATAGCTGGGACTAAAGGGAGACCCTGTCTCAAAAAATTAACAAACAAATAAATAAACAAATCTTAAAAAATAAAAATAAAATGCGGATTGGAGTACAGCAACCCTTAGCCCAGCGCCTTGTTGATAGGGGCACTCAGTCAATGCCAACTGTTACTGTTCTTATTATTTTCCTATGGTTTGTTGGCAAGATTCATTATTGGTCCACACAGGTGAATATTGTCTAGTAGGCTTCTTAGTGTTCACAGCATATAGTAAGTGCTGATCACTGTTATGTAGCACACAAGAATAAAAAATTCTAAAGTGTGTCTTCAAAGCAGTTTTCTTAATTCATTTATGCTTATTCTCAAGATACTAAAGACTTACCACATGCATTTTGGGAGCTATCCCTTAGAATTAGGGATGGAGATCCAGGGAGATTATTCAATTGGTGAAGTGCTCGTTTTGCAAACAGGGAGAGCTGAGTTTCCTTAGAACCCATGCAGAAAAGCAAGGGTGGCGGTCCACACTGGTAATCCCATGCTAAGGATTTTTGGGGCTTGCTAGCCTTTCTTTACACCAACAACAAGCAACTGAAGAAGGACTACAAGGAGACCTTCCCACTCACAATAGCCTCAAAAACAATAAAATACCTAGGAACAAACCTAACCAAGGACACCAAGGATCTCTACAACAAAAATTTTAAACCCCTGAAAAAAGAAATTGAGGAAGACATCAGAAGATGGACAAACCTCCCATGCTCATGGATTGGGAAAATAAATATAGTAAAAATGTCCATCCTACCCAAACTAGTGTACAGATTTAATGCAATCCCAATCAAAATCCCCAAGAGTTTCTTCACAGGCTTGGAAAAAAAAATCCTCAATTTCATTTGGAAAAACAAAAGACCCCGAATAGCCAAAGCAACCCTGAGTGAAAAGAGCAATACAGGGGGGATCGCTATACCAGACATCAAACTATACTACAGGGCTATAGTCATAAAAACAGCTTAATTATGCCTATATGCAAATTAGGTTTGTTTTTGTGAAACGGACATAATAAGCTGAAACTGATCTCGACGTCCAAGAAAGGCTTATTGAGCAAACAAAGCTATTTTAGATTAATGCACCATAGATTTCCTGAAAAGGTAGAGAAAGAAGGGGCCCATGGCCTGATGGCATCAAGCAGGGAGAAGCAGCAAGCTCATCATTTCATGGTTTATCAGCTGATAAACAGAACTGAGGAGGGAGGCTCGACACTTTATTTTTTGTTTTTTTGTCTTTTCGAGGCAGGTCGG